>ML675650.1:12770923-12949452 GCA_007922155.1 Mesoclemmys tuberculata
CACACACACACACACACACACACACACACACACACACACACACACACGGAACAATGTGAACTTCTAAACCACCTTAATGCTGCTCCTCCTGCAGTGCATGAGACAGCAACAACAGAACCTAGCTCTTATACAGGACTTTTCATGAGCAGATCTCAAAGCACTTTACAAAGGAGGTATCATTTTCCCACTCCGCAGATGGGGAAACCACGGCACAGAGCAGCAGAATGACTTGCCCAAGGTCACCCAGCTGGCCAGTGACATACTCTGGGAACAGAACCCAGATTTCCTGAGTCCCATGCTTTATCCAGTAGGCCACATTGTCAGACCACCTTATCTAATGGAATCAGTTCATCTTATCAGTAATCACACACACACACACACGATGGTTTACTTTTACTTTCAGGGAATGAAATTCATCCTTGTGCAGAGGACTACACAAGATTTATGCATTATGAAGTCCTCAAAATAGTGCTTAATAGAATCAGATAGGCCGTCTGATAGCACTGTGCACACAGATGAATTTCACTACAAGTACTGTACCTTTCAAAGCCTATTGAAGTCTCTGGAAGGCTTTCCATGGACTGCAATGGCTTTGAATCAGGCCTGTTACTGTTTCGTTACTTTAGCACACCAATTTGCATTACACTGTACATCCAAATGTGTTGGTCACAGAAAAGGCATCTAGGAGGATTTTGAAATGTGACGCTGGTTTACTACATTGCAGACACTTGAGATAAACATAAGGAGGAAAACTGGATTATATTAAGAAAAAAGACCTACAGCAGTGACAAATTAACGTTCATTCTGTCATTATGACTCACGAGACAGTGTGACGATAACATTGCATAAAAATGTCCATTAAAGTAGTAGTAATTATTTCCATTGCTAATGGTTACTCTGGCTCAACGGACCACAAGGAAATAAACATGACTATTTTACCAGTGTAATCAGACCCCTCTGTTTAGAAAACAAAATGGATTTTTTCCTATCCTTACACATGGGATGTCAGGATGTCCAATGAAGAAAGATTTTCAAAATCAACTTGCAAAAAATTCTTGTGGTAGTACATGCAGACTTATTACTATTCTAGCAGCACCTAATTGCAAACTGGAGTATGGGGTAACAGTGACACTCATGTTTGGCTTACCTACTCCAAGCAGCTGGGTGCCACCCTTTCATGGGCCCCAGCGTGCTAAATACTGTACAAATATAGACTAAAAGACTGTCCTTTCCCCTTAATCTTTATTTCAAAAAGAAATCTCACAGAAAACTGCAGGACATTTTTTTAAATGAATCAGATCCTCATCTGGTGCAAATCAACATAACTCCATTGAAGTTAATTATAGTAACTGAGGATCTGCACCTATATTTTCCTATGACAGGCAGTATTGTCTAGTGGTTAGAGTTGCAAGGGAATTGGGTGCCTAAACATTTAGTTTTTTTTACAATCCAATACTTACTTAAAAAAAAGCACCAACACCTAAGGAAACTGTATGTCCACTGAAGGTTCTCCCTTGCCCCCAGGAAGAACATCGTCTCCATCCGATTGCAGATGGATTTTTTTTACGGTTTCAAGCCAGAGCATTTATAATAATTCAGTGAGTAAATTAAAGCAGGACATTCCAGGACAGAGAGATTGTCCCTGACAAAGCTGATTTTTGATGAAGTTTTACAATGGTCATGATTAACTGTTGGGATCTTAAAACTCATGATTATAGTAATTCAGCTGTACAGTAAAAGGTTTATGCTCTGCATGTAATTTATAATCTTGTTGGCAACCCTTAAACTATATGACTAAAACACTATTTTAAAACACCTTCTAGAGCGATCAATAACTTCGGACTTGTGACAGAGTCTACTCACCACAAAGCAGCTCCTCATGGCATCACAACCATCAGCTAGGCCAGAGCCCCCTGCTGACATGCTTTTGTGTCAGGAACCGAGGTCTTCACCCCTTCAAAGCTCACAATTATCCAAAGAGGTCTTTAACAGAAAACAAAAGTTCTTCTATCCGCTCTGGAACTCTTCCTCAACCTGCCTTTGTCATAGCCTGCAGCCCCATTGCTTGGCTTCATAACCCTTTCAATGGGCTTGCAGGCCCATAGTCCCACCTTCAACTGTGGGTTCTGCCCCATAGCTTACCAAGCAGCTAGGCCTGCTCCTTCACTTTTGCTTTGTTTTTCCCAGGGCATTTCCTACCTCTACTTCTATTCCCAGCCTTTGAGTCTTCCATTGTTAGTCAGGGTCTCTCCTACACCTTCCTGGCTACAGAACTTTCTCAACTTTTTTCCTGGGCTTTATCACCACTTTAGCCTGGCTCTCTATGGGAAAGTGCCTGATTTCCCTCAGGTGGGACTCATTCCATAATCAAGTTGGCTGAATCCTGGGCTCTCCAGCCCATGGGGGAAAGCCACTCTGGTACAGGGCTACACGGTGACATACATTACGATCTGCCCTCTAATAAGGGGCAATGTGTAGCCATACTGCCCTAGAAGCAGAGCAGAGAATAAAATGTGACTCTGAGCGTCATAATTAAGTTCCCTCTGGCTCCAGATGGAAAATAATGTGCTATTTGTCTATACCAGTAACAGGTTACGTCCCACTCCAAACCACCTGTGCTGGTCAGTGCAGTGAGGGGGTGAGAGAATTTAAGAGCCAAGGCTCCAGCCATTACCCTCACATTCTCTGCTCTTCTTCATAGGGAGGTGTACTTGTACCCCTTCAGGGGCTGCTTTTCCACTTGGCGGCTCGTCTTCACAGCAAGGCTAATTCAAGTTATAACTCAAATTTGGTGGTGCTTTTCATTCATGTTGGCTGGACCGTCAGGGGGTCTAGGCTACAGCTCGAGTTAGTACAACTCCTTAATTGCTAATATGGCCACTCTGCAGTGTGGACGCAGGCTAACTCCACTTGAATGCTACCAATCCTCCAGTGCCTTTCCACCTCCCCCCCCCCACCATGTTCCCAGAAAGGATAGGCAAGGTCTCCCACAATTCATTGGGAAAAAATTCATATAGTTGCTCAGTTCAGTGCAGTGCAAAGAACCATGGGTTAGATCCCAAGATATCTCAGTGTCAGACACTAATAAGTGCAGCGTGGACACTGCAGCTTGAGTTCATTTCACAGCGTAGCTGCTCTCACTCGAGATAACCTGAATTAACTCTACAGTGAAAACATTCCCTGTGCTGAGATGGTGTTTCTATCCCACACAATGGGTAAGGGAGTACTTCCCCTATGTAGAGCTGTATGGCCAGGTCACAATACTGATCCCAATAATAAATATTTATAGATACAGATAAAATCATGTTTATATAATTTCCTTATAGGCCCTTCTATGGCACTTGTGCAATAGTTTCTCAGCACCTCTCTAGACCTAATCTCTCTCTAATTCTTTAGACATATACCCAGAACGACACAACGCAAGCAGAGAGCTCTGCAGAATGAACACAAACATGATGTGTTAGGTTTTGCTGAGATCTTAGAGAAAATGGAAAAACATATTTCAATGCTGCATTAAAAAGGAAAAGGATGAGATCATAATTTTAAGAGTCTTGCCAAAGGTAAAGTCAGCAACTATTGCTGAAGCATTTACAGGAGTGGAAACCAGCTACCAGAAGTCAATATGAATACTTGAGTACATAAATATAGAGTTATAAAGACTAATATTTCAGATGACGTTTGAGATTAAAGCATGGATCAAGTCAGTTGGCAAAACGTGATCATTTTCTCATTGTCTGGTCTCAGTGTTGCTTGGCAGAAGTAGGTGCTTACTGACTGATATAACCTTTGCAGACTAAAAACTAAACAGCCTTATGTGGACTTTAAATCTGCATCAAAAAATCCCTTGGCTGTAATTGTATACAAGTCAAATGATAGTTCTAGGACCCTAATTTATCAATTTAGTTCAGCACCTCTGCTTTTCACATCTCATCTTTATTACATGAAAAGGGTAGCTATCTCTGCAACTTCCTCTCACCATTTTACCAGGAATAAGAGGACTGAGAAACAGCTAACTCCTTTCACATGGGGCATTGAATAGACCGTATAGAGTAATGGCTTCTGGTTACTACCAATTTTGGCTGGATTAGAATGGGTGGACTAACAGTGAAAGACAGTGTAACCTCTTCCGAGTACCAGCAGATATCCTGTCCTCATGTGAACACTAATTTGAGGCCAGTTTGTAACTGGCCCTTGCGTAAGTGCAAGGTAGGGTGGCTAGAAGAAATCTTCTCCATGCTGTCACCTCACACTAGGATCAGCCACAGTTGCAGTCTCTGCACTTAAAAGAGCACGGAAAGTACTGCCCCCAGGCTCCCCAAAGCAAATATGTAGAGACAAAGCTCTGCCCACCTCTATACCAGGCCCCCAGAACAGATTGGGCACACAGGGAATGCGGTGCCACCTGCAAATGCTCCTTCAGACGTAAGTGGCACAATCCTTTTCCGAGCTCTCTGTTGGGTTAGTGCAGCTCTACACCAGACCTGACTCAGGGCTATGCTTACCTGGCACAGCCTAGGCCTTTGGGTGTAAAATCCTAACATCTTGCTTAGCCCACACACAAGGTTCATGGTTTCATATTGTGACATACCAGGGTGTAATCCAGACTAATGAGCTGCTGTGTCACCCCTGCCCTGCAGCGTTGGGTGCCTTACAGTGCATTGCTGAAGTAGTTCCCATCTGGGATCCTCACAGCCTTCCAGCATGCAAGCCACACTCTGAGTTTCTATGGTAACAGCAGACTGTCAGCCACCCTTGGGTTACACTCAGATTCTCACCTGCCTGGGTTGTGACCCCAACATACCCCCAGTCCCAAATTTCTCCCCAGAAATGTATGTCCTGTCCTGTCCAGCCCTCTCCTGGACAGTAAAATGTATTTTAAGTCCATTATTTTTTTAAGGAATAATACGCCATTTTGTCATCTCAAAGAGTTATTCAGACACTTCAATTTAAACACACTAGATCAGCTAAAACAGCAAAACAAGTTCATTAACTACAAAGAGATAGATTTCAAGTGCATACAAGTCACGAGGCATGAAAGTCTGAAATGGTTACAAGAAAAATAAAGATAAGACATTTGCTAATGCCTAACATAACAGACTATATCAGATTCAAGCAAAGTTTATTGCCACATGTTTTCAGCAGTCCTCCTGGCCAACCGTGTAGGCCAGGACCCGTCCCTCAGAGTCCAACAAATGCTTCCTGTGTCACTTCAAGTGCTGTGAATGCGATGGGCAAAGGAAGATACAGGGGAGCCTTCAAGTGTTTGTCCCTCCTTTTTATAGTTTCAGCCCCTCACTTGAAACACATTTCTAGGTGGGCACTAGAAGACAAAGAGTCTATGTGGAATCATGTACCCTGCTGCTTTCTTCTCATGTCTGAGCTTTTTTTGTTTCCCTTGCTGCTTGATGATTCTGTTTATTGCTTAAATGCAAATTAAGCCGAGCAAACATCCCCTTATTTAGGACAGACCTGTTTTCCAGCCTCAGTTGGACAGGGCTGTAAGGCTTGGAATATGTGTTAACAACACCATGTAGGGAAATGTCATGACTTTGCATACAATATTGCCACACATACTGTATTTTATCAGGATGATACTGACCAGCTAATTATGAGTTTTACAAGATATGTCTTACACAAAAATTATTACAGCAGCCTGTAGGATGTGGACACAGGAATACACACATATAAGCTCTTAGACAACAACACTGGAGACAGGGTCTACGGCGAGGCTCTATAAACATTTCATTAAAAGGAGAGGGCAAAACAGTCTGCCAGCTTAGGCTGTAACAAACTCCCATGTCCCAAGGGTGCCTATGCTTATGAAGGAGAAAGGTGAAGGAATCTGGGCTATAGTCACTTTTTCCCATAAAATATCCAAGGCCAGAAGAAGCACTACTTTGCAAAGAAACCGCCATGAAGAGCACTTGCTGGAAATGGTGGTGCTTGCTTTCTGAAAAACACACTGTATACATTGACAGCGTGATGCAGCATGCAACTTGTGGGGTCTAACGTGGGGAGAGGAGATCTTGCAGGTGATCCTTCCCCAGGAAAATACTTATTTATCTTTCCCCAGGAAAGTACTTAGGAAGGATATGGCACTTGGCGTCACCCTGGGGTTAGAGAAGCAGACTTGAAAGTTGCATCACAGAGACTTAGAAGACCTCAGTGTCAATTAGCTGGCAGTGATAGTAGCTCAAATCCACACCAGGGACAACGGGAGCGACTGTAACTATTAGTGGCAGTAGCAGAAATAGGACAAATGGCTCCTTCTCTTACTTATATAAGGAATTGTTTTACTTTAAAACCAAATTGTTTCTAGATATATACATGACTAATCTGAATGTCACCCCACACATAAATATCACAACACTAGCATCTAAAGGGAATGATGTGTCAAAGAGATTTAGGAGCACAATTCCCCATTGAAATCCAATGACACTCATGCACCTAAACCACTTGGGCACATTTGAAAATCTGTCCCTTCAATTGTGTTAAGTTTTTCATTGAACAGTTATACTGAATACTCATTAAATTCAGTGGGAGTTGTTCCATTGATTGGAGCCTTGGCTATCAATTGCTAGGTGATTTGAAGTGAATCCACCACCCAAGATCTTGACCCTGCAACAATTAATCTCACGAGTACTTCCATTGAAATGAATGGGATGAGTAATGTAAGTGAGGATCACCTGTGTGAATGAGGATTGCAGCATCAGCTCCCAAATCTATCAGCAGGATTTATTTAGTGTTGTCAACCCTTGTGATTTCATTGCGAGTCTTGTGTTATTTGGTGTTCTGCTTAACTCCCCAGCTCCTGGAGCCATGTGACTAGGAATGAATCTCAGCTTTACTTAAAGTAAATATAATAAAGTAAGTTTCTAGCCCTTATGGTTTTGGGGAAAAGCTTGAAAATGTGACCCCTAAAGACTCAAAACACCAGAAGGAAAATAAAAAGACCTCTGCTTACGGTATTTTTTCCAAGGACTGACTTGCGATATTTGTATGCTTGGGGTTGGTAATACTGTGGCTAACCATACATTTTGACCAAGAATTCTGAAAAAATTTATTTCAGTTTCTAGATTAGTTTTTTAGGACTGGTGCCCTTGCTTAATTCAGGGATTTCTTCTTCCCTAATGTTTCATGCAGTGTTTTATTACAACACATTTCTTACATTCCAAAAACAACCAGTCCTTCCAAAAAAGCCTGAGTCACCCATCAAGCGAAGTTCCTTAATGAACACATTTCCTAAAGTGTTTTTTTTGGTTTCAAAACTCTTTCACAAGAAAACCTACTGCTAGAAGGTTCAGTTTTAACTAGTTTTCCATGAAGTATCCTTGGTTAGGTTGCAATACAGCAATTAGAGAAATGATCGTTCCTTTCCCAGTGTATGGGATCATAGGCACTATCGTGGTGGAGGGAATGAGATGAGAATGTGTCATTCACTACTTTCCCTCCTCACATGCAATAATTTGCTTGCCCAAAGGCTGGGAAAGAAAAAAAATTCTCTTTTCCCCATAAGCATAATATCCTCTTACTGGAGATCTCCATTCTATGGCCTCATGCAACAAACCCTTCATCCTCCCCTTGATCTGGCCATGAGGGCAAGGGACACAGTTGTGGAGTGGTCCACTGAGGGAAACACAACACAGGGAGCAGCAGGGGACAATGGGAAATAGAGCATGAGGAGGGAGAAGGGAAAGAATCCTGGAGTCTTCTACCAACTCAACTGGTGTAGGCTAAAGTAGTCCCCCAGGGCTGGGGCTAGGGTGGAGCTGTGCAGAGAATCAGGGAACTGAAGCCAGTTGCTTAATGGTTCCCCTGTCTTTGCTGGGTGTAGAATAAAATTTGACACTCATTTGCTGGATAGAGTTTGTAATGAATGAGCAGACCAGCTCTGGGGGCCAGCCATGCAGGAGAGGAGCATGACCACTTGTAACCTGTGCCATCCCATGGACTTTTTGAAAAGATGGGGAGGTAAGGTGTTCTGGCCATACGCGATCCCCTTTGTGATTTCAGTGACACATGATATTCTGCCTCACTTTCTTCCCTACCTGACTGTGAACTGTTAAAACAATTGTCACATTGCATCTTAGACATAGTTGCATGTCAGTGATTCCGGACTTCAAAAAGGAACTTAAAATGCACAGCAAGAGCAGAATTTGGCCCACGGTTTGTAGTTTGCTTGTGCACTGAACGTCCTCTGAAGGAATACTTAGCCTCAGTGATGAGACTCTCAAAAGCGAACAATGATTTCATTTACAACTTCCTTCACACAGGTTTTTAATGTTAATCAGTTGTAGCTTTAGCTGGCTACAATAAGTTTTATAATTTTGGTCGTTTGCTCTGATCCAGGATAGAACTAACTGCTTCTTAACTGCTAGGTATTTAGAGATACTGGCTGATTAGATTTCCAATATCTGCATCTCTTTCCTTTTCCGCCATCAATCACATTCAAGGAGTTTGGAATAAATATATTGCTGTCATGATTTAAAGTTTGTCTACCAGGGGAAATATCCTGGAATTATTCAGTACTTTGGAAGTGGATTAAGATAAGCCATACCAAGGCACTCAATGTAGAATATGAGTGCCCATTCAGGGAGTTAATGCAGAATAGCTATTGCACTTTAAAATTGATATCCTGGCTCATTTCACTATAGCTTCCCCATGTAAACAAACCCTTAGAGGAATAATATCCACCAGTCATCCCATTCAGAGGAGACTCCTTTTGGAAGAGCTGATATAGCAATATCGTCTTCTGAGATTTCTGCATCATATTTTAATTTTTTTCTCCAAGTGAAATTTAGGGAGAACCTCCATAAATTATTGATTTTGGCAGCATCTACATCTGCGATCTTTGGCACAGATCAACATTTTCAAAGCTGGCAGCTAAATCCAGACTGAGGTACTAGGTCTAGCTATCACGATTATTGCACTCTCAACCTCCAGCCTTGATTATTACAGCTTATTAGATCTAGGACATAGGACACACTCTCAGCTACTACAAATTGCAGAAGCCCTTCCCAAGTCATCACTAACCTATCACCCTAGTGCTCAGATGTATGTACTCTGTTGAATACAGAGTACAGGGCAAGGTCTCAGCTCTTACGTTCAAAGACCTCCATGGAGCATGAAATAAAACAAGATGTCCCTTATACCTTGTATGCTCCTGTTAGATGTATGTTTTCTTGATCTGTCAGACAATAGTCCTGGGCCCCCTGAAGTCAATGGGAGTTTTGCCATTGTATTCAAGGTGGCCAGGATTTCACCCCAGAAATTAATTTACAGATGGAGAGAAAGGGTCTCTTTTTCCCCAAGTGCCCCATTTTGCATAAAAATAGGACCCTTTTGTTATCCATGAGACTTATTCTTGTCATGTTGTGATGCTACTATGCCATTAAGGTGGTATCCAGGCTTCCTAAAACCTATCCAAGTCATTCCTACACTGATGACTATTACTGACTGGTGGGTTCCTCACCGCTCACACAGAAAATGTGATCGATCCCATCACCGTTCCAAACCACAGTGTCATCAGAGCTGACTTGGTCCTCAGTTGCACGCTGTCTGGAAGGGCCCTTCTCAGAAACTGAGCCACATGATTACAGATAACAGATGTCCAGCAAGGGACACATGAGATTTCAGTTTGACAGAAGTGGCCTCTGCGCCAGAGGACACATAAATTATCAATCCGCTGCTAGGAAATCCCCCTCCTGCTACATACACACATGCACGCACACACCGCTCTCAGCAGCTGGAGCATATTAAAAGCTGAAGGGGGGGGAAATCAATCCGGGTGTAGTACCACTGGAGTCAGTGGCGTTACGTTAGGGATTAATTTGGCCCAGTCTTTTTTATTTGCCAAGACACTGTAAAGCTGTCACAGAAGAGGCAAATATTATGATAAATCTTCAGCTGAAGGCCTGCAGCAGGAGAATCACTTAGCAGCACCGTTTACTACGATTTCATATTAAACTATTTTGGGAAACGAAGCCCAGCATTACTCACTCATCATGTGGCTGCTGGGACAGGGCGCTGCTGTCCTTCTCATCACAACGATACGTGGGCTGTTCTGGTGCTCCTTGAGAAGGTTCATTTTGCTTAAAGACATCGGTATGTTTGACGGGTCTTGGGGTACCCAGGACTGTAAGTCACCTTTTCATCCCTGCCTCCAGCATGCTTGTGGTAACTAGCTGTTAGCGCCTTACCACTCAGCCTGTTAGCTACCTAAGCACCCATCCTGGACTCTGCCAGCCCTGCCTTCACCTTGCTTGTTTGCAATACATGCACCTCAGCCTTTGAGTCCCTTTGCAGGTTTCCCCCAATACTGATTACTCACAGATCCTCGGCCTCCAAAGGTGAAGTGTTCCCCGGTCATTAGTTTTACCTTATGTTGCCACTCCTGTAAACCACACAGCACTTGTATTAAAACAAGAGAAGGTTCGTTTAAGAAAGAATGGAGATTCAACTAAACAGCGAGAGAGAGATGGAAACAAACGGTTACAATGGAAAACAAAATCATAAATGCAAACTTGGTTTACACTTATTGATAGTTACCTTTCCTATCAAATAAAATAGGTTTCCCTCACCAAGTTTATTCTGTTGGAGGGCTGGCCGGCTTCACAGGAGCCAGGATCCAATTTTTCCTTAGAACATCCTTATTTCCTCTGCAATAGGATACAGAGTGCATTTCCCCACCCTCCATTATACCAAAACAGTCTTTTGAATTTCTTCATAGGCAGGTCTGTTGTACTGTTCCGTTTTCATCTCCAAGTTGTTTTGATTGTTTGCAGTTGTCTCTGATGGTTTTCTGCTGAAAGTCTTGGGATGGAGCAGGTTAAGACAATTGAGCTTTGTATTTCATCACCAGCTAAACAGGGCAGGGTGACAATGCCCTCCTGTATGAATGGGCCATCACCGAGACGTATTATCTCTTGGTGACTAACTTTTACTCTAAATCCATAAAGCATATTTTCAACATAAATATAGTATTCCTTAACTATTACTCGTACATAAATCTCACAGTGCTTATGACCCTTGACAATTTACAAGCTTTCTGTAGATACCTTACACGTTACCCTTAGGGATAAATATCTTTCAAAATGTGTTTGGTGTAATGAGTTTGTCAGGTCAGAGGTGAGAGTTGTTTGCAAAGAACAGGGGAGTTTTTGAAAAACCCGGTCTGGGTTTACAGGTTGTAACTGCTCCATAAAACAGTGACTTGTACAAGCTTTCATGCCGAGCTGTGAATATTTTGATAGTGTGAATGACAGCAAACAGCACAAAGCTATAGCACAAAGCATTGAGATCAGCTGAATTTTCGTGTGCTGGATCTAAATTTGACACGCAAAACAGTACAGTAAGTGCAAAAGGAGCTATATTTTGCTTTTATTGTACAGTTGATAACGGTTAGTTGAAAATTTTCCATCAAAACAGAAGTTTGAATTTCAATTAAGCTAAAATGTTCATGAAAAGTGTCTGCTTTCAACAGAAAATTTTGATTTTTTTGTCAGACCTCCCCTTCCCCTTTCCCCTCAAGCATCTGAACACAAACATTTCAGTTTGGAAATGCTGCTGCAGTGTCTCATGGGGGTTGTAGTTCAGTTGCCTCATGTGTCCATTCTCTTCTATGGGCTCAGCTCCTGTAATGGACTAGATCTGCCACAATGCACATGGCCAGGGACTCCCATGATGAACTGCCCCCCTGCTCCAAGAGGAGAGACTAAGGTGCCTCATGGGACAGTCTGAGCAGGGAGTCCGGCCTATCAAGCAGAACAGGAGCATCAGGCATCTGAACTACATCTCTCTTGAGGCCCCACAGCAGCTTTTTTGGATCAAAATGTTTTTGCTTTTTGGCTAAAATATTTTGGTTTTCAGCTCAGGTTTTTTGTTTTTGTTTTTTGTGCTAGATGAAATGTTTACCAAAGAGCTGTTTTCCACGGACAATGTAGAGAAAAGACCATTTATTTCATCGTTGTCAAAACTTTCCATGAAAAACCCCTATTTTCCAACCAGCTGTGCTGGATAGATCATTTACACATTCACAGTCCCTTTAATGTCACCATCCTACTCCTTCTACATCACCCCCGTCACAAGATTATGCACTCACTCAGCTTCTGGTCACCCAAACTGAGACAGTTGGTCACCCAGGAACAGAATCTCAGCCTCTGGCTGAGTTCCTCTGGAGTTTACCCCCTCCTGGGTAGGAGGGAAGAAATAGACGAGCAAAGACACTGAAAAAAAAAAAGAGAAGGAAAGCAGTAGTCAGCCCCAGACAGACAAGCTACTGGCCTTTCTTCCTGCAGAGCGTGAATCCACAGTCCAGCTCAATGTTCACCATGATCTTGCCTTCATTTCAGGGAACTTGGACCATCCACATGAAAGGAAGCTGGCTTTGCTGCCTTTAGCCAGGCCTGTCCCCTAGGCACTGGGAAGATAAGCACTCTGTCCTGCTTCCAGAGCTGCCCCCCTTTGAACTCTTCCCCCACGCCTGACAGAATGCACAGGGCAGCAGTAACTTCTTAACCCCTTCCCATCTGGTGTGGGGTTTGTACACCCATCTCACTTAAAGGTCAGGACCATGACATTCTCACAGGAGACAATGGGCCTCGCAGGGCCAGGTGTAAAGTGGATTAGCTGCATTAAAGTCAATGAAGCGATGTTGGTTTACACAACAACCAAGCTGCAAGGGCCTTATGCAAAACCCTGTGAAGTTAATAGAAAGGCTCCTATTGACATCACTGTGGTTTAGATGAGGTCCTAAATGCTGTAGAGGCGTGTAGAAAATGCAATTCACAGCTACATAGAATGAAACCGATGAAAATGAAGGAGCTTACTGGAGAGCGAGCACCTTAAGGAAATAAACAAATACTGAATGGAAAAGCCAGGACAAAGCTTATGGATAAGGAACAGGAGTGTATAATGTTTTATTCATAATGCAAAATCATACATTCAGGTCAGTGTATTTTCCTTTGCATGTTTACTGCCGAAAAGTCATAGCACAGTGCATTCTATAAAGCCTCGATGTAGACAAGAGACAGTAGGTTCCCAGTACAGGCTTTCATTAAAGTAAGGTTCTAGCAGTTGTCATCCTAATTCGCCAAGTGTTCTCCCGTCCTTGGGTGCTGTTCTTCCATTGCTTATGCACAGACTACCTCAGAGCTCCTTCTTTACATGCCATTGGTATTCAACTGCCACTGCTTCTTCACGCATACTGCTTTTTTGGGGGGGCTGAAATTCACCCATGATGCAAAGCCAAGCACAGGGGCTTCTTCTCCCCACATACTGTTCACGCGGGGGCTATGCTGACACAGTGGCTGTGTGTAAGGTCCCTGCGCACCCCCTCTGTGATACAGAAAAGCTCTATGTAAGCCCCACATGAGCAGTGCAGAAAGCACGGCTAGGTCTGCATTTACCTGCATTGGTTGGCCCCAACATCTTGCACTGCTAGCAGAGAGGGACCACAGCTGCTATTTCAGCCCATGGGCAGTGAAAAGCAGGGGAGGACTGTGTTTTGGCAAGCTCATTACATGAAAATGAGGTCTTTGATTCTGCTCTTGTTTCTGATTCCTGTTTCTTACCTGAAGCCATAATCCTTTGTTTGCGATGTCACAGTGGCAGCGCTCCCCATTAAAACATTGGCATGTGCCATGGGGCTCCACCAGTATAGGGAACACCCGCACAATCAGTGACACTGAAGGGCTAATCACAGTGCTTCCAACTAGCAAATGCCGATATTTTAATTGACTGCGGTAGAAATTAGAGATGGGGCTAAACCAAAACTCCAGAGCCATGAACCCTGCACTCTATTGAAAATCAGAGCTGGATCTAACCTTTGCAGCAAAGCCCTTCTCTAGTGGAAATAATTGGGATGTCACAACGTATTATGGATTCAAATGAGAAGCAGACAAATTCTTAAGGAATAAAGATCACAGGTTGCATTCTGCTCTCAGTTACACTTACACAAGCCCACTGATGTCAAGGATTTGCATGAGGGTAATTTAGAGCATCAGCTTTAATGCAAATATCCTTAGCCCTGTTAATATATTTTTTTTAAATTGCTTCACATAGCCCCAAAGTAGTGCACTTTTACTCCTGTGCTGAGCAGCCATCAAGGCATGCTTAATTGTCACTAGCAGATTAGGTTCCTAAAGAAAGCAATAGGGGCTGTAGCATTGTATAGCAAGGTGCGTCCATATCAGTGAAACGAAAAGAGAAAGCAACACCCCTGCTTTGTGTTTGTGATATGTCATCTGCAACCAGATAGACGTAACACGGCAAAGGTGACGGTGTGATAGCACAGGGCAGTCGCAGTTCAGGTGTACCATCATGTGTACCAGCTCTTGTTTCATTTCCATTTCTTTGCTTGCTGCCAGACAGAGCAGGAACCTACCATATTGCTGATGGTACTTTTTGAACTATAGAGTTTCCTCACATGATGTCCATATGTTGCAACAGTGTTCAGGTCCCAGTGATATTATGATATGTCAGTGATGGCACGTCTGAATTTCTGGGTGCTTTTCTGCTGAAAGGTGAGTGTGTTTCTGAATACTGACTAGCGAGGAAACTAATTACTATTATTTTTGTGTTGTGGTAGTGTCTAAGGACCACAATCACAGGCCAGAACTGCCCCATGCTACGTGCTGTACAAAAGCATTTGAAACCGAGGCACTTATTTGTTCACACAATGCCTAGCACAATGGAGCCCGCATGCACTACTGCAAAACAAATAATAAGGCTTATTAAAAATAGTAACAGAAACAGAGCAACATTTTAAAACCTGCTGCCTAACATTAGACACATGAATCCATACTGAGGCACCTATGTAAGAGTGGGAGGTGATTTATCAGAGGATCTGAGAGTAATTAAAATGTGACTCAGGAGTTCTGGGAAGATACAACTGAACTTTATTTCCTGGCTTCTGTCAGTCGCTGTTGTATTCACTCATTAGCCTCTACCGTCATCATCTGGACAAGTTCAGGTTTACTTTATTTCTCAGTGCTAATGGGACTTTCCGTGGGTGCATGTATTTTGGCACAACACTGGGATCTGTATCAACATGACGTCTACCCTGAATGCATTCCAGTCCTTCGAACACCTCATCATCTTCTTTGTTACATTTTACACAGATCACCCAGTGAAGTCTATGGAAGCTTTGAGCTCTCAGCACATCTGAAAAATCAGGTCCCCTGTTTAAATAGCTACAATAGATTTGGGGACCCAACTTTAGGCACCCAAATTTGAGAAGTTTGGCCTAAGTTACAGGCAAAATCTTTGGTGGAGCAGGGAATGGAAGCTAGATTGTCTATCTTCTCATACTATGCTTTCGACACAAGCACATTCTGCTTTACAGCTACAGATTTTATGTGAATTTTCAATCTTACAGCAAGCTTTAAGTGATTTCTTTTTATGCCTTAGAAGCACATGTATCAGATTCTATCTGCTAGTTGGTTTAAGATTCCATACAATAAAATACACTCTCCACTGCTTTCTCAGGTACCACATAACTGTGGAGGGCCTATATATAAGGACCTATTTTGCCAAATGGGAAAGCACAGGGAAGTTCTCTATCCCCACCAAATGTTAAAGGGGTCAGGTATATTTACCTGATTTCCATGGAGGCTCTGCTAAATGTTTCTAAATGTGTGTCTGATTTCTCACTCACTGGGCCATTGCACCATATGACCGAGTGAGGGTTCCATAAATCAATGGGCATAGCGGCCCAGGAGTTTACAGTTCTCTTACTACATTTTGAGTCAGAGGGACTGAAACTAGAGAACAGTGAACACGAAGGCTTTATGCACCTGCTTGGGGTGTCACACTGTAGAGAAATCATGACCTCCACCCCGCCCCAGCTATCTCAGAAACACAGCGACAGCATTCCTGTGACAATGGTGCTGAGGATAACTAGGCTGAAAGCTTTCCAGCAGAGCAAGGTTAAATGTGGCACGCTGGTACTTCACTGGTACTCCCAGCTGAGGGAGGCCCATGCACAGTAAAGGATTAATCTGTAGTGATCTGCCAGGGAAGAAAGATAGCCACACGACTGCCTTGGCTGGATGATTTGTAGAGAAAGGGCACCGCCAACAAAATCCAAATGCAAGGTGTGAATCTTCTTTCCTCAGCTATCCCTGTGCAAACTCCGTGACATCCTGGAACTCAGTGACCTATGTAACAGAAGGCAGTGCATGGCTCTGTGTCTCAGCTTGTATGTCTGCATGAGGGTGAAGGATGGGGAAAGTGTGGCAGTAAATGGAAAATGGTTCTCTCCCAAATTATACCAATGCAATGCGAACATTTCAGGATAGGGGGCTCTGCCAGTCTCCCTGGCTGGATACAACTCCCATGATACATCCCAATCACATGACTCCAATGAGTCCACCTGGAACAGTCAGAAGGAAGACTGCATTGTAGCCTGGGATATGGAATCTGGCTAGAGAGCCCAGGCCATAAGGGAGAACGGGATCCTGGGAGCTAAATATAATGAAAAAATTCAAAAACCTGAGACAATGCAGCCTCAAAATGAGAAGGTTAAGAAGGACGCGACAGAATTAGTCAGTATTATGAATGGTAGAGTGAAAATGAATGTATCACTCCTTTTCATCCCTTCATATCCTTAAAGAACAAGTGGGACACTTGTTTGCGCTAAAGGGAAGCAAATTTAGAGTAAGTTTAATGGAAATACTTCTTTACCCAGCTTAAAGTGGAAATCAGGGCTGCAACAGTTGCTGAGCCTAATAAATAATAGTAATACCATGGGGCGGGTCTAAAGTAATTGAAGATAATTAAAAACATTTGTAGCTGTATGAGTTAAGAATAGAAGGGCGACTACATCGCATGCTTTACTGTGCAAACTGATTGCCTTCAGTGATTGACAAGGAATTTCCCTGTCCCCCCACCCCACACACATCACAGAACAGTTACCTAGATGCCTTACACAGGGTTTTCATCTTTCAGTAAATATTGGGTAATGACCATGGCCAAACATAGGATATTGGGTTAGATTGGCCAGTGGCCAGATACACTATGGCAGATCCTGTAACTTCAAAAATCCAGGACAATATATAGCAAGAGAGTGTTCTGAGAATAATGGATGTCTTAGATCCTTCCTCTAGGCCCTGAGAAGGAGATATTTATCTAGAAATCTAGCATTAGAAAAAGAGATGAGATACTATGCTGAAATAAGAGATTGAGCCAAGCTGCTGAGTTCAGATGCAAAGCCAAATGTCCACACCTGGATTTTGGTTTGGGCCCATTTTTCATTAAAATATTTAAATATATATATATTTTCTTTTATTGACATGTCAAGAAAAAGCAAAAGCAAAATACAGTCCAACACTACCCCCACAACAGTACAAGCAAGATGTTTAAATTAAGACAACACTTGTTACTGATATCAGGAATAACACCTTGCAGCAATATGCACAAACAGCATAGGGTGGGATTTTCAAGAGTGCTCCTCATTGACTCCTCTCTGGTCCCACTGAAGTCTGTGGCATATCTTCCACTGACTCCCATGTGATAACCCCTGGTTGCTTCTGAAAATCCACCCTCAACGTTTTGCTATACGTGGTGACTTTGGACTTTACATGGTAAGTGGGAAGCTGCATTACATATCTCATTGGCAGAAGACTGGGACGCTTTACGACAGTGTTAGAAAGACATCCAATTTATTATCACCACACTTTTTCAAAAACAAAATTTTAAACAGACTTTACTGGACACCATACAATCTCCATAAAGCAGATTTAGCTAAGCATAACAAGAGGCCGCCAACCATCAGATAAGCTATAGGACCAATCCAGAGTTTTTGCTGAAACACTTTTAAAGACTTCTCTCACCTTTACTAATTTTCACAGCTATCTGTGATGGAGCATAGTCTTGGTCCATCTTCATTGTGGACTTAATGCTGTAGTGAAGTTTTGCATCATATCCTAAACAGATGTAAATTGGCCTGAGATCCACTGACTTTGATTTATACCCGTGAAAGGTCTGGCTAAGACGAAAATTAATGTTAAAATCAAAAGGCTATTGATTGCACTGTAGGAGTAGCAAAAGCAGAAACTAAGTCCATGATGGAGGAAGCTCTTATTCAGACAGAAATATTGTTACATTTATTTGACGTTTGATACCGCACCTATCACCCATCCGGAAACATGACCTAAATTGAAAGCAAACATAACCTCTCAGGATTTTTTCCCATTAACTGATTGGTTGAAACACTTTTAAAGACCCAAGATTTTCACATGCTTCATAGTTTACAACAAATACATTAATTAAAGTAAGTAGAAGA
Organism: Mesoclemmys tuberculata; assembly: GCA_007922155.1. Taxonomy (NCBI): domain Eukaryota; kingdom Metazoa; phylum Chordata; order Testudines; family Chelidae; genus Mesoclemmys; species Mesoclemmys tuberculata. The sequence continues at coordinate 12,789,207 of ML675650.1, forward strand.
AAAGTCATTAGTCATCTATTCAGTTATTTAATTGTTAACTTGTGCTCGCCCCAGTCTACCTGTCTAGATCAAACCTGTTGTCTTGTCATACACTTAGATTGTAAGCTGTTTGGGGCAGGGACCATCTTTTCATTATAACTGTGAACAGTGCTTAGCAAAAGAAGGCCATGATTCCTCACTGGAGCCTCCTGTCGCTACTGCGATACAAATATTAAGTCATCTTCATTATGCCTCCCACTGTGCTCTATAAGGCATCAAATCTGTTCTAAATGAAGTCAATGACAAAGCTCCCACTGACTTAAATGGTGCGAAATCAGGCCGCAAAGTCAGTAAGTTTGGGCTCTAAGGCTATGTGTACATGGGGTTAAAAAACTCGCGGCTGGCCTGGCTCAGCTGACTTGGGCTCATGATGCTCCCGTGCTAGGGCTGAAAGATTGCCGTGTTGACTCCCATCAGAGGGAGTCTGCACCACAGCTGGGGACCTTCCACAGAAATGCTCTGCACCTCCAGTCCTCTAGAGCAAACGTCTAGGGACTCTCAGGAAACGTATCTTAGCGGATCTCAGACGGTAGTGCATAGGGGGAGAAGCACTTTGTCAAGTAGCCAAGAATCAAACATGGCTTTAGAGATTAAATTTATATCAGCCCCCTGAATAGCCCCAGAGTGAGCATAAGAGAAAAAATGTCTACTATAATCAATCAAAGCACATTAAAAAAAAAACAAAACCAACCAAATTCTCAGATGACCAATCAAACCCTATCAATACCAGACAGGCTAAAAATGGCTCATCCGAACTATTTAGGAAATACTCAAGAATACTGAATTTATTTTCAGAAATCAAGATCAGTTTGTAAATGATTCATGAACAGAAAAAAGGGGTAAATTATTATTGTCAATGTCTAATTTGGCACACTCCAGTGGTGATGAAGTATCTTCTCCCTTTGCCAATCTTGTCTTTATAGGCACTGATTCTGCAAAAGATTCTGCTTGCACTTATTTTAGTGTATTGTAAGTACTCCAACTGTTTTCCATGTGATATTCACAGTGCATAAAGTTAAGCATGTGTATAAGTCTTTATAGGAACTGTAAGTTCTTCCCAACAGGGACTGTCTTACTATGTTTGTGTAAAGTATCTAGTACAATGGAATCCCAGTCTTGGCTGGGGCCTGTAGGTACCATTGTAAAATAATAATAGATACATGTGTCTGGAAAAATCAGTAAAGCCCATGGTCTTTGGTTCACGCGCACTACTTTCTATTTAAATTTAACAAATATATTATCTCCTTTCATTTTAAGATAGCACAATTGTAAAAAGCCTTAATTAAAAAAAAAGAAGGGGCAGATGAAAGGCTAGCAGTAGCATGGTCACTCTACAAATAAAAAGCCAAATCACAGATTTCTGTAGCCTCTGCCAGTGGGCTTCAAGCCTTTATAAAAAATCTTGGCTACAAAACCTAACACATCTAATTGGACAGGTACTGAGCGTGAAATTCACTCATAGGTTAACACACAAGCTGAAAAAAGGGACTGAAAAAGTCCTAAAAATAGAGCTGGCGTAGAACTTCAGTGATGTATATGTCTTGGGCTGACTGGTGGCACGGTGGTGATATTTTGTTTCAAAATATTTGTGTTTCTTTCTTTTTAAATTCTGCCTTAACTCTGAATCTTTTCGTTCCCCAATGTTTGTTTTTTAGCTTTAGTTTTTTAAAATACTTTAACATTCTTTCCACGAATATGTGCTTTCAACTTGAACCCCAGCTTAACAAAGTGCTTCATCCGAAGAATTTTACTCAAAAGTCATGTTGCAATGCCAAACGAATGCCAATAACATTGTTGTACAACCACACACCATTTTGTATCTCTTTCTGCTTTTCACAAACACACGTGTATGCAATTCTGGCCACTTTAACTCTGTTTGTCTGTCAGGGGAAATTCCACTGAATTCCATACGGTTATTGCAAGAACTACTGTCAGTGCACAAGTTGAGAAATCAAGTATGCAAAAGTCAGGAAATTCCAAAGATATCCATACAATATTAACTCGGACCCAATATTATTGCACATTCCCTGACTGCTTCCCACCTACTAGTGCTCTGTGAGGGAAAACGAACCAAACATTGTGGCACTATTGTGACTGTCTACAGTACAATCCTTGGTGACTGAAAGTTCCTGAAGTAAAGGAGGCAATTGTAAGTGTGTGGTACTATTGCTCTGTTTTAATGACTATGGACCATAAAACACACATTCAGAACAATCTATAATTCTTAGAGCAAATTGTATAGAACCCTAGCACTCTGTTTCCCTCCCTTTCAGTTTTCCCCACTGTTTTTCTATATTATATTGTTGTTATTATTACTACTACCACCGTGGCACCAAGGAGCCCCAGTCATAGACCAGGATCCCATTGTGCTAGGTGCTGTACAATCACACACAAAGGCAGCCCCTTACCTTTGCTCATGTTTTTCCAGTGTCTGAATCCAAGTCTGAATTCAGTGTCTGAATCTAGGCCTATAGGTTAAAAAGTGGCCACTAATCTTGGGGGCCTCAGTGCCCAGCTTGAGCTATCTACAATCTGATTTTCAGGAAGTGCTGAACATGGGAAGATACAATCAAGTACATTTTTTTAAAAAAGAAGGCACCTAAAATTAGTGGCCACTTTTGAAAATGTTGCTATCCAAACTATCTAATGTGTGCTGCTGGCATGGTTGGGACACATGCGAATGATGGGCACCTGCACACATAAATAAATGTACCATAAACATGGTGGGTGCGTATGTAGGCGTTGCACTGAGGCGTCCTTGAAAATGTGCTTTGCTTTTCAACAAACACTTGGCAAATAATAAGAAATTACTGACATAATCATGCCTACCTTTAACATCGATGTTTGATTGACTATATCAACTGTTGCCTGGATTCACCATGCTGTTGCTGGGATTATAAATACATTATAATGTATCCTCCAGAGCATAAACTTAGGTACTTCCCCTGATAGCTATTAATTTTTCACTTTCCCAAAGCTTGTCTGGGTTCAAGAGTCTATTTGCAGGACATGACACTGCTCTCTCAGTTTGCTGCAACAAATCTCGAAAACTGACAGTCTCCTTGGTAAACAAGACCAGCTTTCAGTTCACAGATTCAAACATCTCTTACTCCAGCAGATGTATCTGCTCAGCAAAAGAAAAGTGCTATCAGCTGTGGAACAGGTGGTATATTTCAGCTAACCACCAAGGATTATGACAAGAGAGAGAGAAGGAGGAAAAGAGAAGACCAAGCTGAAAGAAAATCCATACTGTCAGTGACAAACGTATTACTAGCATATTTACCTTGGGCTGGGGTAAAAGCCTCACAATTGTGCTGTAGTGGGTCAGGTTACTATTTTGGAAGGACATTCAGCCATTGTATTCCATGCTCTGCTCAAAAGGAATTCTAAAAGGATTTGCTTTCTCTTGTATCATGAGCCCCACATTTTCATACTGACCGAAGTGGATGCACACCAGCTGGGCACGTCCATCACTACAGCCAAGTCTGAGAATTCCTGATTATACTTAGATCCCATACACTCTGCAGCAGAGACAGTCGTTAGCTGAGGCACTTTGTAATAAACCATGTTTTAAAATGAAACAGGCAGGGAACTTAATGTACTTTGCCTAAAGTAGCCTTGTACAATTCTGGATTAACCATGAAAGACTTAATGAACATTCCACTTGTACATATCTTCACCCTGGCAGCCTTCAGCTTGGCCGAAAAACTTCCAAAAGGTTTGTTTAAACAGCCTTCATCTTTTCTTTGCTTTTGTCACTGGTTAAGGAGTTTTAAAAGGGCAGGTGAGGCTTGTAAGTACTGTATGGGGACCCTTGTGTCATTACTGAAAACCATGTAAGCGCACTGCTTTCAGTTTCATGAATCTGGTCATTTCTTTATTGTCTTCAGAGAATAATGATGAAATACTCCTGCATTTCTATCGAAGACTGAAGCTTGTTTATTTACAAATAGCACGTAGTGTCACTATAATGGGCAAGGAAGTTATTTGGGTCCAGTTTGCGTGGGATGGATGTTTGTCATGTCAAAGGAAGCTACTAAGACTTAGTTGCTGACTAGCATACTATGTGTTAGGGTCAAAAGTTTTATGATAGTCTTGTGTGTCTATGTATGTGTCTATGTATAAAGCATATCTATATATATAATGCATATACACGTGTACATATAATGCCTACATATTGCGTATATATACACACATGTACACTTATGTATAATATATTATTTATATAATGTCATTTATATTATACATACACACACCCACAATTAGTAGCTCATATGAGATTCTAAAAATCTGTTCAGAAGATTCTGTGAGATGCAAAATGCAACTTTATTGTAATGGGAACTGAAAGTTTACCATATGGGAACCCAACTGTCAGCTAGGTGAAGGTTTTTGTTTTTCACATTGGTTATTAGGACTGGATAAAATATACCATAACTACACTGTCTCTGGAAAAAGAAATATAACCCAAGAAGAAGCTGCTAGTCACCTGTTACACCAATAGCTCTGCCCAGGTTGAGATGTATACCTATAACCGGTGATCAGATTGTTTCACTTGCTTTTCAAATTTATCGACATGGAAACTGGATCCAAGGTTTTGTGTTAAGGCAGCAACATTAAATAAAGCTTGGGAAGAGCATGATAGATATTAGCAAGACTGGAAAGAAAAGGAAACAAAAAGAGATGGAAGTGATTTTTCTAACACCATCATGTAATGAAGAGACGTACTCTTTCATGAAACATCTCCACTGAATTTTCTTTTTAAGAAAGCCAAACATCATGTTCATGTCGATTGTCATGTTTCATGTGAGAGTCTGAACATGTGAGTGCAGCCAAGTGTGCTGAAAAGTCCACAAAGTAATATTTTTATAGGTTTTGCCATAAAGCTTCACCAGCAATGGTCAGACACACACACACAAAAGCAATTCATCGTTAGAGAAGTTTCATTTCCAAGAGTCTACACTGCTGGAATGGGGATAAATTTTATTTTTCTGTTGTATTTCTTCACTACAACATTTTAAATTAAAAATAAAAAACAACCCGGTACTCTCTGATAGACTGAACTTAGAACAGGGTCCACGATCTTCTCACAGTAAGTAATGAGAACTAGAAATTTTTAATATCAGTCTTGAATCCTTTTACTATTTCCTGAGCTTACAGTTGATGACCAGGAAAGTGGCACCCGAATGGATGTAGAATTTATATGCCTTGTGATGCTATTTAAAGTCATAATGTTATCTAAAAATGTCACAGGCATAGTCCTGACCTATATGTTGCAGCACACAAAAGTCTGGCCAGGTTCTCAAACCTAGGCATGATGTACTCTGCATTTTTTCCCAATTAATTTAAAAATTGGCATATGGGCACCATTTGATTTGATGTCATTTTCTGGCTGGAAAAGCACTGGTTCTCATCAACACCAGCACTTTTTTGATGTCAGTCTCTAAATAAGCACCGGTCACTGCCATTTTGGGGTTCTGTCTCTGGACAGAAACAAAATGGTGGCACTGCCCACAAATTACTGTGTCACACGAACACACTGAGTACTTTTTGGACCCATGTCCTTCTTCTCTCTCATCCTAGCAGAATAATACTTTCTCAATCTTCTCTATTATTCCAACATTACATTTTAATATAGGAAACTAAAAAGACAGGAAGGTAAGTGCAGGATACACCCAGTTATTAACATTATTGCCATAAAGGCTTAGAAAAGAACAGAGGACACTGTTAGCAAGTTTTCTTTTAACTGTCTTACCTGATTGGTAAAATATTAGTTGTTTGGATGTCATTCTCTATACAAAGAGGGGTTAATCCTGCCCGGAGATTTATGCCATTAACTTCAACGGGAGCTGGATTAGGCCCATATAGCAGAATGGTGATAGAACCAATGATATCCCATATATCCATAAAAAGATAAAATAAAACTCTTTAATTGTGCCTACTGTATCTGTTTACTGTATTACTCTTAAGGATCTTGTTTGCTTGATGAGCAAAGTACTATCAATATACATCCAGTATTTCAGCCATTATTGCATTCTCCCTCAACATAGCTTCATTTATCTTATGAATACAATCAGTATGCAACATACAGTATGCCTTTTAGTTAATTCATTAATTTAAGTTACTAAAGATCAAAAAGCACCTTGCCACAGACCTAGGCACACTGATATAAATTAAAATATCGTATATAAGATACAGAAAGCCATTGCAACCAGTCCATCCCATAATAGAACCCAGCCATAAAATCTGATTCACAAAATAACTAAGTCTTCTTTAAAATGGACAGACTTAGGATGGAAAACTTACCAGCAATAGTAAATGACTTCAAAAACTGCCTTTGGTGTCTGTTTTCTAACATTTCTCTACAAATTATTTTCTTAATGCATTTTTCAGTAGGACCCAAGGTGAAATCCTAGCTTCACTGAAGTCAGTGACATAACGCATGACTTCAATGGGGGAGGATTTCCTCCATCTGGAACACTTGCTAACAATGAGGAAAAGACTTCTTACCCTGTAATAAATAAAAACCCTGCATCCTTTAAAGCAGTGCTACCAACTGATAACCTGATGCAACTATCTTTTTTCTTTTGGTTGCAGAATTATGATTTTCCCCCCACATAAATGTAATTACTGACTATTAGGAGCAGTTTGTAGTCGTACTGAACATAAAGCTTATTAGCATAATCTTGCCTTAGAGGCAATTTTAAGAAGTACTGTACAATAACATGAACTTGAAAGGTATAGATAGTATGCAGGGCCTTATTCTCCTCTTTGTTATCCCAGTTTTACTCCAGTTAGGACTCCATTGGAGTTATGGAGTTTAAATTACACCCAGGTAAGTGAGAAAAGAATCAGGTACAAATTCCGTCTTTTATCATATAAATATTTTCTCATTTGTACTGGAGATTGATTGTATTGGCTAGAGAGGACACAGACCTAGTGCAGGCAAGATTCTTCCATGAAGAGACATCAAAATGTACCAGACATCTCTGCAGAAAACAGAGTATGTCTATTTAGTAATTTATGTATGGGCAGGATAATTTTTCTTTGCACTGTTTACGCGTAAAGGTCCCTTTGATTTCTCTTGCCACTCCTTCATGTTCACTGCAGTATTTCACAAAGAAGCATACAGCTAATTCTTATGTGCAGAACTATCAATGATATCCAGTATACCAAGTACTGGATGTATGTCTCTCCCAGACATACATTAAGAGTTACTGGTTGTGTGCCTTCGGTTGCTATGATCACCACGTAGAGGGAAAATAGTTCCAAGAGGTGCCTTTTGATCGCTACCAACTATGTTTCAGTTTTTACCAAGTGACATGGAAAATACCTTTCCAAAGATAAAGCAGCATTTCGTTTGATGATGGGTGCCTGATAATAAATGTAAGATATAGTTATTTATTATCTGCATGACACCGGGCACCAGCTGATTAAGGAAGAAGAAACAAGAGGTTGTGTGTCAGTCATGCTGTGCTGTTACCATGCCTCAGGGCCATTTATAAACTATCCCTATAAATAATAGTATTACTCTTTTTTAATAAAGAAATATAGTAGAACTGAATCAGTCTGCATTAATGACAGGAATTCCTGAAGTTCACATTTTTTGGTATCAGTGGTGAGTCACTTGCACCCACATAGAGGGGAGTCAAGGAATCCCCTATTCCCACGTATAGACCCAGCAAGGACAAGCAGTTGCTGCATGGGCCACTAATCCCCAGAGCCTTGGATCAGCCCCCTCCCCCCAACATGCCAACCAGTGCAGCTGAGCGGGAAAAGAGGGGGAAGCAGGGACTGAATTGTGACTGTTTGCATCATACCAGGCTTGGGGTAACGTCATGATTTATCCCTTTCAAAGAATAAGGAAACAACATGATCAAGAAACCAGGAAATGCCCACAGGAACCTCAGTTCAGCTGTGCTAGTGCAGGAAGCCCAGTGTTTCGGGGGAGCATGCAGACTAGTGAATGCTTGGGCTAGCGAGACTTGCCAGCCCCACTGCCAGTCTTAAGTGCCCTGGTTCTGTGTCAGAGAATTCCTGAATGCCAGGGGAGGGATCAGGAGGTGACCTCGTGGGGCATGTGGCATCACCCACATTGGCCCTGCACAGCGGCAGAGTCTCATTGGTCTGTGCCTGTGAAGTCACCAAGCAGTTTGATACAATTAGCAGTCGCTGCTCAAAGAAACCCAGAACTGAAATTGCATGTTTTCTCCTCTTCGTTCTGTAGCACCCATTATCAACACTCCTCTGGAAACCGTGGATGCATTAGTAGAAGAGGTCACCAAATTCATGTGCGTCGTGGACGCCTACCCTGAACCAGAGATTACCTGGACACGTAATAACATTCCCATCAGGTAAGATTGCAAGTCTGAGGAAGTGCAATACGGGGCATCCTTGTAAATAAGCCCGATATTAGAGCTGGTCGGGAATTTCCCATCAAAACGTTTCTTCAGTGGAAAATGCAGATTCTGGGGAAAGAAACGAACAAACCCCAAATCCATTTATACGTAGAGCCCTGCGCTAATACAAAACGTGTATGTGCATCCAAACCATGAGCTGCAAACAGTGTGGGGATATAAAGCAGACAGCCGCAGATTTGCAGGGTTCTACTTATATATTTTGTTTAGAGTCAGGTTGTCCTGAGTTGAAACTCTTCAGTTTTTCAGACAAATTGAAACATTTCATAGTGTGTCAGTTCAACACTGGGTCTGTCTGAGCTGCTGAGCTGCCTTCTGTGAATTGTAGTTCAGATACCTCCTGCCCTGCAATCTTCAATTGCAAGAGCTAGTCTTCCGGTTTGGATGACATCTCAAGTGATGTACCATGGGTAATGTGCCAAGTAATGCACCATGTCACTTCAGCCAGACGGGAGCCCATGCTGTGTTACAGAAGATGCAGTCCAGTTGAAAAACCCAGATCACAGAGGAGAAGGAGGGCATGAGGCACCCGGACTAAACTCCCATGAAGTACGACGACAGCTCAAGGGGATGCGGATTCATGTAGAATCAAACCAAAACAAAAAGTTTCCATTCAGTTCAACAATCCAAACTGAAATATTTGTATTCCAGAAGGTCAAACATTTGATTTTGATAGGAAACGTAGAAACAAAATGTTACGAATAAAAATTTGTAGGATATATCCATTCCATGAAAAGTGTGGATAGTTCAACTTCTTATCCCAAATCAGGATTCAAACAAATTTTGAAATACCAACCTTTTCTGCAGAATGGAAATTCTGACTTCCAAATAGCTCTACTAAAATGTAATACTGAGGAACAAAGCATGATGCGATATGGGTAGGGCTGAATTGAAAACTATGGACGAAATTAGCAGAACCACATCGGCAGGCGTTCTGTAAGTTAGAACACAGTACAGGTGGGATGCCTTAGTGGATGCTTTTTAAGATTATCACAGAGCACTACGAATATGGTAGTTGATTACATGATTCCACTTTGCAGTCACGGATGAGAGAATGTCTCTCTGAGCTCTGCTCAGAGCCTGTGACTACGGTCCTTTATGTGGTGCAGCCTGCTTTCCTCAGCTGACTCGTCCTGCTCCAAGAGCCTGTGCAGAATCCTTCATCCTCCTTTTAGTCATCATGACGTCACAGCGCTCCCACTATGCAAGCCACGTGGAGAAAGAAAGCATCCTTTCCTTTCTCCAACATTGCACGCTCATGTAAGGGCTGGGCAGAGCCCAGTCTACATAGAGAAGCCTATTTAGGCACAGAGCTGGTTAGAATGTTTTCACATGAAACTCCCATTGATTTCAATGGGAAAACTAATCTAGGAGAAGACCCAATGCTACTGGTGGCTTTGTGGACTAGTGAGTCCTGGGGGTGGAGCATGCTGAGGGTCCTGGCCGCATATCAGGGTATTAGTATGTGCCCGGTTTTGGGGCTTGGCCCGAGATCCTCAATTTTAGGGAAATAGTTTTGCTTCACTGGAGTGAGATAGTTAAGGAGGGGGTAAGACTATGACTGGCTGGCTTTTATTAGTGGATTATTTATTATTGATCATTTATTATTGATCACAGTGTGCTTGGTGCTGCACAGAACACAGAACGTGCCAAGAGTGCTGTATGACAGTGCAATACACTGATGATTAATAGTGATGGAAAAGACATTGGACAGGGAGTCAGGAAATCAGTGTTCTAATTTCTTCTTGTAGGGCTTCTTGTATGAATTTGGGCTATTGTATTCTTAGCCAGACTGGGGTTAGTTTCAATGTGGTCATGGGGGTGTATATCAGAGCAGAATTTGATCCTTGTTATTCTTTAGGTCTAATTTCTGTATATGTTAGAAGTAATTTCCTCGTATAGCCCTACACGCTCAAATTTAAAGTAGCAGGCATATGACCTGGGTTCTCTTGTTGGCTATGCCACTGCAGATTTCTTGTATAACCTCAAAGAAGGGAATTAACTCTTTTCCTCAGCTTACCCATTTGCTGAATGGGGATGACATTTCTGTAATGAAAAGAAATATTGCAAGACTTCATTCATTTGTGTTTTGCAAAGTACTTTGTCATTCTTGCATGGAAGATGTCATGTAATAGTACAGTATTATAATTCTTGCCTTGTGAACATACAGAGAGATTGAAACATGGCTTCTTTGTACTGTACACTGTCAAACATTAATCACTACCTACGAAGGCATCATCTAAAGTAGAATTGATGTGCTGCACTTTGGAAATTGTTCATTTTGGGATGGTAGGGAATATTGCAGATAATTTCTTGCAAAGGTAAAAAACTGTCCTTCCACCTTTAATCATTTTGGATCAGACAAATTCCTTTACATTCTCTGGTTCACATTCTTGATCCTTCCCTGGCTTCTCTTTCAGTGATGGGAAATTTCATTTTGTTTAAAAAATAATCATGCAGATAACAACTAGAGCTGTTTTCATTGTGTTTTAATTTGTACGTTAATCAAGTGCTGCTTGACGATGACTTCTTTTTGTGAGAAACACGCAGGAGACTCCAGACAGGTCATTACTGCAGGCAGGTTTGACTGCTAATGTGACCATCTTAGAATACTAAAAAAAAGCCCCATCGATTTGTTTAAAATGCATGTGCATATGCATGTCCAGGCAAAATAATTTAGAATTCATGCTTCAGTGACTGCAAAAGAGGTGTCCTCTTTAGCCAAATTTCAATCCTGCAAGAACTGTACTAAAGCCACAAACCTCTGTGCCAAGCAGCTTGCAAGAATAGGGCCTAAAATGCTATGGGTGGTAACTCCATATCAAATCACCTGTCTTCTAGTTCCGTCCCCATCAATAAAACTAGCACTGAAGGGAGAAATAGCCTGAAGGAAGCCATTTATACAACAGGACTGGGGTCACATGACTCCTCCACCTCAATCATTAAAGGTCCACACCTCTTCTCTGAGAGTATACAGAAAAGCAGACCCTTTTCAATCTCCTTCTCCAATAACTCTCAACACCTTCCCAAAAGGTGTATCACTCTGATATTAAATATTAGCTCCTCAATAGGCAGAGCATGCCCATTTTACACCACTGCCAAAAAAACCCTAAAAGCCTATTTTTGTAGGTCCAAACACTTCAGTTGCTTTGTTCTTCTCCTGATGTTTCTGCAGGAGAAACAAACAATATAGCTTTTCTTAGAGCAGTCCCGACACTAATGCTTGGGGCTGGTGGATACAAAGTTCTGGCATGTAGACAGGGTGTTATATAAACTGAAACTATTTCAACTACGTTCCAAACACAGGGAGGGAGAAATATTTGCTAAATGGAAAAGAACCAAATCAATGGATTTAAAAAAAAATCAAACGTTGCAGAAGCTAATTATTACGAGCAATAAATATTATTTATTTTATTTTTGAAATCTTCTTCCTTTGCCAAGGTTCTGGGGCACTGGACAGCCAGCCAGCTTCAAAACAAAATTATATATAAACAATTACATTAAATGGGAACAGTGCCAGAATAAGGACTGATAAGTTTAGATTGCATGCAGCTCCTTATGTATTTCTTGTGTATTAGGGTCATGGAATTTGTGACATATATAGTAGAGTTTTCTACCTTTAGTTAGCTGCTGGCCAGTTAACTCAAGGTAGCTAATATGTTTGCAAAACCTACTGTAAAGCCACAAATGTTGGCTTTAGGATCTGCAGTACAAATGTGAACTAGGCAGACATCAATCGGGGTATCATTTCCAACAGAAAACCTGACAGTCTAGGTCAAAGGTTAGAATTCTGAATAATGGGAACGCCCTGCTTTGCCTCCTCTGTAGCTGTTTACATCTGTGTGAGTGAAGGATGCTACCATTCTGATTTTGTAGTATTTTCCTGCTCCCATTGCATGTATGTAAATGATAATATAAGGTGCGAGGCAATGGAGAGTCATGTCTTGTGCTTCGATAGCACTTTCACTCCAAGAATCAGGAAGTACTTTACAAACCTCACTGAATTAAGTCTCTCAACAATCCTGCGAAGTAAGAAAGTGTAATTATTTCATTTCTATACTTAAGGAAAAACATCGCCTTAATTATTGGGTGCCCAATCTGCAACACTTGGGGCCTGATTATCAGAGGTACTGTTGAGGATGCCAGAGGATGTTGCAAAGGCCAAGACTATAACAGGGTTCAAAAAAGAACTAGATATGTTCATGGAGGACAGGCCCATCAATGGCTATTAGCCAGGATGGGCAGGGGTGCAAAACCATGCTCTGAATTGTCCCTAGCCTTTGTTTGCCAGAAACGGGGAATGGGTAACGGGGGATGGACTTGATGATTGCCTGTTCTGTTCATTCCCTCTGACAAACCTGGCACTGGGCACTGTCAGAAGACAGGATACTGGGCTACACAGACCATGGGTCTGACCAAGTCTGGCTGTTTTCATGTACCCAGGTGAATTGTGGCTACTCAGCATCTCTGAAAATCATTGAGAATTAGGGTCGAAAGCGCACACCTTCAAAGGGATTTAGGTGCCTTCAGTTGGTTTCAAATGGGAGTTAGGTGCATAAATATCTTTGAGGGTCTAGGCCTAGGTGACTTGCTTTAAAGCACAATCAGACATACAGAACCAGATCTCCTGACTCTTATTCCTCAGCTTTAGCCATAAAACCATCCTTCTTGGTCACCATTTTGGGTTTGTATCTTTCACCCTACTTTGTAAGCGCCTACCTTTTCTGAGGGAGAACTAGGAAAGGCAGCTAATTGACATCATGAAACCATTTATTGGCATTTATGAGCACGTCCATGTGTGCTAGAGGGGTTTATTTAAATTGTGGTTACACAGAACAGCTGACCATAAAAACTTTCCATTTGCTCACCTCCTGCTCCATTGTCCAACCTAAACAAGAGTGTGGAACCTTTCCTAGTACTCAGACGGCCAAGATAGTTTTATAATGCTGCTAGGGCAGTTCTGGTAACATGTCTAATTCTCAGTAAACCCACTGATATGTAGCTATTCATGACATGCATTTTGCCAGCATACAGATCATATCACAATCCTTACTTAGATGATCACAGTGGTCCCTTTGACCTTAAAGTCTATGACTCCATGAGAAATTGCTATCCTTGCAAAATACTGCTTTAGTCTCACAACATCTTCCACTATGGCTGGCACAGTCTTCAAAACATATACACCAATCACACACCTATTCCACAATGCCTCTGTATTGATTGCATCAGACTCTGTTCTTGTTCTGCTTTGTACTGTACTGTCTCATGTGAGGGCAGCTTGTGCCCACTGATTTTAAGCCCTCCTGATAAGGGCTTGATTACTTGCTGAACCCAGCTCTACTGCATCATGTGAACTAATGGCATGGTGTGAGTGATCAGTAAAAATAAGTACAAAAATCTGTGGCATATCATTGTTCTGTGACAGCCATAAGGAATGCAGCAAAAGAAGGAAAAATTATCCATCAAAAATAAATTAATATATTATATTATTCATATATTATTTATGCTGTGACAATGTCCCAATTGTTTATCTGGTACCCTACTGATAATCGTGGTTTATATTCTGCTCTCATTTAGAGTCGGATACTGAACCTATTGAAATCAATGGCAAAGATCACACTGACATCAGTAAGCATAGAATCTGGTTCTTACACAGCTACAAATCAAGGGTCAAATCTTGATCTCATTGAAATCTATAGCATAACTCCCTTCAATGCCTTCATTAAGGTCCAAATTTCACTTCTGGACTTCATTTGCTTCAACAGGGTTAATCTGGATTTACACAGGGTGCGTTTGAGAGCAGATATGGCTCCTTATACTTAAAGGTGGGTTTTGAGGTATCTAAGTTTACTTTGGAAAGCTGAGCCCATAGAATCTTAAATGGCAGATTTAGACTTACTAGGTGAACAATACAAAATGTTTTAACACGAAAAGAAAACGGCAAATAAGGTTTTCGGGGTTTGAAACTTCTTGGAATTACACAGAGCCCCCTCACCCCCATCCCCCTCATTTCAGTAACATTTGACAGAAGCAAAAGGCAATTTTCATGAACGCAGTTGTAAAAGGTCACAAAAAGATATAAAACTCAAACTTATGGATATAAGTTATTTGATGCAAGCAGGAGAAATCTTGTACCATGAAAATGACTGCAAAATTTGTTATATTTTCCAGTTTTGCAAGGGAAACCACAAAACAGCTCCCTTCCTCTCCCTTAGGAATTTTACATTGCTACACACTACTTAGTCTAGCATACCTCCCTTTTCCAAAACATGGAAATTTTCACAGCTTTGTGGTGGCCTTAGAAATTTTCTTTCCTTCTCTCAGGCAGATGCGCCAGATCCTGCTGTCATTTAAGTTAAAGTTATAACCACATTCAGATCTTGTTGTCTATTTTAGAATGGATGGTCAATTTTTCCTCATGAAAATTTAACACCCGCACCCCCCAAAAAGAAAAAAAATTTTCTCGTTCCAAAGAAAACAAAAATTGGTTTTTGGTTACCAGAAACTTAAAATTGCTTCACTTTTTCTTAATCAAAACCTATACATTTTTGACAAAACAAACATCTTTTCTTGAAAATTTCCATTTGGTTGAAATGACATTTTTTGTCCAAAAAAGTTGTGATATTAAATTTTCAACCAGACAAATGTTCATTGAATTCAAATGCACTTCAGCTACTCTCAAAATATTACTCAGTTGGCGAAGACTACTGGAGATTTAAGTGGATGCAAGGCTCTGTGCTTGTATATCCCTTTGCAGGATAATAGTCCTGGATACCTACATCTCATAGAAATTGCCATTATATAAATATCATGAATTAGATAGATTGGCTAGAGAGAAGAGAGCTCAGAACAACTGGTATCATTATATTTAGATGTTTCACCATATTAGGAACCACCAAAAAAAGCTAAACTTGTAATTGTTACCTTTGGAGTGGGTTTGGTGACTTCGAATGAGTTCCGATTTATCCTGTACACCTCGCGCTCTTACCAGTATGTCACTGTATCCTTCAGGCTGTTTGATACACGATACAGCATACAAGAAAATGGGCAGCTTCTGACCATTCTCAGCGTAGAGGAAAGCGATGATGGAGTGTACTGCTGCTCAGCTGACAACGGAGTTGGAGTAGCTGCAAGAAGCTGTGGGGCTTTACAGGTGAAAATGAGTAAGTGGGGAAGCAATTAAACTGAGTGGATGATAAAAGCTGATCTCTCCTTCGGAATTAATTTAGCAGACACGTAGGATTCCATCCTGCTGTTATTTGAAAAAAAAGCTTCTCTTTACACTATAAAGACAATTTCCAATCTCACATGACGCAGTCTCTATTTTTGCATATCTGTATGCACACATCTAGTTTTGCATGGGGTTTCTATATCTGGCAAATGTAGTCAGTGTTTCTTGCATACATGTGACCATGTTTGGGTCTTTGTTTATGCATATTTGTTGACCATATGCTTTGTTTTGATTCTCCAATCCCCACTGAGTGCCCCAGCTATTTCTTGACAGAAAATAATAGAAAGCCTTATTGTACCTGGACAGATAATGAGTGAGAAGAACAATTTGCTGCTCATGCTTCATACTCCCACACCATAACAGATCAAGAGTCCATCCCGTCTGGTAACTGGTCTTTGAAAGTGTCCAATAATGGATGCTTCAGAGCTATAAAGGAAGGCATAAAACCTTCATAATAAACCTAACTGTGCAATGCTGTGCAACATGTGAAAATTTCTTCCTGACCCCATCTGGAGATCAATTTATGTGCTGCAGCACAAGAATTGACAGACAATGCATGTGGCTACTGTAACAATGATGCTACATTCATACACGGCTGCATTTTGGCTCTTGCAGTCAGAAGCACTCTAGGGGAGGAGGAAGATGTGATGCTAAATTGGTAGTGCCCTAAAGTATTTTGCCCAAGCACAGCAGTACACAGGCAGGGAACACTGGGAAGGTGATCGCTGAATAGTGGCACTTACTGTGAAAGGCACAGCATGCATTCTACTTGTATTTTAGTAACCCGATTTATTGCAGAGCCAAGCACAAACAAGCCCGCATTGTACTGTGTGAGCACAGATTTCCTTATCCACAATCTCAAAAAACCTTGAGCATTGCTCTATATGTGTAGTTGTCCCTTCTTCATATCTAGGGCCTGGTCCCTGTGAACACTTATACACTTGAGTAGCTCTGTTGAATTTAGTGGGAATATTCATGCCTACAGTGATTTCCATGTGTTTGCAAAATCAGGACCTACATTTGTAACGACTAATACATATAAGAGTATGAAGAAAAATGTGTGAGTTAATGGGCTGGATCCTGCAGATAGTCTGCATGAGGAACACACAATGACTTCAACATGTGTTTTAGGTGTGGGACAGTTGCAAGACTGGGCCCCAAGTTAGTTAATTCTCGGTCTAATGCAGCGTCCATTGACATCAACTGGAGAGTCTCCTTCTATGTCAATTGTCACTGGATTACAGCCATTATGAGAAAATAAATATCTTTGAAACCGTGTTATTACTTATTTATAATTAAATAAAAATCCTCCTGGAGAGCATGGAAGACAAAACTTCAAATGTTTTTGAAAAAAATTACACTAAGATTTTTTTTCAAACTTGACGTTTCGAAGGTTGAGTTCGCCTTCCAGGAACACACATTTAAATTTACCCAAGTCCATCTCTCAGTTGCTCTGGGTTTTGTTCACATCATGGGTCACAACTTCTATCATAAAAGACAAAGATTTGCTCAGTAATAATGGTGTCACTTACAGGCGGCTAGTAAGAGACTCATGTTAGTTCCTGGCCTGGGCTGCATACTAAACTTGATTTAGATTTACGACGCCTAATACTCCTGTCACACACCCTACTTCTTGGATTACAGATGGAACCGGATTTAAAACTTTGCATTTGGACTCAGCACGGAAGAAGTCTGAATCCAGATCCAAACTTCCACAGTAAATGCTCTCTTGAAAATGGACAAAGCAAAAACCCTGAAGACAAATATTCTTGAATGTGGGAGAAGACTATTATCTGGATCTCTGACCAGTTCCTAATTCAGATCAGTGTCAAACTCCACTTTTATTGAAAATGAATAATTTTCACTAGGGTACTTGTTTTGGTGTTGTTTACCTGAATTTAACATTTCAGGGTGTACATATAGTTTATAATTATTTCTTTCAATGGCATTACATGGTCTATCAAAAACTGTTGGTTCTTCTGTCATTTAGGCCCAGATCTTCAAAGACTTTAGGTACCTAAATACCTTTGAGGGCTAGGCCTTGGTGACATCAATACAGACAATTTGTACAGAGATGCTGACAATGGATTTTTGATGATAAAGAATAGTATGGAGTGTATCTGACCTGTGTCTCTTGTCTGCTGTTCAGATTTAATTTTGGCCTTTTTGTTTTAGAACCTAAAATAACTCGACCTCCCACAAATGTAAAAATAATAGAAGGATTAAAGGCTGTTCTCCCTTGCACTACAATGGGGAATCCCAAACCTTCTGTCTCGTGGATCAAGGGAGAAACTGTTTTAAAGGTGAGTACAGGATGAAATTAAAATATTGCTTACATGCTAAAAATATTATGACAACAGTCCAAGTAGCTGTAAATTCTATCAGAGAAGCATTTAAAGAGGCACAGATGTCATGTAGAAAATGTCAAAACAAGATTTTGTTTATGGATAATATAGAGAAATTCTACTTACATAGAATTTTTTTTTTCTAAATTTCTCTCTCATCGTTTAATTACCAGTAGATCTGGCCTGATATAGCCAAAAAGTGTTTTGTGACTCTAATTGTGAATAGAACGTACTCATCTACTTTGCAGATATTCATTCACAACCCTTTTGAAATTATTATTCACTTATTTTCAAAAATTTGAGTGAGTGAATGGCTTGAACAGTATGAACTGAACTTATTGAACTGGAGGATCCAGCTCTAAATTCCTTAATTCATAGGACTGTACAAATAATTCTTGTTCAAAGGTGAACACAACTTTTAGCAGTGTTTGAAATAATTTTGGAATTCACTTAACAATTCCTGTAGGACAGACCATGTTTGTAAATGCAAGTTTCTAATTGTTTGACCCAACTAGTTAAAGTATATTCATTTTTCCATTTTCCAACTCCCACCTTCCCATCTCTGTCAGGAAAATGCTCGAATTGCTGTTCTGGAATCAGGGAGTTTAAGGATCCATAATGTTCAAAAAGAAGATGCAGGGCACTATCGCTGTGTGGCAAAGAACAGCCTTGGCACAGCCTATTCGAAACCTATCACAATGGATGTGGAAGGTGAGTGACCCAGACTCTCAGCATTATAATAATTTTCAGACACACAGAATCCAATTCCAAGCTAAATAAATGGGACCTACATATGTTAAAGGGAGTGCAAAAGGCTAGAGAAGGGCAAGCAAAGAAAAACTCAGGTTGAGAATATCAGCTCTTTGTCCATGAGTGAAGGAAAAGCAAAGGAAACACAAACCAGCAAGAATGTTTTTCCATTGCTTGCTGATGGTGAAAATGATGAGTTGTGGAGGGCCAACTCCTACAGACCCTTTGACTTCAGTGGGAATTTTGGCTATGTAAGGACAAGAAGATCTGCCCTACAGGGAGATGGGTAACTGATGGATTTTCCTTTTCTTTGTCTAGCCATTCCCATGTCTTGGTTTGTAAAGTCTCCCCGGGGTTCTACCCTACATCTTTCTAGCTTGTCCCGGGGTGGGAATGTAGGAGCTCCAGAGCGATTTCCAAAAGAAGGCTGCTGCAGAATTCTCACTCAGAGCTGTTTTCAGTTCAGACTGTTGCAGCAGTGCCACTGGGCTTCCTATAAAGGATTGCAGCATTATTATTATTACT
The DNA here is from genome assembly GCA_007922155.1 of Mesoclemmys tuberculata. Lineage (NCBI taxonomy): Eukaryota > Metazoa > Chordata > Testudines > Chelidae > Mesoclemmys > Mesoclemmys tuberculata. The sequence goes on from ML675650.1 coordinate 12,808,511, forward strand.
GCTGTGTCCATCCTTTTTTCTTTTGACTTGATTGTGTCTTCATCAAAACAGAAAAGTTCTCTTCAAGGGACTGCATTGCTCTCTGGTATAAATTATCGCCAATTTCAGTGTCTGCGAGCAACCGGCTGCAGCAGAGAGACTGAAAGTGCTAAAAATATTTTGCTTCCTTGAATACTATAATGAAAGTCACATCTAGCAGTGCTTTATGGTAGTCAGTGATGGAGGAAGGATTAATCCAAATGGATGAGCCAATCTGCTTTTCCCATTCTGAATGGAACCCATGCTGCAAAGGGACTGCCCATTTTTCTAGTCACACTCGTTTTGGGGCTTCATGATTTTGATCAGTGCAGGTTGTATCATGGTTTTGATCAGAGCGGCTATAGGTAATCTTCTGATGACATTTTTCCATGTATAAGATGACTTCATTGGGAGCAGGATGTGGCCCATTGTACTCAATTACAAATTATTGTAGGTTTGTTGTTTGCCTAGCAAACCCATTTGCAATATCATGATTTTTCAGCCCCCTTTAATATTTCCCTGGACAAGTTCCAGGTACATCGGAAGATCTTGCAGTACATTGAATCAGAGATAAAAGTGTTTTGTTATAACTAGTGATCCAGACTGCCCCATAGTTCGGACCTGGGGTTTTGGTCTGAAATCATTACAGAGATGAGGAAATCCAACATGTTTGGATCTGGAGCTAAATTTCTCTAGTATTTGGGGCTGTTTGGTTTAGACCCATGCTAGAGATAAAGTCCATGAGGTCCTATGATGAATGAATTGATTACAGGAACTCAGTTCTTTCAGTGGAACTTCCCTAGCCAGTTTTAAATTTTAAAGCTCCAGGACTGTATGAGCCAGCTGCAAAGTTTGAATCTGGATTGGAACTACACCAAAATTTGGGGTGCTTGGATTAGTATTTTGTTTTATGTCTGTTAATTAATTCAACCAGTGCTGAATTAATCAGCAAAATCATATTGCAAATAATTCTGCAAGCATCCATTCTCTAAAATAAGAAAGATTAGTGCTTAATTAATTAATGAAACCTCAGTGCTCATGCACAAATGATTCCTTCATATTCCATTCATGTATGTTATACTAACAAAGTAATGCTGTTCACTAGTCTTGCTTTGGTTTTTCTGGTAAGACATCCACATAATAGATCTCATTTCAGGCTTCAGTTCTGTTTTACTTTTTAGCTTCCAAAATCCAAAGGTAAAAATCCTGCCATGCATAAGAGTCTGTTTCTCCTTTAGGTGAGCGTTTGGGTGTAACTCCTGCAAACATTAATGAGATCTGGGCACACACATACCACACCCCCTCAAGCATTCAGTAGACTAATTTACAGCCTACCACACACTGATTGTCATTATTTTTAATATTTTCCCCAGATGTCAGAATTTTAAAATAGCTCCAGGTAAATAATAATCTAAAATGGCATGGTGCAGGCAATCAGTCCTCAATTAAGTCAGCTGGGTGCATTCACCGCAGTCCATTGGAGCTTATGTAAGAAAACTAATGAAAACACTTCTTCTATATTATCTTTCCTTAATAGAAATAAAATGGTTTTTCTTAGCTGATATCTTGAAACAGTCATTCACTGAAGTTACTGAGCCATTCACTGAAGTATATTATTAATTAATTTTAAAACATAGTTACCAAGAATGATTGGAACACCATCAACATTTAATCCCAGAGCAAATGCACATTCCAAAAATTATACAAATATATATAATACCAAGCTAAATATAGACCAAGTAGGTCCTGATTTTGAAAAGAAGCTCCATTTGAGCTTCTAATTTTATGTTTAGTGTAATTAGTTTCAGGTACAGTACACAACATATACATTTCTAACTGCTTGAGGGATTAATCCTGCGCCAATTGATTCAGTAGGACTGCTCATGTGTTTAAAGTTAGGCGCATGCATAAGTACCCTGCTGAATCAGCACCAAAGAACATCAGGCTCTCAAAATTGCAGAACATTTTTAGTGCTGGATGGCTAAAGGATTAAAATGAACTGAAAACACTATGTTCTTTGCACTTACAAATTCAGTGATGAGAACTGATGTAAATTAACAGCCTCGTTCCACTCAATTAGGAACGAATAGCAAAGTCCCATGGAGTTCAATAGTCCAGGACAGAATTGGTCAAAAAATGCCAATTGTTTTTTTTAGAAAGAAATGTAAAAAAAATTTCTTTTTATAAATTATCCGTGAAAGTTTTTCTGTTTCATGACACAAATTTGGACCTCAAAAAATAAAATTAAAAAAAAAATTCTAAAACTGTATGTGCATATTTAATATATATATTAACCAAAAATTTTGGTTTCCAGTTTTGTGTCAACCTCCTTCCTTCAAAATAATGATTTTTTTTGCCCCAAATGTTAATATTTTTGCCTATTTTCATTAAATGCATTTCAGTGAAAAGAGTCAACCAACTCTAGAGCAGAACAAGGGCCTAGATGAGGTAGGGTTCCTATGGAGGCCTTCCTCATTCTGTGTGCGCTTTACTGCATAGCCTGTGCATGTTCAGTGCTACCTACTTTTATTTTGCAGGGTGAAATGCTGTCGCTTGTGAAGTCAATGGGAGTTTTGTCACTGGCTTCAATGGGGCCAGCATTTCACGCATAATTTTTATAAAAAGGATAAAAAACGCAGCCCATTTGCACTGTGCTGGCAAGAACTCCCCTATACCAAAATCAAAGGAAAGTAAAAACCAATTTTCACCAGAACACACAAAGGTTTTTTTCCTCCCTAAGGAATAATTTGCTGCCAAATCTCAGCTTTCTTCCCCTTGCCATTTCAGCAGTAGACATATTCAAAAATGTCTCAAGGAGATTTTTTTTACAAAATAAAGTCTGTTTTTCTTACATTTCTTTTTCTTATTGTTAAAACTGGCTGAACAGTTTTCACTCAAACTTCTGAAAAAAAATTCACCTGCCTTCTGAAAACAAGCCCCCAAGGATCATACTTTTATAAAGTTGTGAACGACTAAATACGGTGCCTTAGAATGGAAATGCTTACGGTACACTCAGAAGAACATGCAGGATTTTAATCATGAATCATCCAATGACTGATGCCATTCAGATCAAAAGGCTGTAGCTGAAATACTCAGAACAGGCATGCATATCAGTTCACTAAAGTTGGGTTTGTGTAATTCAAAAGCCCACTTGTAACTTGGAGGAAAACATCTAAGCGCAACTGCAGCAAAAATAGCACGGATGGGTTTGCACATATGAGGTTTAGGAACTAACTGATCTTCACAGAGGGGAAGGAACACAAGTGGCAAGCATTTCTTAGGAGACTGTTGGAAGTAACAATGTTAGATAAGCTGAAATAGTAAGGAAAGAAGGCAGAAACTATTTTTACCATCCCAGTGTTGCCTTTAGTAATAAAAGTACACTGAAAGGGGACTGGAATGCAATTTTGTCTGTCTTTAGAGACACCATGGCACACTGCAATTTATTTTTATTGTTTCATTTCAGGGACAATCAAGATGGTTGCAAACTAAAATCTCAGTTTCAAACAGCCCAGAACTTGGGGAAGAGAATCTAAATGCATGTGCAGGCCTTGTGTCCTGGCATGAATGGGATTCCCATTTATACCAGTGCAGATGAAGAGCAGGGTATGGATCTCATTTGTTTCAAGAATGCAATTCTGATCCCTTTTCTGATAATTACAGAAATGTGGAGCTTGTATAGGCCAAAAAGAAAAAAAATATTTAAAAAAATCACAACATTTATCTGCCTTTTCCTTTATCTATAGCACAGACCTTAACGTGACAAATGCCATAGAAGTCCATTCAGACGGTGTGTGCTGTATTCTCAATGAGTGCATTGTCAGTTATATTTGCAGTGATACTCTTCCAGGCATCATTCGTACTTTGCGGATGCTGCTAACAGGGCTGGTCCACAAAAACCAGTGATGGCAGAGTACACTGCAGACACGCATGTTGCATACAGTTGAAAACAGCACGCCTTCTGCAGTCCTGAACGCTGATCTCGTGGGCGTGCATTCTGAGTGTTTTAACAGGGTGTGTGCATGTTCTAAAGGTTATTGTAACACTGATATTCACCATAGCTCAGATGTACCAAATTTATTAGATATGCAGGATCAGCTAAAAGCCATGAGCCAAATCCATGACTTGTATAAGTCCATTGAAATCAATGGGGATCCACCAAGGATGAACATAGCCCTTTATATGAAAAGCATGCACTGAAGCTGGCCAGCAAAAATATTTTTTCTTATGAAAAATAAATCTCTGTCAAGACTTTCCCCCTTCTGTTCTGTTTGCATTTCAAAATGAGATACTGAGAGTGGACATTCAACGTAGACATGACGTCTGTGGTAAATAATAGCAGATGTGGCAAAACCAAAATGGAGCAGTGCAAAACTGTGATGAATTCAGGCCAGAACCAGCTGATCAGATGATCTGGGCCCCATGTTTCGATACAGCCTCCTGCCCCTGAATTATTGCCATCTTCTGCTTTTACTAGACCACAGGGTCTGGTGCCACTCAGAGCCATGCTCCATGCTCTGTGTGTCTCGGAGACTTTTCATCATTGGTTCTCAGCCCAAAAGACTCAGGGACAGACTGTGACCTCCAGTGAGATGGTTTTGCTCTTCCCTGCTGCCACAAAGAAGCCTTAAGGCTACCATTACAGTGTAGCTAGGGATTTCCTCAGCACAGAGAATCTCCAACTGGTATCTCCAACGTCATCCTACATATGTCAGAGTATGCGACACTTCAGCAATTCCCAGAGCATCCAATGGATATTACATTAGGGTAGCCTGAAGGCGGCTTTAATTCACACCAGAAATCAAACTAGCACCACCTGCCCTGGGTATCTGGGATCACAATGGTGGTGAACAACCTCCTTCCCTTCCCTCACCCTGGGTCCCGTGCTGTGTGGATCAAAGGATCAGGATCACAGAGTCAGAGGGGCTGTTGGATTGTCTTTCTTTTCCAGACCATGGATGGAGTGGAAGGAATCCCCTGGTTCTACACAGTGTAGGGAGAGCTAGACAGAAAGAGCCACAGAAACTCTCTTTAGATTTTTGCAAGGACATTTTAGATTAGGCCATTTGAGTTGATCCAGGCTTCATGTAGGTTTAATCCATTCCTGGCTATAACGCTATTTTAGTCCCATATGTTTTATATTAATATATACTCACATATTCAAACAAACACGGCAAAGAAAAAAACCCTTGGTCATTCGAGTCTTTAAAAATGATGAGTCATCCATAGGCTTCGAACCTAGTACAATATTGAAGTAAACTTCATATGATAGCTATAGCCATTTAGCCAGTGGTGCATCTGCTAATTATGCACTTCGAACAGCTGTACTTGGATTTGGTATGGCTGCAGTTACATTTTTTGAGTATCACTTTCCGTACAAATACGATATCCTCTTTAACACATCCAGAAGGGCTAAAGAGAAGATTATTCAAGACCTTTGCCCTTGTGCTGTATGTCTCTCACTCTAAAAAAAATTTTTTACAACATGAAAAAAAACCCCAAACTCTTAAGGACTCAATAAAGTGATGAAGTTACTGTTTAAAGAATTGTGTGTATATATATAAAACCTACTTTTTTATATTGGGCCATTCGGTTTTTACAGTATACACTCAGCACTGCCTATGAAGAGAGTATTTCCTTGAAAACAAATTAATGTGTAAAATTCCCAAAAGACATTTCTTTCTCCTAGAAAAAGAAGAACCTCTGCTTAACCCAAACTGCCTCCCATGCCTTCCCAGTTGCAAAAAGCCCTACCTGTCTCCCATCCATCTGCTAAAACCTCCAGCATTCCCCCTTCACACATAGCACAGTTGTGTGGTTTTGGTACAAACGCACTGCATATTAAAAATTTAGGGAAAGGTCAAGTAATGTGAATTTAATATCAAGTAAAATAGCACAAAGAACATTGTACTGATTCTGTTATTCACATTTGTATTTTAATTCAATAAAAGCCTCTATTTTTTTTTTAATTTATCAGACAGAATCTCCAGAGTGCTGCATAATTATTTTATGGTTGCCATGGAGCCCGTGGGGCTGTGGTCACAATTCTAGAACCATTGTTCGTATGATGGCATGAGATGGAGGGCTTGCCTGTGTTAATCAGGGTTTGTCTACACTTAAAATGCTGCAGCTGCACTGCTGTAGCGCTTCAGTGAAGACACTACCTATGTGGAAGGGAAGGTGTCTCCTGTAGGCATTGGCACTCCCTGGGGCAGTAGGAAAGTTGACAGGAAAATTCTCCCAACTAGAGCTGTCTGCACCAGGGCTTATGACAGTTTAACTGTGTTACTATGGGTGTGGATATTTTACACCACTGAGCAACATAGTTATGCTGGCATAATTTCCTAGTGTAGGCCAGGCTTCAGTGATCAGCAGAACTCAGCAGGATGGAGGTGTTGTTCAACTGGAACAAGCACTGAAAGGCCCAGGGGCCAGACTGAAAACACCATGGAGACTTCAACAGGGCTTTGTGTCTTAGACTGTAAGCTCTTTGGGGCAGGGACTGCCTTTTTGTTCTAGACAACGGGGTCGTGGGTCCATGACCGGGGTTTGTTGGTGTTACGATAACACAAATAACTAATAATATTAATGGGTATCAGGCCCTAGCTGAGTATCTGAATTTCTTTGATCAGGATTGGGCTGAAAAAAATCTCATGAGAACAAGCTATTTCCAGTCAGGCTGAAAATGTTTCATTCTGGAGAAAGAAGAATGGGCAAAGATTCAATCCACTCAGACATTATCCAAGCAGATTCATTCATCCCTAATTCAGAATGGTCCTAATCTACTTCCTGCTCTGCGGCCATTTGACATGACAGAAGGCAAACACATCAAAACAAGAGCAGGAGCGGTATGCTTCACATCCTGTTACTTGGAGGGTGTTTGTTTTAAAGTTCCATCCCTTGTAGTCAGGAGTTCTTTGGAGCCACAGTTTATTGCTTATTTTTAGCTACTAAAATAATACTCTGCCACACCCCACAGAAATGTTGCCCCACAAGCCACTTGTGAGAACTCTAGTGCCCTTAAAATAGGGAGGGCTTGCTATGGAAATCATTCCTTTAGAGAGGATGATCATCAAAAAGCTGGAGTGTCAATTTAAAAAAAACAGCTGTTTCTCCATCTGCAGAGACTTTCCCTCCTACCCCTACATTAGCCGGAATGCTCAGGGAGCTGAGACCTGCAGATACAACAGACAGTGACTTTACTGTCTGACAAGCAAATTGAGGTCACAAGCAGTAGCAATGTTAGTTTGCTTCCATTATTGAGAAGTGCTCAGAGTCCTGAGTATTTTATAAATTTGCATGATAGATAAGTTAGCTGACGCAAGCGATTACTGTAAAAAATAAGTGTGAAAATGATGCTCACTGGCAGGGCAGATACTTGCGTGTGGGGGCAGATTGTGTGTGTACAATATGCCGTTGCAGGAGCAGAATGCATGACAGGATTCACAGTGACATATATTGCTCTTGCAACTGCAAATGCCGTTTTAACCCCACAGGCATGTTTTGTAAATGCCTATTTTTGAAAAACGTGGTTCGCAGTCTCTCATAGCTATGTGCTGTGTTCTTAATGAATGATAAACTACCAATCATTCTTTGGTCACTAGGAAAAAATTAGACACCTATCTACTGGTACTGAGAGTGAAGGGCAGACATGGCATGATACAAGTAAGCACGCTGCTTGGGCACAGAAGAAGAATGTGTTCTTTGTTACTAGATCCGGGTGAGGCACCAAGTGTTAACTTGGTCTTAGCAACCTATGGAGCAAAATTTCTGCAGTACACAGTGATCTCAAAGGCTCTAGACATACAAAATGACCACATGCTACTGTTACGTTGTCTGTGTGCCTGGGAGATGTAAGAAAGCAAAGGACCATGAAACATTACCATCACAGGCAGGTATGGGCTGACCCCTCGTTGTGTCAGGAGCTGATCCATTACTCATTGCCTTGTCTAGCCTGCAAACCCTAAAGGAATGGGGGTTGAGAGGAGCAGGTCGGATTGGCCTAATCTTCATAAGAGAAGAGGAGGGGGCCTGGCAGCCCACACAGGCACTAGATTGGGAACAACATGCCCACTGCTCTGTACTCTGAACATGCCAGAGGAATAAGTTGGTCTGCTGGTAAAGACAGAGATAAGATGCCAACAGAGAGAGGAGGATCACAGGGCTGGGTATTTAGAATAAACATACATATCTAATCTACCTGACTATTCTATTGCAATAAGGGAGAGGGCCAGTCACTATAGAGTCTAGGCTAAACATGAACTCTAAACCTTGGGATGCTCACTTATCACAACCCAAAAGGTTCTCCCAACTCATGTTACCAACACTTAGGTACTAGGGCAATGGGCACTACCGGGATAGATAATAATACCTCGCTCTTATGTAGCACTTTTCACGAATTGATCTCAAAGCACTTTACAAAGGAGGGCAGCAGTACCATTTTCCCCATTTTACATATAGGGAAACTGAGGCACAAGGCAATGAAGTGATTTGTCAAAGGTCACCCAACAGGCTAGTGGTAAAGCCAGGAACAGAACATAGATTGCTTGAATTCCAGTCCAGGGCTCTATCCAATAGGCTGCATTGCTTTCCCTAGATAGCGATATTGGACTGGAAGCTCAGTGACCTTCACAATAGTAAAATGGCATAATTACACTGCACCTGCTTTCAAAAAGACACCAAGTTTCTCTCTGCACCATCTGTTGGAGGCAGAAAAATCTCAGACAGGAGCATGCAATTTTATATTTAAGCTGTTCCCTAAGAAACACTGGCATTGTCGTTGAGAAGAAATGTCTGGCTGTGACATGGGTGACAGTATGTGTTCTGGGAAAGGAATTTCTTGGGTGACAAATCACCATCCGAAAGGATGAAAATGCCAAGATAACCAGGTGGCATTTGGCCCCTCAGATTGATGTTCAAAGAAGCCAGCATACAAATGCTGACAATTTTTCAAGGCACTGATGTGAGTTTTCTTTTGAGAGAGAAAATCATCCTGACAGCTGGTTTTCAGGAGAGAAATACATTTATGCTATTATTCACTGTACACATCTAGCCTTTATAATCCATGTTCTTCTTGGCCAGCAAAATCATTTCTTTCCATATGACATGTCGATTAAATCTGGAGAAATTACCATTCACTAACTGGAGTTCATCTAGACTTACACCAGTGTTAAGTGAAAGCAGAATTTGGTCCCGTATTATTGTTGTTATTTACTCATAAGTACCAACGTGTGTCCTAGGTGTATATAACCTGTTTCCCCGAAAATAAGACCTAACCCGAAAATAAGCCCTAGCATGATTTTTCAGGATTTTTGGAGTATGCTTGAAATATAAGCCCTACTCCAAAAATAAGCCCTAGTTACAGTTTACAAGCGGTTCACAAGTAAAGGTCCCCATACACTTTACACTCATGGAAAGAAATAAGACATCCCCTGAAAATAAGCCCTAACCCATCTTTCAGAGCAAAAAATAATATAAGACCCTGTCTTATTTTCGGAGAAACACCGTATGTACGTACATTTGCTGTGTTAAGTTGCATACGCAATGAAACTTGTGTGTGTGTGCGCGTGTTGGTGGATGAGCATAGGGTGTTGCTTAACTGTAGCACCAGGTGTCTAACTAGAATAAATGGTAGAGTCTATGTAAGGTGAAGTCTTGACATTAAAATTTGAGGACATCAGTCATTCAGGCTATGGGCCTATTGTAGGAGTGGGTGGATGAGATTCTGTGGTCTGAGATGTACAGGAAGTCAGACTAGGTGGACCTGATGGTCTCTTCTGGCCTTAAAGTCTATGTGCTGATGTCAGTTTAACTATGTCATTTAATTGTTGCAAGAGGGACAGGGTGCATGGAAGGGAAGGTAACATTAAAATTAATGGATAGCTGTTCGGATCTTTCCCTCCATTATACCAGTGCAGAGGCCTGACTTCAGTACGGTGTAGCTGAGGGCCCAATATGTTTAGTAAAATCTCCTCCCCGGTTTGTAGCAGAGTTTAGTCATCATGACATTGCTTCTGTGCAGTGGTCCTTAAGGCACTATATAGACACCTATAACCCTAATTATAGAGGAGCAGAGCATGCCACTTAAAAAACCCTCAGTGCATGCATAAATAATTTGGTTCATTCCCCAAGCTGGCCCTGCTGTGAAACAGCAGCGAGCAGTTCTAGGTATTGACGTGAGCCAATGGGAAGCTGCGTTCTGCTCAGCAGCGGTTGCAATATTGCCAGACTTGTGCATTCAAAAATCATGAGTCAGGGCCCCAAATTTTGAGATTTTAAAAACACATTTGGGGTTGTTTGTATTTGCCTCCTGGTGTCTGAGCCTTTGGTGTTCTTGTTTCAAGCTTTCCTCTACAACCATGAGGGCTAGAAACTTACTTTAAGCCCCGCCCCCCACGATTCTTGTCTAAACACCTGAATCCAAAAGATGGGAATTTGGGGAAAACATACAATATTGCGAGACTAAATCACCAGAGTTGGCAACTCGGCCAGCTCTCATGATCTGATCATGCACCTTGCGATAGTTGGTGATTTTCTTAAAGCCTCAGCTCCTAGAGGTAAGTGACTGTGTGAGAATCTCAGCTTTCATTTATTTTAAAAGTACGTTTCTTACTTTTTAAACTAAGCCTTCCGGGTTGCAAAGAAAAGCCTGAAAATGTTATACAAGCGCACCCTAAAGGTTCAGAAACCAGACAGCAAATACAAAGGATCCAAATGTATTATTTGTATTAAAATCTCACATGTTAAATTGACATCACACATGATGTGAGATCATGTTAATCCCATGATTTTTTGGCTCCTGACTCGTGCGTTATGAATGTTTAGGGTTGGCATTAAGAGGTTGTTGGGTCACAATGGCAGAAGAGAGCTTGGTGTCATGAGGGGAGGAGAAGAACTTATAGCAGCTTCCTGAATGGGAGGGAAGTTGGGATGTGTAAGGTTTTTGGGGAACATTCCCTCATTTTGCCCTTTTTTTCCCTTAGCCTCCCCAATCACTCCCCCTCCCATTACCTATGTCCCTGACAATTTGTATCTCTGGCCCATCCCCACTCTCTCCTACCCCAGCCTGTGCCCCCATTACTCCCGTCACCTGTCAGCTTGCTGTCTCCTCCCCAGAGGCTCCACGCTGGCCTAGAGCCAGCAGTCGGAGCAGAAGGAAGGGAGACAGAGAGAAGCAACTGCAGTTGTCTGACCAAAACCCAGCTGAATGCTTGAGACCTGAGCTGGGATGTGGTCAGGCGTGACAGGCCTGCCAAATGCGTGAGTGTCACACGAGATGACTGACACTTGGCAGCCCTGATTCATGCCGTGACCACTATGGAACAAATTTAAACATTAGCATACTCGTTTTTTGTCTAGGGAAACCAAGGCACAGTTGGAGCAAAGCCTATCAGTGATCTTAAGAAAAAAATGGACATTCACTCAGGGCCAACTTTTCAAAACTGGCCATTTACACTGCTTCCCCACATGTGCATGATGTCTTCAAAACCCACATTTCCAACCATGGGAATACTCAAAACAGCAACAAATAAGGTAGGACTGAGAGGGATTTAAAGTATTTTATTTCCATTTTTACTATTCTACAGTAAAAGAGTACCTACCCATGTCTCTGTTCACCCTTCATTATAAATTAAAATGCCCAGGCCTGGGAGAAAAAAGGACAGGGAATAGAGTACATGAGCAGAGCTAAAACCATTTGTCTTCAATCTGACCTATTATTGCATTTTCAACCCAACTGTGTCACTGTTTCTCCCAGTGAAAATGCAAGTACTTCAGGCTTGTTGTCTCAACCCTGCCACAACTACCTCTTCTCTCCATCCAGTTCCCACATACCTGCAGGTTTTTTCTAGTCCTGCCTTCCTCTGCCACTGCATCAAGGAAGTTTACGCTACCCAGCTAACCAATATTACCTAGTAACCTGACATTTCATAAAATCCTGTACTCTGACTGGCTATATGGCATTATTAGCCAGAGGGCTGTCATTCGCACAATCACTATACATCTATTTCTTAATAACCGTACAATGAGTATACACATCTTTCTATTCCGATTAGCTACTACACATTGTTTTGGTTTGATGGGCTGCACACATGCAGATATCTGGCAGTCAGCACATTTCCAGTGGAAATATGCAGAGATAGGAGACAAATATAGTAGAAACAAATGGAGGTGTCTGACTTCAGGTTTGATTGTGGTATTTTGCTACTGCTAATGGTTATAGCAATATAAATAAATATACAGCATTGGTGAGAACTACCTAGAGGTACAAAGTTGTAGTAATGGCTTTCAATGAATTTAATTAATACACACCAATCTTATATTTAGGGGGAAAGTATATATGTCAGTGGGTCTGAGAAAGAGAGAGAGCAATCAAGCATATTCCATACGAAATCTATATGACCCATGTATAATCATTGTTCACCTCTGATTCTGCGAGATGAGTCACTGATCACTCTTTATTGAAGAATCCATTTGGACTGTGAGTGGGATCTGCTCCCCTAGCGTCAGCTGAAGAGACCGTGCCTCACTTCATCAGTTCTGGCGATTAGCATGAGATTCATCACTCTGTGCAATTCTACATGGCAGTGCATGTCAATGCAGCATAATGTATCGTGTTTTTTCAGACATGGTATTTGGAGAAGTATTGGGACTTCATGCAGATTAATTGGCAATGTCAGAAGGTAAAAATGTCAGAGTTTACATACTGACCCTTCAAGAAAAAATCTACCCCCAGGTCTCATTGTTTCTTTGACCCTTCTCAGTTTAAATTCCTCAGAAAGAATTAATGAATGTGGTAGATTAGGATCTAGATGATTGTACTTCTTTTTGGCAAGAAAAGTGACTGGCTTTGCACAACATTTGTGTGCCTTTATGAAGCATTTTGGACAAGTCCTCAGTGGAAAGGAGGTGATTTCAATCTATTTGTTGCATTTTGGGTATAGAAAGACTGGTGGGAAATATGGGGACATAGGCCAAGATTTAAAAAATAAATTGTGCTTAAAGTTGGGTTCCTAAATCCTTACTTAGTCATCCAAATAAAAAGCTTCCATGTAGCCACCTTTCATGATTTTATCTTGAGTCTCATGATAGTTGGTGTTTTTCTTAAAGCCCTAACTGCTGGAGTCAAGGGATTACATGAGACTCTCAGCTTTCTTTCTCTGTAAAAAAGCAAATTTTTAGCCCCAGCTAGAGACTGAAACCAATCAAGCCCTATATTAACAAAGGTCCAGCTCCTGTAGCCCTTGCCCATGCAAAACTCCCACTGACGACAGTAGGAGCTTTCTATTTTAAAGCAGGCGCACTGCTTGGAAACAAACAAAACTGACTAAAAGGAAAAGGAAAAGGAAAGGTCTCCTGCAAAGAGTTTAGTTATTCAAATTTGGGAGAAGGTGTTTTAGTCTTTTCATGACATAAAAAGTTTTGTGGCTGAATTAAAATACTGTTCGGGCTGGATGATGTTACCTCATTCTCAGAAATGAGAACAGATGTCTCCTAGTCAGCCTGCAGTGATACAGTACATCATTTAGCCTGGCTGTAAAATAAAGGAAGACATTTATTAGGTTTGGAATGAAACTTAGTGTGCAGGCCTGGTTTATGACTGGCCAGATTTCATTTCTAGTTAATACAAAGAACGAATTCAGTATTTTTCATTTTTTAAAATAAATATGAGAAGTCCTCAAATTAGCGCCCCTGGTGTGGCCCATCTTAATGTAGATCCCATTTCTTAAAGTATGAAGTTCCACCACTGCAGTGGTGGTGCGGATGTGTCTGAGGATTGTGGCATGTTGCCAAATGAAAGGGGGTCCTGGCTAGATCAAGGCTGGATGGGGGAGTCCTGATATGGAAAAGTCAGGTGGGTGGCAGGGAGTTGAACACTGAGGCAAATTTGGAAAAAGCAAAGCTATTTACTTGACCAGGATGTATTAGTGTTTTCTTTCCTGCTATTGAAGACAACTTTGGTGGAGTTTTCCAGATTAACAGCCTTGGAGATTCAAGTTCTCTATTTAACTACAGGCCTAGTACAACTGGTGCCAGATTCTCCACCAATACAATCAGCAAAATTCATCCCTGACCTGCCTTCAGTGGCACTGTTCCCCTTTATACCAGGACTAAGTGTGAGATTGTTGTTCAGTCTCCATGACCTATTGTGTTCTTGGCTTCCCAGCTGCCAACCGGGGTGCCAGTAACTTCCAATAGTGGTGATACAGCCACTGAAATATATCTGATGTTGTTTATTATTTATTAATTATTATTACGCTAGACTTTCACAAGAGATCGGCATCCAGCAGCTCCCATCTAGGCACCCAAGTGAAGCTGCTCAGTGCTGAGCTCTTCTTGAAAATCTGGCTTCTTCATTGGGTTCCCTAAGTGGGAGCTGAGCCCTTTGGGAAATCTGTCCTATTATGAGTATTTCAGTCACGCTCAGAGACCCCAGTCAGGATCAAATCTGTACTGAAGAAATATACACACAGTCCCTGCCACGAGGAGCTTACAGTTTAAGAAATATAAAGATTTTCTCCATCAGTCCATCTCCTGCTTTGTCCTGCAATGAAGTCACACTCTTCTAGTTATATTATAACTCCCTAGTTTATTGCCATGGAAATAGTTTTACTATCACCACTGTGGGTCTTATTTTGAAATATACCTCTGGTTTTGTGCTCACAGTTGTGTGTCTGTACATAATTAAAGGAAACGTTTTATGGTTATAAACCTGCGTGCCTAAAGTTAGGCATCTAAATTCAATACATAGATATAAAAAAAAGTGGTGTAATTTCCAAAGGTGTTGAGCTCCCACCCATGACGGCCTTTGAAATTAGTGTCCAACACTTCTGGAAATCAGGCTACTTATTTAGATGCCTAAGTATGGACTTAGTTGCCTAATTTCAGGCACCCACTTTTGAAAACTTGCCCATAACTACCTTGTTGCTAGAAAATGTACTTGCAAGACGTTGCACACACAAAATAGGAGGTAGAATTGAGGCCCTTTTTTAAAAAGAAGGGCCTACGACTTCACTGAAGTAACACTAAGAGGAGAAACTCTACTAGGGAGGAAGTCCTTCTTTAAACATGAATATATATGATTTGTTCTCACAGAAAGAAGGATGGTATGGAAGATATGTAACTGTTTATGAGAGGTGTTTATTTGTGGTATATATTTCAAGGTCTCTCTGTTTTAGGAAGCTTGTCTTAAGGGCAAAACTTTTACTGAGAACAATGTAATTTTCTGGTGGAAGTTTTGGAAAAGTTAGTATTGCAGTTAGGGCAGTAGATTGGGAATCAGGAGATCTGGGTTCATTTCCCACAGATTTCATGTGATCTTAAGCAAATCACTTACTCTCTCCCTGCCTTGATTCCCCGTCGGTAAAATGGAGAAAATAATACTTTCTCCCACCCTTTCTCTGTCTTGGTTGTTTTTAAAAAAATATATGCCCTTGCTCAAACATAATTCATGGATTTGATACAGAAATTATTGGATGAGCATCTCTGACCTGTGTCTTCCAGGATGTCACACTAGATGATCTCAATCCCTTCTGGCCTTAAAATCTCTGAATCTTGTCTATTTACATTGTGAAGTTTGTAGGGCATATTTGCTTCTTACTATGTGTTTGTACAGTGTGACAGATGTGAGCGTAAGGAGTTCAAAAGACTAGATTGAAATGTGCCAGAGAGGCGTGGAGTTTTGGGACAATACGTGCTAAGTGGGGGGAATTCCTGAGGAACAATTCATGCAAATCCCACAGCTCAGGTTATATAAGAACACAGCCTCTTTTGTATCTAGGGCCTGAGGAGAGGGCCATTGACTGGTGATTCCATTAATTGGTGATTGATTATCTGTTCCTGGAGACTGGAGATCAAAGGCTCAAGCTGTATCAAGGAACAGCTGAACTGTCCAGGAGGGCTTCTGCTTCCTGAGCTAAAAAAATGACATGAACTTGTAACCAAGTGGGCAAACCTCTTTGAAAGACTGACACCTACCAGAGCTCTAGGCTGGAGCTAGGGTGAATGCTGGTAAGCTTTTAACATGCATGTAGGCTCTTTTATTCTTATTTTAAATATGTTTCCTCTGTAATGCTTTTACCTTAAGAATCAATGTGCTTGCTAAGAAGGAGCTGTGTGGTAACTTGTAACGGCTGGCAATACTCTGGGCATAGCCATCAGAGAGAAAGCAAAGCACAGCGCTGGCCTTTAGGCCGACTAGTTTTCTGGGGAGACCACAGTGTAAGGCAGGGAGCTGTGCTGCCTTAAAACCTCTCTCAAGAGAGAGAGAGAAGCAGTTTGCCATCCAAGAGAGGTGATGGCTGATGAGCTGGAAACCTCAAGTGGATAACCTTGAGGGCCACAGGTGCAGTTACCTTGAAAGTGAGACATATAATGTCTAGTACAAAGGTCAGTGCCTATAGCTGCTACTGTAATACAAATAAATAATAATGAAGTGTCAGCAGAGAAAGTGAATGGTGTCTTTACAATCCTCTTCCAAAAATAATTTTTTTTTTCAAACTCAGGGTTTTGAGTCTTTCCTATTCATTGTCATCTCCAGTGCATTTGACCAAAGAAAGGGGAAAAAGAAAGTGAAATAAAATCTTCACTATTTCATGAGAAAGCTCTTGTGGAATTATTTTTTGGGTCTGATCTCTTACTGAGCATCCCTTTGGAATGAAAATAGAGCTTTTTCTTTTCAGCAACTGAAAAAAGTAAATCTGTGCAAGATGCTGGTGGTATGTGTGCTGACTTCATCGGTTTATTTAGTACAATGCATTTCCCTGTCAACTTTCTCTCTCCTCTTGATAAAATCTATTTCTTCCTCATGCAACCATCTCCCCCTTGATAAATGGATAATTCCTGAATGCTGCCTTTTTCCCTGGCTAGATGCACTTTGCAGACTATGGGAAAACACAAAGTACAAAGAAATGAACATATGCTTGTAGTTGGTGCTATTTGACGGGATGCTATTAATTCATTGTTTGGGTCTGAAATGAGCTGTAAAGGCGCAGAGCAGCAGATACACCATTCAAACTCAGTCCCAGTGGCACTCTGAAAGTGTAACAGCAACACGAGAAGCACATTAAAGGCCATCAAGTGGCTTTGGAAATGAACATGCAGCCCAGTATTGGCTTTAGTGGGAGCCATGTGAACACATCCAGAGCCAGTGTATAGCCCTGAAAATTTAGTATTTCTCTGAAGAAACTAAAAGCAATTCAGTCTGTGGGGAATTCATAAACAGCTGGTGTTAATGGCCTGAAATGAGGGCCAGGGCAGCAGCTGGACCTTCCTAAGCTAGTCATTATGCTTTAGAAAAATGCCTTGGGCTACAGATGTGATGATTTCTCTGGGGCGTGTTATAAGAGGTGCACCATCTGTGCAGCTCAACATACCATCCCTGACCCATCCTGATACTTGTTTCTTTCCTATGTAAATAAATGTCACTGTTGTACAACACTGAGGGAGGGCCTGGAGTGGGTACAGGAGTGAAGGGACTGGCAATATGCCCTTCTATCCTTTTAATTTCTACGTTTACACTTCAGACATAGGTTTTGCCCTGGGGCTTCGTGAATAACCGTGCCCTGGGGATGGACAGCTTTCTAAACTGAAAAATATTTCTCCTGTTATCTCTTAATGGCTATTAATGGTCCTTCATTATGACAATGTTTGATTCACAGTTGTGTGTCTCAGGCCAGCAGGGGTTAGGAGCACTGAGTGGAGAATGTACCTTACACCTCAGGCCACGTTATCTAGACAAAGCTTCTAAGCAGCCAGAAAAGGATGACCCAAAGATTAGGGCACTAGCCTAGGACATGGGAGACCTATGTTCACTTCCTTGCTCTACCACTGGGCTCTACCTTGGGCAGGTCACTTGGCCTCTCTGAGTCCCCCATGTGTAAAATGGGGATAATAGCAGTTCCCTGCTCACAAGGGCATTAGAGGGATAAACATATGAAAAGATTGTGAGGTGCTCAGAGACTACAGTGATGGGGGCCATATAAATAAGTAAAGAAAGACAGAGGGCAGGACTAAGGAGCACGAATTTTAACCTCGCAGTAGAAGCCCTTTCCATTCCACCTTTGGCAAAAAAAAGTCCTCTTATTAGTCACTATGGTCCCCACTGCTGTGTGGCACTGAAGAGTGCAGTGATCATGCAGAAATTGGGCAAAGGAAGAGGCTGACAGGCTGCACTGTATACCCCCAATACAGACTTGTAGGTGGCCCTCTAAACCACTCCACTCCTATCTGAAAGTGGCCCAGCCTACTTCACTAAAAGCACCCTAAATTAACAAGTTCATGACATCAATTTTTAAGCAGAAGTCCCCAATGATGTCAGTGGAGATTCTGCTTAAAACCTGACAGCACGACATGGCTTTTAAGATTTCTGTTTAAAACACGACAGCCCTTTACCCTTGGGTTCCTTGACGCCTATTGAAGGGGTTTTCAAAACGTCTTCAGTTTTGGGCCAAACCCCAAAATATTACAATTGGGAAACATCTGATGTGCCCAATCTCCTTCATGGGCCAGGCTCTGCAATGAGACCCCATCTCCCATTATGCACCAGGCTCAGGGACCCCTATGATGCACTGCCTCCCCATACCAAGAGTGAGAAGACCATGGTGTATCAGGGAAGATTAGTCTGAGAAGGTAGCGTGGCCAATCAAGGAGAATGGGACCCTGAGGCACCATGTCGGCATTTCAGAATCTATATATTTCAGTTCTGATTTTTTTGCCAAAAAGTAAAAAATTCCTGCAGAAAATTCCCTGTTTTCTGACCACCAGCTGACATGCCTGCCCTGGAGGTGGAAGGGGTACGTAGCAGTGTGGGGCCAGGGACACCGCTCATGGTGACCCTTGGATCCATCAGGGGTGACCCTGCTTTCCCCAAGTTCTTCCTCTCAGTGCACTGCTAGCCACTCCTCCTTTGGGGGATGATGTGGTGGGAGTGGAGAACCTCAGGATCTGGGCATCGTTTGTGATAAGTCCTTATCTCTGAAGTTCTTTGAACTTTAATGAAAGGCACCTCCCCAGACACCTTGTGAATAGTGGGCGTGACTGATTTCTGCTGGTCCCTTGGGTGATTGTCTACAAATAGAGACAACTATTTTAAGCTAAGAGATCAGGTTACGCTGTGTAGAATCATAACTTGCTGTGCATTTATTGTAAATTGGCCCACATCAATGCACAGTACATGGGTTTATTCCACTACACCAAACTCTGCCCTCCAAATTATGCACACGCCCTCTTCTCTGCCATCTGTTGGAGTTGCCCACAAAAATCTGAAGGCAAAATTTGACAAGTATTGGGAAGCGTACATAAGACGCCTTCTTTCCTTTTAGAGTCTCTCTCCCCATACCTGCCATCTCATTCACTACTGACCCAGGCAATGTTTTTATTTATTGTAGGCCTCGAACGCTTTCGAGATTTACTGAAGAGGAAGCATCCCCATGTCAGAAGAGCGTCTCAACTTCAGCTATAAACAGTCCCTTAACTAGTATCTTTGTCTTTTTAACAGTTTTTGCCAGAATCCTGAAGGCTCCCGAATCCCACAATGTCACCTTTGGGTCTGTGGTGACTCTGCGGTGCATAGCAACAGGCATTCCCGTTCCCACTGTCACATGGCTTGAAAACGGGAAAGCTGTAAGTGTCCCTTTTATACCGATGACTAATAAGGGCTGGCATCAGGAGGAAGCATGATCCAGTGAATAAAACACAGAACTGGGACCCAGCAAGTTGGGTTCTATTCCTGTCTGAACTGAGATGGCGTGCCACCTTGGATGAATCATTTAACCGGAGTCTCATTTTCCCCATCTGTAAACGCTGGATAAAAGTACAGTGCTTCCCTGCTTCCCTGGTGTGTTGTGAGTGACCTGTTAATGATTGCAAAGGGCTTGGTAACCCTTTGATGCGGGCACTATAGAAGTGTGCAGTACTGATGTTGTTAGTGGGGCTCTACATAAAAAGGCCTGTATGTTTGATTTAGTGTCTTATGGAGCTTTTCTCACCATCCTTTCTGGCTTTCCTTTTAATGTTCCCTTTGATCAATAGCCAAATATATCAATAATAATAGGGCAAAAAAGATACATGAAAAGACATGCTGACTTTATTTACAGACAGAATCATAGCATAGGACTGCTGTGAGATGTTAGTGCCAGGTGGATGTTCTTGTTATTACAGATTGGGGTGGAGGGGATGGATATTAGGACAAAATATCTTTGTAACAATCTGTCCACACAGAATATTCATAGGTTCATTGACTTTAAGGCCATACAGAATCATTGGACCATCTAGTCTGACCTCCTGTATAACACAGGACCTTAAATTTCACCCAGTTAACCCTGTAATATGTCCAGTAACTTGTGTCTGGCTAAAGCATGTCTTCCAGAAAGACATCTTGATCTGAAAACATCAAGAGCTGGAGAATGCACCACTCCCCTTGGTAATATGGTCCAATGCTTAATCTCCCTCACTGTTAAAAACACACACCTTGTCTCGAATTTGAATTTGTCTGGTTTTAATGTCTAGCCCTTGTTCCTTGTTCTGTCTTTCTACATTTGATTGAGAAGCCTTCGACTACCTGGTATTTACTCCCTGTAAAGATACTTATGCATCATAATCAAGTCAGCTCTCAGTTTTCTTCCTGTTAAATCAAACAGTTTGAGCTCTTTAAAAGTCTCTCACTGGAAGGCATTGTCTGCAGCTCGCAAGTTATTTTGTCTCTTTTCTGCTTCCTCTGCAATTTTCAACATCTGTTTTAAAACGTGAACACCAGAAGACAAGTGGATGAATTATTCTAGAATCAGTGTCACCAATGCTGTATACAGAGTAAAAATTACATCCCTAATCCTACCCAAGACCCTCCTATGTATACATCCAAAGATCATATTCGTCCTCTTTTGCCATAGCATCACACTAGGAACTCATGTTGTTCACTATACCCTATAAATCCTTTTCAGAGTCACTGCTGTCCAAGACACAGTCCCCCATTTTGTAGGTGTGACCTACATTCTTTGTACATCCTTTGGATGTAACAAAATGCATTTTGTTTGAATAGGCCCATCTTATCAAGTGATCCAGATTGCCCTGTATGACTGCCCTATCCACATCATTTATCACTCCACCAATCTTTGTGTCATCTAGACATTTGATCTGCAGGGATTTTATATTTACTTCCTGAGCACCGATAGAAATGTTGAATAGCTTCAGACCCATACTGATCCTTGAGAATCCCATTAGAAAGACCCGCATTTGAGGAGGATTCCCCATTGAATTTTTATGATCTGTCAGTATTTATGCAGGCACTGCTAGAGCTTGGAAAAAAACCTGCCAAAAATGGTCTCCAGATTTGTGCACTGATCCCACTCATTTTCTGCATTAAGGACAAAATTCTTGCCTGCCCAGAGTGGGTGCATTGGAGTACAGGGAACAATGTCCTCTACTGTGAAAATTAAAACAAGTAATGGACCTTCAAGCTCCATTGTGTGTTAGATGTAACC
Source organism: Mesoclemmys tuberculata (assembly GCA_007922155.1). NCBI lineage: Eukaryota > Metazoa > Chordata > Testudines > Chelidae > Mesoclemmys > Mesoclemmys tuberculata. Next base: position 12,830,005 of record ML675650.1, read on the forward strand.
CCCAGGAACCATATTCAACTGGATCATGGGTGAAGTCCCAAGACATCTGATACATAAGGAATGCTACTTAATTTGCTGCCCCTATATCCCTAGGAATAATGGCTCAAGAGCATTCTGCTCCCCATCACCACACTGCTTAGGGATGCATGGTAGAATATTGCCTTAACTTCTTTGTCCTTTTGGCTCCTTGTTTAGCTTCTCGTTTATCATCTTACTGGCAGTCAAATGGCTTTTTCCAACACACCCTCAATTCCTTTAATTCATCTTTACTAGCACTGGTGAAAGATCTTTAGAAAAATGTGGGTTCAAGTGAATAGAGGGTATCAATAGAAAAGAACACAAAGTCTATGTCCATGTGCAAATTTTGTCATCTGCAGGGCTACATTAGAATGCTCAAAGAGGATGAGCGAAGCACACGAGGAAGCCTGCTTCAGATCCTAATGAAAATCAGACCCTTTCTGCATTCAGTTTTTGGACCATATTGCACAACTGTTTTTTAGAGCTGGGTTTAACACCATTTTGCAGGGACAGCCGTTATTGGGATCTATTTCCTACATTATATCTTTTTGGTGGCATAAGTTCTTGGTGATAAGCACTGTGTATTGGCCTAGAAAGTTAGGTAGCATCGTGGCGCCTCTGTGGAATGGTAGCAGATGCTTGGTCTTTGCAGGTTAGTTTCTCCATGGAGGAGAAATTGATGCGGTGGAGTCTTGGTATTTTTTAGTGAAACTTGTTAATTTTACAGTGTATGCAACAGCCCTTGAATGTGGGTGGTCACAAACAGCATGCAAGGCAATCTCCTCTTTCAGGAATCTCAGCTGAAATGCCAAGGCCCAATTCCTAGGAAGAAAACGTGTCCCAAGGATTGACATTAATTACAGAGATTAAGGCAGACAGCAAACTCTCCTGCTGCTTGCAACTGCTCCCCCCCAAAAAAACGATGTAAAAAGACTAGCAGCCATGCATCAAAGATGGAACACGGGTCTCCTGCTAAGAAAAAGCTCTTGTAACCTAACACCTAACAGCACTAGCTGATGAATCCTACGCTATCTTTCTAGTTCTGGCGTCTTTGGAGCATAATGCTCCCATGTGCTTGCCTTGTGGTTCATGCATTCAGTATGAATCACATGCAGTCCCCACCATTCACATTTGTTCTCCCGATTCCTGCATGGTCCACTGTTGTGTTCTCCTGCATGCTGGGTGATGTGTGCTCTTATATTCTTTCACATCCACTTTCTGCTGCGCTTATGTCTGCGATCACGTTCCTATGGAGGAGCAATGGAGCAGCTGAGAAAATAGTAGAACCACAGATGTCCCTGCCTTCTTTGCAAGAGCTTTATGAAAAGCAAGACTCCCCTCTCCCAATAGGCCTCGCTATATCAGGAGCCTTCAGCACATGATCCTAAACGCCTGTTGTCTGTAGTATCAATATCTCTTCCCTCCTCACTTCCTGCTCCTTTGCCTCACCTGGTGATTTATTAGCGCCTTTGGTCTGTGTAGACGCAGTCGATACAAACTTATCCCTCAGAAAGGCGGGTCTGACCAATACACCTGGCCCCTAGCCGAGGGCTGAACTTTGTATACTCAATCCATTCCTTGACTTGGCACAGTTTGGGTGGGGGTCAGATCTGCTCCAGCCTCTATGTCTGCAAAGCAAAAACGGTCCTAAGAGGAATGCCTTCCAGACCACATAGCTTTAAATATGGTAAGGAGACCTTTGTTTAATGAGTGCCTGCCTTTAGTAAAGTTAAACCAGGAAACAGGTGGAATCGAGCACATGTATTTAAAGAATGACTTGCAAGCAAGCAACAGCGAGTAATTTGAGGATGTGCTCCCTGCAGTGTCTGTTTTGTTACAGGCTCTGAATGCTGACCTGTAATTGTCCTGAAGTTTAAAGAGGACGAAGGCACGGTAGTCATTAAACTGCCCTGGAACAGAAAAATGAAAGTTCCTCTAAACAGCAGCTATCTTGTCTATCCAATGAACAAACAAACAAAAATACTGTTCCATTTCTATTTCCCCTTGTGAGTCATTGCAAGACACCATTGGACTGAACTATAGCTCTCTGTAGTACTGCAAGGGAGAATTAAGCTCAATACAAACATATGGTAAAGCCTTTTTTTTGGTTAGAATTTTAGAAGTTAAAAAAAAAAAGTCCTCCTGGAAAAAAGCAATTTCTGTAGAGGGGGTGCTGGAGCTGAAGATAGCAACTACATCCCACACCAATGCAAGAGGTGCTCTGAGGGTGAGTAAGCGCTGCCATTGTCCTTTTCTCTGCTTTCTGGTGGCTCAAAAAGCTGGTACGATGTGCAACCGTACTGAATATTTGGGACCCAATTGAGTTTCAATAGTACTGTGCTATTTGGAAGACACGCATTTAGTTAAAGAGGTTGCCAGATATTTTCTACAGGCAAGGAGATGGCTGAACTACCACTGGGATAACATGAATCCTGTCAGAACTGATTCCCGTTAATAGAAATCTCACTCCTAGCATCGTACTGGATAACTGGTACTAACAATGATTCCTGCCATGTGGCAATAGCCATTCTAAATATGGCCCAGCTCCTTCCTGTTGGCTCCGTTGCCTCTCTCTAGTTTGATTCTGGTTCCAGAGATCTCCTCACCTGCTCCTTCCTGCTGCCTGACTCGCTCCCCTTAGTGGCTGTCAGTAACCTCTGTATGTATGGGTATCCACCAGAAACTGCGAGCTGCTAGCCTAGCCAATGAATCCCAAAAGCATGGATGCTGCACATCCCGAATCAGAATGGATCCAACCTTGGTTTGAGGTTTATTGTCATTTTTCACTTGATTTAAAAATAAATATGGCACAATATGTGAAGGACCAGATCCACCAGTAATACAAAGAAGCCATAAATGTGGCTTAAGCAGCCAGTTAAAGTGAGTTCACAGCTGCATTATGTCACTGGAGTATCACAGAGTATCCAGAGCCTGACGGTGAATCTGGCCCAAAACGTAAACTGTAAAGAAGGGACTTTTCTGATGACCCAGTGCAGACCTCAGAAACCAGCATAGATAAGATGGGTGGGCAGATTCTGATCAAATAAGCACCAACTTATCTTTTCTTCAAACTCTAACCCAAACACTTCAACCTTTAAAGAGTCATTTAAGTTCAGAAGTGCAAGTGCTAACGATGCACAAGAATGGGTGAAATTCTGACCTCATTGATGTCGATGGTAAAATTCCCAATAGCTTCAATGGGAGCAGGAGTTTCCCCCCACTACGTTTCTAGCCTGACTGCAAGCAGGAGGTATTAGGAATCTCCCGAGTCAGTCTCTTCTCATGACATATCCAGTTCAAGAGTTAAGTTCAACTGGAGTGGAGGGCGCTGGACCATAATGTCACAGATTGAACCATTCAGACAGTATAATTTAGCTTTGAATAAGCATCTACACTAGAATACCCAATCTTTTGAGATTCAGCGATTACGAGCATATATTCCACTGTGTGGTGCTTGTTATTTTAGGCATGGGCATTGTCCCATTGACTTCAATGGGACCGCTCCTGTATTTCATGTTAGACACGTTGCTGAACTGCTCCCTGAAATGATGTTCCAGATCACTAGCCCTAACTCCCACCATCAGATAGCACTACTGGGATCCAGAAACGACTCTGTCACTTGAATGATTCCTGGTGGCTTGATACTATTTCTGGCTATCAGTGGTGGAGGGGCTCGGTGTTAACTTTGTGATGTAATACTGTAGGAGCTATAATTTCAGTGAGTGAGGGGGTTGTACCAACAGGAAAAGACTGGCATGAAATTATCCCAGGTTAAAATCACATAGCTCCCAGCCCACTCATGGATTTCTGAAATGGGCAAAGGGAAACACCAAATTGGAACACGCTCTCACGTTACTGGGGGGTGCAAAGTAAGAGATGCTATCAGACCTTTCATAACATTGGAGCCAGAACACTTGCTCTGTTCAAACACGGCCTTCAAGGGTAGTTTTATCCTGAAAAGGAATTCTGTAAAAATGGTTTGTGAAAATTTTTGAGATTTTCGTCTTGATTTGGGACAGGAAAATTTTCAAAGTCTCTAAAATTCTCACAGGCCCGGAGAACCATTTCCCACCCCACCCTAAGCCTTGGCTGGCACATTTAATGAAATTCAGTGAATTGAAAGGTAAATTTGCTCAGTTTACAAGTAACAAGATTTTCCCTCTAGCAGCCGCCCTGCAATCTCAAAGCCATGCTATGTTCTTTGTGGCTCATGTGCCATCACCAGTCAAGAAATATCCTGTACTAGATTCTCAACTCAATTACACCAGAATATGGTCCTGTGAAACATCAGTTTAGTTAATAATTGAAAGCATGAAACAGAAAGGAATCAAACTCTCCCTGGCATTGGATCTGCAATGCTAACAGGGTTAAAACATGTTAGGCCTCGTGTTTAAGGAGTATGGCCCACCGACCCTCTGAGAAAAGGTCCACGAAAGACATCTCATAGTGGGCATCCCAAAATCACCACTGATTTGAAAATCTAAGACTTGCTTGTGTCCGTAAAGTCAACTGATATGAAGGTGCCATTTTTATGCACTCCCGTTTCTGACCATGCCCTACTTTAACTCAGCGACATTTTAATCCACCTGGTCCAGCTTTCTTTGTTTGCCATTTTAAAAACTCTTTTAAAAAACTACAACTCAAAACCAAACCCCAACCCATTGTTCTGTTCTTTAATCTTCTAGGTTTCTGCAGGATCCATAGTCGAAAGCGTGAAAGACAGAGCGATTGACTCCAGACTGCAAGTGTATGTCACCAGGCCAGGCTTGTTCACGTGCATTGCCACTAACAAGCACAGCAAAACCTTTGGCACGGCAAAAGCCGCAGCGACTATCAGTGTGTCAGGTATGCTGAAAAGGAAAGGCTGTTCCAAAGCTGTTACCAAGTTAGTTTTCTCCTCTCAGGGGGAAGGAGCTTTGGAAGATATGAGAGCTCTACTTAATAATAATTTACAGTGGGTTAAATCTGATCACAAGTGCAACCCCCGGCTGGGCTATTTCCTTAATATATCACATCACTTCAGAGATTGGCCCAGCTGCCATTTCCTGCTTACTGGCCGTCGTCTTGCGTGCTGTGTCCCAGAAGTGCTCTGCAAGCTCATCCATTTGGCGGAAGTGACAGTGTTAGCACAATATTTATATCACCTGACAGGAAAGTGAAAATATCTCCAATGAGCTACCAGCGTCTTGTGTTATATCAAAAAATAACCCATGGAGCTCTGTGGCGGAAGGGGTTCCCCTCCTCCCAGAGTGAGATTGCAGGGCAATGCAGCTCCTGGTCCTTAGGTGACCCCTCTGTTTGTTAATTGAACGGTGCTCTGGGGAGGAGACCTCCCGAGCTGAGAACTGGAAAATTTCAGGTATGGGAAAGCAGGGAGGAACTGTTGATCATTGCATGATAAACTGAGGCTCTCAGTTCGTTCCTGAATTGGCACAGTTGGTGATCAAAAGAAGATCATTTGTCCCTCCCTTCTGCAGACGATGAGAAAACAAACCAAGGCCCAGAGTTCTTACAAGAGAATGCTTCGGGCTTGATGGCAGAGTTCCCTAAGCCCTGCATAAGGGACAGTGTGTAGCTGGACTGCCCAAAGAACAAGCCGGTCACAAGCCGGTTCCCCCTTGCTCCCGGAAGGAAGTAATCTGTGTCAGTCTCTTAGTGGGAGCCGATTACTTCTCTCTCTGTGCCAGCTCAGCTGTGCTCGCTGGCATACTGTGAGGGGTAAAGGGTGTGCTCCATTCATTCCCGATCTCTGCCTGCTAACTCTCTTCCCAGCTGTGGATGCTCATCCCCACATGCTGTGCTGGTGTCCTGCACAGGCAGAGGGTGAGCCACAATTTAATCTCTAAGGCGCTACGCTATGTGGGCACCAACCGCTGATTTTGTCCGACCTACCTCCCACACTTTCTGCTGCCCTGCTGGAGCCAGCGCCGTTGGCCCTTGGATCACCATGATGCATTTCAGCAACAATTTCATAGAAGAAGCCTTCCTGTTCCTAATTCACTCTCCTTCCTCTCTTTCCAAAACACATCCGGGAAGGAAAGTCTTGGCCTCCCCCACCCTTAGAAAAAACAAATCAGTGACAGAAGAGAGTGGCAGATCATTTCCTATATGAATCTTAAGTTTTGTGTCCAAGAGGAATGGGTAAAAGGTCACTGACAGACTTTTCCCTTTCTCTCCCAAACCTGGCTCCTGTTGCGGCTTTGGAACTCGTGCCTTTTCAATAGAATGGAGGTAAGACAACATTATCCTGTCTGCTCAGGGAGGCTGAGAGAGGAGATGAATTATGAACAAAAACGGTTTGGTTATATATTACCTAAACTAACGGATAAAGTGTATGGGACGGCAAGAAATAAGAACAGCATCTTGAAGAAATTTTCATATATGTAACACTATTCTCATTACACAAGTAATTACTGGCTCCTAAACAAATTAGACTTCTGTTTCTAATACAGTAAATATGTAACATTAATAAGAGCATTTACAATATATATTACTGAGCCAAATTCTGAGCCAGATTCCATTCTCAGTTACACACATGCAAGTTTATTGACTTCTTTTTGTCGCAAGTGTGACACTGACAGCAGAATATGCCCCTATGTGTATAGAGTTAACAAATGAATTTTAATACAGTGTCTAGTCTCACAAATGTATATTTATATACAATTTAGAGAGTTATTCAAAGCAATATTAGGGATGGATGTATCAGTTTGGATAAGATAAGAAATGACAGGGATCTATGCCTAAAGGTTTCCTTTTTGGTGGGTAAGTATTAAAAAATTTGGCTAGCTTTGTTTTTAAAATTTTTAACACGCTTCTGCATGCCCTGCTTTCAAGTAGGACTGGATGCAAAACTCCAGGATTATGGAGCACAGTCTAGTAGTCCGGGAGACTGTGGCTCATGAAATTTGGATGCTGGTGCTGGCTTGCCACTGTCTTACTTAGTGTACATTTACACTACACACTCCTTATGGCAGTGTGTAGAGCATATACATTGCATGCGCCCTCTCCCCAGCATGGGTATAAATAATAGTGTAGACACCGAGGCATTTCTTAGGTGAATAGATCAAAGACACTCTTGATTACTCTCTAGATGCCCAAGCAGTGCCTCCCCTATTTATGCTGCTATTTTAGTGTCCCCCCCGATGGAGTCTTTCCCTGACATAGGGAAAGGCACTGGGAGCAGGAGGCAGTGAGGAAAGACTCCAGCAGTTGGAAAAAGCCCTGGCAGGGGGGAGACCTTGGGGAAAAGCTCTGGCAGCTTTTCCCACTGCTGGAGCCTTTCCGCGCTGCTTGTCTCCCTGCCAGAGCTTTTCACTGACATGTATCTAGACACTGGACACAACTGCCTTTACCCTGTGGTGTGTAGCTACATGTACACTACACGCTGCCACTGCCAGTGGTGTGCAGTGTAGGCACAGCCTTAGTGGTCTTGATCAAGATACTTAACATGTTTGTGCTGTCTCAGTCACCCCATCTGTAAAATGGGGATAAGAGATAGCTATGAACAACCTCTTGTATGCTTTCACAATCCATTTACCATTATATATATATTATATATATATTATATATTTATTATATATTTATATATATATATATATATATAAACATCTATTAATAACGTATTAAACCTTTATAAGCTAATCATAAATGGAGCCTTAATATAAAATGACTGAAATTACTGTGGAATACTCATCCCAGTTGAAACCAAGGAGTATTAGAAAGTATTATGAGACCCTCATTTGAGATTTCCCCTCTGATTTCCAGACTATTTGGTTGAGCCTTTTCAAATTCCTTCATCATCTTTGACTGAAACCTGTTAAGTCCCAGTGTCACTGCACTTAGAATTGGGCAAGCGATTCATAACTGGAGCCCTGTAAATCTGCTGATATCCATTTTATAATCTGGGCACCATTTCTGCAGATTGGATGAGGATAAAAATTTTGTATCTGCGCAGGGCTCTATTAATAGCAGATCATTTGCTCTGTGAATTCAGCCCTCACATTCAGTGCTATTTGATGCAGATTTTGTGTGTACATCTTTCAGTCCATGTCTCTGCACAAATTCGTTGCAGCAACTGTTCCTTTCAGCATTTGCTGTTCAGAATTCACTTTTTGTACTGCATGACTAGTCACCGAATGAATGTTATTGTTTCTGCTCTGTCATTAGATGACTAGGCCTGTGGCTCTTTAATTTAGTTTTAAGGTGACCACACATTCGCATTCTTCTGAGGTCTCTGAACACCAGGAAAACACAATAGTAGCACTTATGGTTGCTATCAAGCTACTCCTGGGGGCCTGCCATAATAACAACTGGTTTCACAGCTGACCACTACAATCCTATGCATGTACTTCCGCCTTCCAGCTTTCTCTAGCTAAGGATATGGAGGATGTTCCTCACCCACTAAGCACAAAAACAGTAAAACAACATTTTATAAAAATTAATGCAAGTGCTCTATGACAGAGTTGCCCTGTTTCTCACTACAACAAGCATTGCTTCAGTGTAGCGTCAGACACCACAGCGCTGAGTAGGAAACCTACCTTCCATAACACCTTTCTTGGAGAGGCAACAGCTTACCAGCAGAAGTAGTATTCATGGGCCTAGCCTGACTGATGCAAGGAGAAGTATCCTGGTCAGTCCATTGAACGTGCATAGGGATGTTGGTGTGGCAATGTTCGGTGCCACCATCATTAGTTACTTACTTTTCTTTCAGCAATTTAAAAAAAAACAAACCCCAAAACCCCAACCTTGATATTGACCCCAAAGCACTGCAATTAGATATGGAACACATCCAGAAAATGTCACTAGATTGCTATGGAAATATCTGAAAATCATTGAAATTAGGGTTGGAAAAGGCTTATTCAATTGCCTTGTCTATTCCCTTGTCAATGCTGATTCAGTTTTCTCACAGAGGAAAAGGAAATAGCACACAAACAATGGGCGATTTGTAGAGGGGAAAGAAATAAAAGGCAGATGTACAAATATCTCCACTGGCTTTCCCAGATGGTTAGCATGGTGCGAATTGAACTCCACTGACTGAATGAGCAGCGATGACAGCTGCAGCCCCGCCCCATCCCTCTGCATTCTGATTGCTCTCTGCTTAACGTCAAGGCAGATGGTCCCTAGTGTGTGCTCATTCAGTGCCCCAATTGTCTAACCGCTTTCGGTGGGATGGCCCATGAGGGTGTGGATGCCTTTGCGTGAAAGCAAAACTCCATGTGACAGCAAAACCTGGCAGTTGCTCAATCAGCTCATTTGACATAAAGCCGTTATGTATAATAATTATAAAACCCATAAATTGTCATGTTGTCGTCTTATACTTGTTCTGTATTAGGCCAGCCCCTTCTGCTTCTGGTTCACAGTTCTGGAACCCAGAACTGCATCAGAGCGGGAAACCAATCTTTGCCTGACCTGGGAAAATAACGGACGAGGCTTTCCTTTGAATGTTGGGCTGTGGTTGAGATTGCTTCTTATCACACCCAAATCACTTTGCCCAGGCCTAATCAGAACATCTGTACTAGGGCCTCCATGCACAGATATCTCCTGTAGTACACTGCACACATGCTCCAGACAGAGTGGAAATCTTGTGTTCCATGTTTGGATGGTACCTAATCGCTTCAATGGTTATATTTGTACCACTGCTTACTTCTTCACTGCCTAGTTAGCCGTATCAATACTGTCTTACTGATGAGACTATGCACTTCAGCAGTTTAATGCTGTACACTTATTCTTGTGTATATTCTCCCCACCAGCAGACTGTACAAGGGAGATACAGGCTTCTGCAGCACATATAGAGGTGAGGTGTGCAGTGCTGTCTTGGTGAAAGGTGCTCTTGTTTTCTTTAACGCCTCCTTTGCTGACCCAGAGGAGACACAAGAGCTGCTTGTTCACACTGCCTGGACTGAACTGAAAACGGTGAGTTCCTTCTGCCACCCGGCGGCTGAGTCTCTGCTGTGTAACTACATCTTCCAGGAGTGCAACCCCTCGGGCGCTGGACCAGCTCCAAAGCCCGTGTGCAGGTAAAATACTGACGAGCTGGGTGGATTTCAGAGAGGACAGGTGGTGGAGGGAGGTTGTCCAGACAAGAAGTGGGGATTGTAAAAAATATTACCTTTTTAACATTTAAAACAATATATGTGTATAGCATTTTTCTTTACCTCCATTTCAGCTTTGAAGAACATCTGCTCATGGAGGTTCTCACCCCACCTCCATTGAACTCAATCACAAAGCATGCAAAAGAAAAATATCAAACAATAAAATGTGTAGAATAAATTAGTGTGAAACAGAAAGAAACATGCTCTGTCCCACTTCAGTTACGTTAAAATGTAGCTTCAGCACCTATCCAAAGCCTATTATACCTTTGCAAGTGCAGTTAGGGATATGTGGCTAGTTAAGAATGGAAATGCAATTCTGCCAATAATTGGGCCTTGAATTTTTTCTTCCCATCTGAGTTTCAGGATATAGAGTCTCTGGTTCACTGATTAGGATACTTGAGTATTATGGGTACCTGCTTTCTATCTTTTAACTTGAGTTTTCTCCGAAAGAGTCATCTTGCAAATAGACAGCATAACAAAGAAAATGAGTCAGGCCCAACTCTGCACCAGTTACAAGGGTGCAACTCTTTTTAACCTCAACAAGAACCACACCCAACTAAAGAAGGACAGGATTGGAACCTTAGCCGGGGATTTTCAATGCCTAACTAACATTCTCTTTCAATGAGATTGGGGTACCTCACTCCCTTGGCAAATCTCACACTAACCGTCCTGGTCATCCTCTCTCTGTCATGAATGTTGGCAGTTGTCATGCTTCTGTGCTGATTCACAGATCATTCTAAAACCACAAACCACAAATCCATTATACAATATATTTTCATAGAGTTAGATTGCCTTGGGTCTACGTGATCATTACTGACACCTGTTGTTAAACAAACATTAAACCAAGACTGCCTACTTGTGTTAACCAGATTCTTATCTTGTAATTTACAAAAGGGATGACTTGTTGCAAAAAAAAAAAGGCGAGCACCATGACACACGGGGAGTCTCACACGGTTTCCAATGAGCTCTGGAGTCCCTGGATAAGCCGCACTGGAAGAAATGGTGGATTACCATATTTTGAGGGAAAGTAACTTATCATGTATAGTTATTGATTGGATCCATCCTTCTCCCGGTATTGCTAGCTGGGTATGACGATAGCTCAGGCAGGAGAAGAATGACTTAATTCCTTTTGAGATACATCTGCCCTTAGAACTTAGTGGATCAGGCAGCAAGTAACATTTACATGTTAAAAAATAATCTAGAATGACCAAGTGGGCATCTCTGCCTTCGTCTCTTACATAAGGTTCTTTTTTTCCCCCTCGTCCAAATGGTCAGTAAGAGGTTACTGGCCCACCTGTCCTTCTGCTGATTTGTGTATCTCCCATTTACATTACACAGGGGTTCTAACAATAGTCTGATAGATATGATCTCATCAAGTTCATATTCCTCAGTATCAGGTTTTGTAACAAGGAGATCCTAACTGTCTTCTTAACATGGCCCTGCTCCCAGAGCACCTTAGAAACATTTTACAGGCACAAAGAAAATAAATGATTTGCTCAGGGACATTCAGGGGGTCTTGAACCTGCATTTCCCAAATCCCTGCCCCAGTGCCCCATGATCATCCTTCTTTCCCAGCTTAGGGTGCATCTCTCATGCCTGTGGAATGTGCTGTTTAATTAAAATTGATGTGTCTGGCAGAACTTGGTGCTTACGGGAGTTAGAAAGGAGACTACATTGGCTAAAGCAAGCACGCACAGAGAGGCTCGGTGCATTGTTCTCACACAGCTCCACTCCTAAATACGTGATAGGGCATTCCCTGCAGCTGCAGAAGAGCAGCAGCCTCCATCCTTTGGTAAAATACACTCCACTCCCGCTACGAAATCATGGAACAGTTGCGACTTTCCCGGTGCAGTCGGTTTTGTAAAGATTCGTAACGAGCCCAGCTATCATTCACATGAATCCTCACTGCATAGCTGTGAAACTGATGGCAAGAAAAGTGATAAAAATACATTACATTGCAATGTGGTGCTCTAGGTTACACATTTCTGTGAGTGATGGGTTCAGTTGCTATCGTCATGGGCCAACAGTTCAACTCCTAATTATGCCCAAGCCTGTATTAGTTTTGGGTAGTAGGCAAGCCTCTACAAGAACCACCTCCACTTGTAACCACAAAGCTAGTATTCCAGTCTCTGTTTCCAAAAAATGAATGAATAATTAACTACTTATGACCCCCGAAAGCTTTCCCAACAGTCTTGTCATGACAGTTTTGGTTTTCTTATAAAGCAGACAGTTTTTCCTGACTACATGCTATTCCTGAAACAACTGAAAAATCATCAGCATTCTGTAAAATGGAAATGAATTTCAATCATTTATTTATCCATCACTTTCAAATAATAACCTGGGATGACAAACATCAGACAATCTCCGTTGTATCTATTATTATTATTAAACAATTCTATTGACTTAGCACCAGGAGATCTCAGCCATATTGGCATTCCATTATACTAGGGGCTATAAGAGGTCTGCTCCGAAGAGACTACAGTGAAAAAGACAAGGCATAGAGGTGGAGAAGATCAAGGAGACCAGCAGGGAGATGAGATAAAAAAAAAACAACAGGATGTGCACAGTTCTCTGCCAGCCAAGAGAAGTAATGGCAGCTCACCCCCTGTTATCAGATTGCAGTTTTCAGTATGTGTTACAGCAGAGAGGTGAGTTTTGAGGAAGGACAGAAGCAGGTTAAGGCATCCACAGGCATGACAGGTTGTCATTAGATGGTGGCAATCAATGTGTGGGAAACTCCTGGTGCTACATGATACAGAATGACATGCATGCTGCTTTGAACAGAGTGCTGCTTCACACAAAATGCAGCTTCAAGGATTTTGCTAGAGCAAATTGTTATATTTCATGCCATGTTTCCATTACAGTTCATGGGCCGGATTCACAGCTAGTGAAAATGAGCATGGCCCCACGGAAACCAACGGAGCCATGCTGATTTCCAAAAGCTAATGATCTGACTGCATAACTTTTGCGCACCGTTAATGCCGTGGTGGTCAGCAAGCCAGTGACTGTGTACTTCACTCTTCTTTGTAAAATAATGTAGAGAGCATTGCCTTGCTGTGAAGGATCTCTACTGCTTTAAGGAATGGCTCTCAATGGAGGAGAACGCCCAGAAAGGGATTTACAAGCCAGGATTAATGCTGCTCACTCTACCTGAATGCAATAGACTTCCCAGCCTACACCAGGACCCCAAGGCCTGCACCAGGAGTCCCTATTTCGGTAACTGAGAAGTCCACTGTCAGCATGCATCGCTGCTGTGCTACATGGAATCAAGGCTTAGCAAGAGTTTGGGGAGGAGGGGAAGGCCTGAATCTACTCCCACAGCTAGCGAGTGATCAGGACCAACGTGCGGGCCACATTATGCCCTACAGATGTGGCGGTCCTACTCCTCAAGGAAAGGGGGATTATCAGACAGCACCATTACAGTGCTGTCCCCTTTCCTTGGACTCCATGGTAGATTCTCCAGAGTTCTGGGGATCTGTGGATTGGATGGAGGAGGGAGAGCACGTCCACCTTGCACCCCGAGGCTGTAATAGCTTTTCTAAGTCTGCAGGGGAGCCCCTTTAAAGAGGGATACCAGGGGCAGGAGGATGCTGGGGAGTCCCTGGCAGTGTAAGCCAAGGGAGACCAGGCAGGTAAAGGAAGCCCACTCACTTCACTGGAGACACAGTATGAATGAGCACTGGATTTGGCCCACGGTATCTAAATATTTATTAGATTGTGGCATGTCAAATACCCTCTGACAAGGAGGAAGAGAATTTTAAAATATAAAATTGACAAATACAATAAAAATGGGTGGGAAATCAGCTTCCTAGATACCTGTCTATCTCGTTGGAAGAGGCTCTGGAAGTCAGTTGTAGCCTTGCAATATCTTTAGTTCTACTTTACCCTGTGTTTGAAATGCCAAACTCCATGCGTTAAAACACCATAGCCGCAACAGTGGCTTGTTTATTTGGTCATATCTAATGTGCAACCCACCCAAAAAAACCACCATCCTGTTTTAGAAACACTGGTCTCAAAAATGATCTAGTTGCTAAATCCAGTTTCGTTAATGATAGAGTTGCCACTTTGGGTAACTGGTATATTCACGGAGAAAGCCGCCTTTAGAGCGTTGCTGGGAAAGCATGTTTTCCCACAGCATGAGCGAGAACTGAGATAGTAGCTGTGCCATTGAGCAAAGATTTCAGTTAGAATATCTGTTGCTTACTTGTTTGTCTTTTTTTGTCTTTTTTTTTTCTCCAGATTTTAAGACAGAAAATACAACCAGTAAGTAGATTCCCTTAGCATTTAGAACTAGAGTCCTTGATCTGGTCTATTTGTTTAAGATCATGTTGCCAACTATCGAGATATTTGGGGGAGAATAGGGTTCTTTCAGCCCCAGCTGCTAGAATCAAGTTATTACCTGAAAATCTCAGCTTTCGTTTAAAAATAAAATTAGCTCTCAGACTGGGGGGAGAAAATGTGATCCCCCAACATTTCAAACACCAGGAGGCAAATAAAAAGAACCAACAAATGATTCATTTTTAAATGTTGTGATTTTTTTTTAAAAGCCAATCTCATGATTTCGGGGGGCCTTGACTCATGGCTTTGGAACACTTGGGAGTGATTGGTAAATCCAAAGATGTTTTAGGTTTAAAGTAGTTGCAATATACTTTTTCATTATGATGAGGCAAAATTTTTGCAGCTGTTCATACCTTCAATGAAGCTTTTGATTTGATAAATTGCAATGATCTGGCCTTTACATAGGTTGAATGTGTGTACACAACTCCTTAGCGTGATGCCAAAAGCTCTTCATAAAGACTTTGAGTTAAACTCACTGCTTTGGCTGTTTAGCATTTCCACAGGCAAACTAAACAGAACAAGGAGGAAGAAAGAATGTGGATGTGCAAATGAAAGAAATGCAGAAGACAGGAGCTGTAAAAAGGGGCACCCGGGAAGGAGTGGGGGAGGAGGAAAGAGAGAGAAGAAAAAAACCCCAGAGTCCTAAACACTTATACTTTTGCTTTCATCCTTGGGAGGTGTTTAAATGCTATAGGGCTGGGCACCCTTTGCAAACCTACGAAAAATCAGGGAGGTAAAAATAGGCTTTTCCAGATAATACTGTCTCTCTCTTACCCCTCCTTCCTTCCCTCATGATTTGGCTTCCAGAATCAGTCACCCAAATCCCCAGAGCACTTCCCCATTATAGTTTGCTGGGAGAAATAGCTTAATTCATTACAGCTGCTCTAGTCCTGCTGCCTTGAGACTATCCTTGCATTTAAGGCATACAGCTGTAATCATTCCTCTGCTCGGAGAGAGAGAGTGCTTTTGGCTCAGGGTTTTTAAATGCTGTGGCAGGTCAGAAGAGGGACTGTGTAAACATGCCACCTTTTGGTCTAGTATCAATGGTATTTTCAACAAATGACCCTTCTTATTCAGTTGATCTGTCCGTAAAGCCATCAGATATGACTGAGCAGATACAGGTGGTCAAACTAAGATTTTAGTGCTTTTTTTTACTCCAATACTTTGCCGAGCCCATACAGCTATGGGGGAGTGAGCTGGATTTTATTCCAACTCATGCATTATCAAGAGAGTTACTATTAACTAAATCCCAAATGTAAAATCTCTGTTACTGCCTGCTCCTTCCTATGGGAAGCTTGCCATGTGAGTGGCATCTTTGTTTCCTAGTTTCTCATCACCTTTAGACAGAAGGCAGGGGCTAATTTTTTAGTAATTGTTTCCATCTCCAAAAGGTCACTGGAAATTGTCTACCAGACATTATATGATGTTATTTCAGACATGTGGTGTGAGTACCAAATCAGAGTGCAAGGGTCACTGGGGAAGGCTTTTATTTTTGGCAAGGAACAGGTTAATGCTTTTGTGGCATCTGACTGCCAGATCAACCATTAAACAGGTTTCACATATTATTCACCTTGCCTTTGAAAGGGAAACTCCTAAACTATTCAATCTGTGATGCCAGGACAGTGTCAGTGTAGAGTCTAATATGTGTTTTCTTTCCTTTGCCAAGTGTGTGATGCAGGAAGCCCTGTATGAATCCAGAAGTGTTTGGGGATTATACAAAAGAAACTACTGTAGTAACTGAGGCATGGAACGCAACAGATTAAGGGATATGTGGTCATCTGTGATGTGTTGATTTACTCTAGTAGCACTACTTCCATTGGTACTTTGAACTTGTACAGCTGCTTCAAATGTCCACCCTAAACATTTACACCTGCAATCTGGGGCTGAAAGAACTGTATTTATCCTACAGACCTAGGAATGGGTAAATTTGTTCAGACAAAATAAGAGCCCAAACCCAGACTGAGCCCCAAACACATCTCTTCTGAAGTTCAAAAATGTTAGTGTCATTTTTCACTCTGTTTCCTTATGTTTTCCCTTTTCTGCACGTGTGGTGCCTGGCCAGGCATGGAAGAAATGGTGCTGAAATACTGTGAGAGAGGTGGTACTGCCAACTCTCCCAGAAGTAGCAAGTTTAAGAAATCTTGCCCTTACGCCTATTCTCACAAGATTTCCTGCCCAGTTTTTCTCCCAAGTGGATAAGCTTCGGATACCTACCTAAATTGTATTCATTCTTTGTAATTCTTAATATTATTGTGGGCAGGTACCACCTACAGTGTGTAGGCCCCATCCACACTCTGCCCTGAAGAGCTCACACTCTACTAAGACAAGCCCCACATGTAGGTTGGAGAAAAGGGACACTGTCACAGGGCTGGAGTCTCCTCAATGCCAATGGACAGTGCTGCTACTCTGCCTCTCCAGGACTTGCAGGGACCTCTGCTGCCAGTCCCAGGAGGAGAAAAGGATCCCTGGTCACTGCCAGTCCAAGTGGGTGTGAGGCTGACCCACAAGGGCCCCGTGTTTCAGTCTGCTTAGGGCAGTGGTTCCCAACCTTTTTGGCTTGAGGGCCACAGATATCATTTTTACAACCCTGAAGTCTCCACCAGCATCCCGCCCACTGCAGCCAGACGGAAGGAGTTCAGTGAGGAGGCTACCTCCTCGCTGATCTCCCGTCTCTCTGGCTGTAGCAGGGAAACCGCACGTCCTGTAGCCCTGTGCACTCCACTTGGGTCTCTAGACAGTGGCTCCCTTCTGAATCCAGGGGATGGGAGATCAGTGCTCCCCTCCCTCTGGCTCCAGCAGAGACCCCAGCACCTAGGGACCCAGGGGGAGCACTTTGCCCTGCTCCCTGCTACAACCAGGGGGAGGGGAGCGCTGATCTCCCATCCCCTTGGCTGCAGCAAGGAGCCTGCACCGGTCTTGTAGCCCTACAGCAACACACTCCGCCTGGGTTCTTTGGCAGCGGCTCCCTTCTGCAGCCAGCAGGAGGGGAGCCATGGGCCACTTTGAAAGCCCCCGTGGGCTACTTTTGGTCCCCAGGCCACAGGTTGGGAACCACTGGCTTAGGGCCTCAGATTGGCATGATCTGGCCCTGGTGTTTAGAAGTTGTCCCAGTGATTGTTAGTGGGGCTTGTGCACCTAAATCTCTAGTGTTTTTGCAAATCTTCCCCTTTGTTCATTAGAACCAACTTCTTCCAGTCCGACCAGCAAACCTTCCGATGTACAGCCTGGTATTTAATTGTACATTTCTAAGAGCTGTCCCTCTATTTAGTCTACATTGTACAGGAAAGAAGGAATAACTAATTTGATATTCCGTGCAGCTTTACTTACTCTATATGCATATGAAACAACTAGAAAGATACGCATAGGCTGCTTAGAGTGGTTCCATGCTGCATTTGCTGAAGCAGGACAAATGTACTGGGTGGGT
The DNA here is from genome assembly GCA_007922155.1 of Mesoclemmys tuberculata. Classification (NCBI taxonomy): domain Eukaryota; kingdom Metazoa; phylum Chordata; order Testudines; family Chelidae; genus Mesoclemmys; species Mesoclemmys tuberculata. The sequence goes on from ML675650.1 coordinate 12,847,876, forward strand.
GGATGAGATGGACAAAATGGCTAGATTGGACTCTGAACCCGTGTCACAATGGTGTAAATCTGGAATAACTCCACTAGCTCCTTTGGAGTGATACCAGATTTATCTCTGTGTAGCTGAGCTCAAAATCTATTCCATGTTGTAAACAGAAATCTAAATAGTCTTTTGACTATCTGGCCTTCTTAATGTTCTCAAGGCATTATTATTACTTTGCTTCTAATCCACAACTGTCATCATTTGCTCCTGTTTCAGGAAGTCATTTTTACATTTTGGATTCTCTGTGCTGCGGTCCATTGTCTTACTTCACTTGTTTATATGGCCTTTTCCCACAGAAACTTGCTACAAAGGCAATGGCAGATTCTACCAGGGTCCTGTCAATGTCACAGCCTCAGGCATTCCTTGCCAGAAGTGGAGTGAACAGGTGAGCATTAGTTTATTCAGATCTACAGTAAGGGTTGGATTTACCGTCTAACGCTGAGATAGCCAAAATGTCTAACAGAGTTAGGCACCTTAAAACTCAGTGGAGGCTGGGCCCCAACTGACTTAGACACCTCTGAAAATCCCAGCCTACCTTGGTTTTACAAATCCAGAGCACCACTTGTAATTGAGGGACACCCACCGCAGCTGAAGGGAACAGGGGCAAAGGTGGCAGCATTAGAGCAACCTGAAAACTAGTTTAAATAATGCCCGTGACCCCAAAGGCAGCTGCAGATCAGCTGGGTATAAAAAAGAAAAAACCCTTCATCTTCTGTGGTTCCTCTACCAGCCTCCAGAAAAGGGAGGATGGTAGTACAGAAGCCACAACGCTGTCCACATATTGATGAAAGATCTGGGCAATCATTCTCTGACTGGCATTCAGGCTTAGGACCGGAATCCCCCAGCAGCACAGCAAACACACTACACAGGAGGGCCAGCTAGTTAAGTGATAGCTTTTTCCTGTAATATGTACAAATAATAGGAATAAAATCTCACCAGCTGAAAATGATGTCGAGATGGCCAGCAAATTACTCAGGCCCAGATCCTCAAAGCTGTTTACATGCTTAACGCTCATTGAAATCAATGAGAGCTCACTACCTCTGGGCCTCAGAGACAGAAAAAGGGTGGTTAAAAGGTGGTGTGTGTTAGCATTTCACCCTCACGGCTGCCCCCACGCAAGCTGCAGACCTCATGTGTTTCTCAGCAAGCTGTCGCAGACCTGCAGCTGCCAGCTGTTTCTAAAAGCATCTGGAGGAAGTGCATTCTAGAAACCCTAAGCTAACTTATTCCTTCCCACCAGGCACCCCATTTGCACAGGCGGACCCCTCAGGTTTTCCCAGAGCTGTCGGATGCAGAGAACTCTTGCCGTAATCCAGGAGGTGAAAATGAACGTCCCTGGTGCTACACAAAGGACCATTCTGTCAACTGGGAATATTGCAATGTACCTCTTTGTGGCGATGGTAAGGGACAGCAGCTAACAACTTCTCATAGTAGCTGTTGCGTTGGAACATGATAAAACACTGAGCCACAGAGCTATTCAGGACCGTCATATCCCAGTAGTCACCACCATAGTTCTGAGAATCATGCCAATTTTTTTTGGACTTCAGTGGGACCAGGATTTGGCCCTTAATGTTCAGAGTGCTTTACAAACTACCACATCCTCACAACACCCCGACTGGCAGAGAGGGAGAGATGAAGATAGAGAAGAAATCAAGTGACTTTCTTGCCAAAAGCCACTGAGAAATCCAGGTCAGAAACAGGATTAGAATGTGAGAGTTCCTGCCTCCCAGTCTTATGCTCAGGCCCACATTTCTATTGTTCATAGATTTCAGGATTTTAAAATGACCATCACAGAAATACTGTACTATTCAAAATATACCTTAACAAAGGCCCCTTTCACCACTTCCACTACGCAGAAATCAGAAGCACCGTAAGGCTCTAGTGAACCAAAGCTATATCACTTTAGTTGTTCTTGAAAAGAAATGAAGGGAACAGTCTAACTTAGCTTTCCTTTTAGTCTTGGCCATTACATGTTCAGACCAACGGATTGCTAGCATGGGGTGGAAAGAGCTAAATCAATGCATCTATGTATATTCATGGGTTTTTTTGAAAGCTATAATTAAACTAAAAAGTTTAAATATACTTGTACTTAGATTGTTTTTCATAATTTTTATTACTTTGTTTGGTCCTTACCAAAGTTACTGGGATGAAAAATGGGGTTTCTTCCTTACAAATGACCATCTCCTGTATGATTCTGTTGTGAAGTCATAACTGGTGAACTTATGACATCACAATAATTTCCATGACAACTGGGTGATGTCAGAAGTACCCTTACCAAAAAGTTCTGTAGAATTTCAGAGGGATGGAACCATTGTTTTTGTTTTCATTACAGTATCCTTATTACCAGGAACAAAAAAACCAAGTGCAGAGACTCCCAATCTTCCTTCTTTCTCCCCTACATACTCCATGACGGTCATCATTTCCATCATCTCCAGCTTTGCGCTGATAGTGATTCTCATTATTACGGCTCTTATTTGCTGCCGGAGGCGAAAACAATGGAAAACCAAAAAGAGGTAAGACCTAGCCATCTATAGATAAAGCCATTTAGGACTTGTTCCAGCAACTTCAGCTTTGACATGGGGCTTGGAATTGAGATTCCAGTACTCGCTAAATTCAGATTTAAGGAGGGAACTTAAATTGATCTCAGGGAGGTCAGGTCTCCCATTATATGGGCAGAAAAAGATTAAACTGATTAAATTGATTAAATCCACCTTAGATGCCAGAGCATTTCTTCTTGACTGACAGCTTCTTTTTTTCTTTCTATGTCTGTTTCACCTTTAAGGCAGATAGGGCAAAGGGAAATATTAGATTGCCAACTCTTCCGGGCAGTGATATGTCTTTATCTCTCTATTCAGTATCTAGCACCCTGGCTAGATATCTAGCTCCAATCCTAACTGGAACCTCTGGGCACTACTGCAGAACAAATAATACATTAACAACAAATAATGCAGGCCAAAAATTCTCATGTTCTTCCATGGGACCTAGTAACCAGGGCAAAACTTCAGCAGCAGTCTGCTAAATCTGAGAGTCTGTTGGTGCTTGTCCAGTGTTTCAGCTTTCCTTCCCATTTCCAGTTGAGGATAGCAGTGTTTCATTTTGAATTCTCACCACACTAAGCCAAGGAACTGGTGACTTGTATACTGTACAACTAAGAAAGTCACATGAACAGTAGCAAAGTTCATAACGACATAGGACCTCATGCAACATGAGGGATCACATGACAAAGACATCTGGAAATATATGTGTACGATTAAGCAGGTCATTTGCTTTCATTCTGAATACCAAACAATTGATTGGCAATTAACAGATTAGACTATCAGTTGTTCAGCTCAAGTTTATCTCAGAATGTAAGAATTTACTATCTTAGGCCACTACTAGACAGTCTAGATTTAGGAAACTTTCCTCCTTGGGGTGATTACATGTGAAGTATTCAGTAGATATTTGGACATTGTTAAGAATTGAATGATCAAAGGAGATAAAAAAGAGCAGCCCCACCCACCCCCAATAAAACAAAAGAAAAGGAGTCTCAATGAAATTCCTTCTATTTCCAAGTGTTACTCTACGGACTCTCAATGGTGAGACTTCAGTGAATGTGTAAGAAGTTATCTGGACATGAATGTGGTTGAAAATAATATTTGTGGGCTTTGTCCCTTCTCAAAACCCTCATCCACTTAAAGCAAATTCTTCAGCCCCAACCCTACTCTTTGAGCAGGTCTGCTTATGTCGATCTAACTTACTTTGCTAAGGGGTATGAAAAAGACACTCCTCTGAGCAACACAGGTTAGAGCCATCTAAGCACTGTGCACAACAGCACTAGTTTCTCATTACGGTGACCAGACAGCAAGTATGAAAAAATCAGGACAGGGGGTGGGGTGTAATAGGCACCTATATAAGAAAAAACCCCAAATATTGGGACTATCCCTATAAAATCAGGACATCTGGTCACCCTATCTCCTGCATCTCGTTGAGGTGGAGTACTTATGGCAACGGGAGAACGCTCTCCTGTCGGCGTACAGCGTCTTCGCCAGATGTGCTTCAGTGGCGCAGCTGCATCGATGTAGCACTTCTAACATAGACCCGCCCCTTGTGGTTAACAGGTTACACTCTTTGTGGAGCAGCCCAGAAGAGAATTTTTCCAGCCACAAGATTCCTTCTATTGTCAAAAACTGAAAGTTCGCTGGTTTTAGAAAAGCGTACATTTGCAGCATGCTCTGCTGAGGGGTGAGGATAACGTTTCCAGGGTATCATCGCTTCTTGCTGCAGGTTCTCACGTGTTAGGTCTCCTTTCTCTATATTGTTGCCCCAGATTACTGACAGAGGCCATAAGCCTGCAAACTCCGAACTACACGAGTAATCCTGGCCCACAGTAACTGCTCATGTAAGGACTTCTTCTCCCATACCTAACGGCCTGCTGGATTGGCCCCTGACCTGGCAGGCCAACGTATTTAGCCTACATCCCTAGAAATAATAGGCAAACTGGAAATGCCCCAGAAAAAATAATACAATGTAACAGACACATGGCAGTGTACCACTGGTAAGAAAGGGGAGGAAGCAAATTGCCCATGCAAGCAGACTGTTTGCTGGCAGGCACAGATCTCCTTGTTAAGGGGCACCATGTTCACCCATCAGAGACACGTCCCACGTGCAGTTGCACGAGGGTGTGCAGAAACAAGTTGGCAGGAGGAGAGTGGGCATGGAGGGAGCAAAGGGCAGAACATGTATTTAGGACATGCTCTGGCCTGGCAGCCATTTTCATAGATAATCACTACTCCTGCAGCAGGTCAGATGGGCGGTCTGTGCAAGGATGGTAAGCAACTCCATATGGTGTGAAGAGGCCCCGTGCACAGTCTTTCTGCACCTCCCTTTTCCAGCCGTGCAGAGTCAAACTCCAAAGGAGGTGAATAAAGTGTTCTCTTCTCACGAAGTATCTTACATGCTCTAACCCTTTGATCATTTCCTTATCCATCATTTCAGGGCGTCACAAGCACCAGCATTAACAACTCTTCCATCAGAGCTCCTACTGGACAGACTTCATCCTAACCCCATGTATCAGCGCATGCCCCTTCTCTTGAATCCTAAATTACTTAGCCTGGAATATCCAAGAAACAATATTGAATATGTGAGAGATATTGGAGAAGGTGCGTTTGGAAGGGTCTTTCAAGCAAGGTAAGTGTCCTGCTAAGAAGTACTCCAATATACCGGTACCCGGAAGACATTAACATCAGGCTAGAGTTTAGAAGTAGGAAAATGTGTGTTCATTCATTCCAGCTACCATGGAAAAATTAATTTTTCTAACCAAAATGAAATATGTATGTGAAAGTGGGACAAAACTCATTATAAAACTGGACTAGTTTACTCCTGTTGTTTCCCACTTTCCATTGTTATTTGGGAAAACATTGTCGCAGACATCCATAGTTCTGTTCTGTATGTTAGAGCACCTCAGATACTCATGTTAACCCTGTTTAATGTGACAGCAAAGTTTGACACATTCCGTGCAGTAAGAACTTTGCTTGTTTTTACTGTGATTGGTCCATTGTGAAATTCTCAAATTCTCTCAGGATTTCAAGTTTAATTAAGATGTTGGTTCATGGGAGCCACCATTAAAATGTCAACATTTGCCGGTGGTTAACCCCACTGCTATTTGTGATCCTGCAGTTAGGTCCTAATCCTGCAAAAATCCCCTTTCTTGCTCAGTGGGTCCTGAAATTGACAACAGTTTTTCCTATTTGTCAGGAGACCGGGTTATTGTTGGTCAGGCCTAGTGGTCAGAATGGGAGGCTGGCCTAATGGTCAGAGACAGAGCTGAAGTCAGGAATCAAAGCTGAGGGTCAGAACTGGAGTCCGAGTACGAATGCCAGAGTCAACAATCAAGACAGAATTGGAGTCAGGTATCAGACCCAATGCTGGGAAATGGGTTACCAGGAGTCAGGGCAAACAGGAGCAGGGCTGATTCTGAGGTAAGAGCAAGGATGGAACAGGATGGGAACAAGTCTGGGTGCAGGACAGGATCTGGGCTGGAGCCATGGAGGAGCAGAGCAGGAACAGGGCTTGGTGAGACACAAGCAGGGGGAGGCAGAGAATCCGTGGGTGCGTGCATTAAGCAGCCAGCGAGCTACTGCTGCTGCTGGGCTTAAAAACTGGCCTGCTGAATTGCTCAGCCAGTCAGGCACGCTAGCTGGCTCGGTAGGCTGTCAGAAGCACTGAGCACGCGCAGCTGCTGGCCTTACTCCTGACACCAATCTGAATTCAAGGAATTAAGAACAAATCCTGTTCCAATTGACTTCCGGGGGAGACGAGGGCATTCGTTACTTTGCAAATGAAAGAGCATAAATCATGAGCATAAGTTACGAGTTGAGCCGGGAGGATCAAAGGGCAGAAATGATATCCCATTGCTAGTTGTCATGAATATTAATTATATTGACCTATTTTCCAGTATTGGTTTCTCTAAACGTTTTCAATAATTTACAGGTGAGATTTTCCAAAGTACTCGCTTAATTAAACCTCGATTGGCTCCAGTGGAGTCCACGGTAAAACCCCCATTGACTTCAGTGGGATAAGATCAGGCCAATGATGAGTGCTTTTGAAAATCCCACCCCAAAATTGCAGAAGCAAGTGGAAAGGCTGCAGTGTGAATTAATTTTGGTTCCCTTTCCTCTTTTCACAGTTAATGTCAGTGGTGATGTGTTTGCTGCTTGCGACACTTTTGCAGGGTGGACTATGGTTAATGAGGTTATATCTGGAGTTGTTTAAGGGAGACAGAGAAACAAAAGGAACATAAAGAACGCACATGCTCATCAGCATGCACATGGGCCCACAAATTGTACTTGTGGGACTAGTCTCGCTGATTGCAAAGTCAAAGGACTCCTCTGGCAAGTCGTGGCTGCAAGAAAAGATATTTTAAAGTTAATAGGATGATAATGCTCGGCTCTGACATGGCCAGTTATGCCACTGCCGAGTTTATTCGGCAACGCATTATCTAGCAGGTTAAATTTGTTAGAGTGAGGAAATACTTCTAATGGATGTGAAGGAGTTTTGTCCCCCCAAAGGGATGTGGAGGAAGTGCACATTTATTTATACAGACAGCGTTAAAAATAACACAGTTTAAAGGGCACACAGAGCAAAATCACAGATGCTCAGCTTATGAGTGACTCTTAGTGTTGATGGCTAAACTAAACGAGTTGAACTTGAAGCAACAACACAGCACATTGGACCGTGCTCCTGGTTACCGAGTGCCGCTCCGGTGAGGCAAAGCAGCCCTGCATCCAGTGTATCCGTCTAGCTAAACCAAGCATCTAGAACGCACTGGTGGATATAGGCCATTATTTTATTTCACCCCCGTGCAGAGGCAGCACAAGGAGTATGCCCCACTTGAGCTGTATTTTGAAGGCATAGGCCATACTTGTGCTACGCCTCTGCACAAGGGTACAAGCACACAGAATGGCACCTAAACAAGGCTATTAAAGCCCTCCTTGGGCTCTGTGTTAAGTGGGCCTTAAGTAGTATATAGATCTTCACATAGGGCCTATTAACTTGGATGAATTTCATCCATGGTGAATTTCCTCAGAAGAAACCTCAGCCCACCATATTCCCTTCCCAGATACAATTTTCAATGCATTTGGCAATTACGTTTAATGAAACCTCTTGAGCTATCTTTTAAGAGAAGCAGAAAAGAGAGCAACGTGTATGAACACAAAATGGAAAGATAATGCGCTTTGGGAACGACTCTTTGCCGTGATTTGACGGACAAACTCCAGCCATCTTGATTTCTGAATGAGTTTCTGCCATACTGTCGGTGTCATCCTCTCACTAACATCTGCATCAAGAGTGCCCTGGAAGTTTAGCCTTTACTGGGCAAAGGCTCGCAGCTGGCATTGCTGCATAGGGTTGGTGAATAAAAAATGATGGTCCTGTTAGCTTCCAGTGCTGTCAGACCCACATCTGGGTGGAGCACTAAAACCATCGCAAGAGAAATCATCTCTTTCTGTTTTCAGAAACAAAATAAAATACACTGGCCTATGTATGTTAATGGATGCCTCAGAGTAAATTTAGTAAGCCTCTTCTTTCGCCTTGTATAATATTTCATCCCTGTAAACATAATTCTACACCTACTGCCAACAATCTCTTTGCCAGTTGGCTTTCTTAAAATTCTGATTCACTGTTTACTTATTCTTGGGTGAAGCAGCATGTCAGGACAGGAAGTGACTGGCTGTTATTTACCGGCTCTTTCTGAAAGGCTGCCATTTTTTATTAAGAACCGTCTCCTGCAGTGGGAATTGAGGATGTAACAAGTTGTCACATCCGTCGTAAGAACGAGATCAATGGCCAGGCTCAAGTCAGTTCTATAAGCAAAGCCGTGGCCAGCTCAAGACCTCCTACTAAAAGTAGTTCTGAGCATGATCGTAGGCATCGCTGATACTCATCTGGACAGCTCTCAGACCACATCATTCTACATATACCAGCATGCGGCTTTCTTCTTGAGTTTGAGCTCAGTGGCCAGGACCCAGCATGGCTAAAAGATTGCCTCAAACTCTGGGATTAAGACCATGGTCAACAACTGTACTCCTCAGGCACAAAAGGCTTGTCGACCATAAGGGCAGATGTACCCATGCAGACAGACTCAAGGGCTAACGCTGTTTACACTCCTGGTCAGTTCTTTGCACCAATTGTCAGCTAAGAACCACATCCTGTCCTGTGCTGCTCACATGCATGTGGGCAGCTTCCTCCACCCCATACGCCATCATGCACCAGCAGCATAACATTTAATCCAAGCTCTGAAGAAAGCATTGGAGAGAGCGATATACTAGGGAAAACATCAGTTGTTGCAGCCTGGTCCCCAGGAGGAAATAATCCGTTTTCAGCCCTGGAGTCAGGACAGGAAGTAACTGGCTGTTATTTAAACTCCTCTGTTTAACGTCAAAATAAGTTGTTTCCAAATACTGCCCTGGAAAGAGCGTCTCTGTGGATTAATGGACTCTGTCTCTATACCTCTCTGCTAAAACTGTTAACAAAGACTCCAATTAGTTGCAAATCACCCTGATTTTTGCAACGTGGATTTCTATCTGCTAAGAACTGAACTAAGTGACCACAGAGTCAACACACACCACATGAAACACACCCTTGTGCAAAGCTCATGCACTGCTTAAGTCCCACTTAATTTACACTTTCAGGATTTAAGAGGTATCCAGGCTTATTGCTGGCGTCTGCACAGGGGTGAATGTCTCACTCAGAACAGCACAATATGAAACCTGTGTGCTGCCTTTAATTTCTGTTCTGTATAAACCCTTCTAGACTTTTGATCAGGTCTAATGAATCCTTATGCAAATCAGAAGAGAAGAGCCCCCTTATCTTTCTTACATTTGCATTATCTATCAATAACTACAGATCACTCACCCTCCTTTTCTCAAGCCCTGAAACATGTGATACTGACTGGTACATGAAAAGAGTATTGTCCCTAATAGCACAGTGGAAGTTCTGATACGCACCAGAAGGGGCAAAAGGCATTTTGCTTGAAAGACGGCAGTTGCAGACAAAATGAAGAATGAGTTTTATTGCTCCTGGGTGCTGGATCTCAACTGGCAAACTTTTCAGCTGCAATACTGGTTGCCTTGGGAGATTTCTTTTTAGATGGGCATTTTGCCATTCTCTGACATTTGACAATGATGTGACATTTACCGTAGCCAAGTGCATCTGGTGCAAGGCCATCTGTCTGAAGTAGGTGACAAGGAAACTGGAAGTTTGCTTTGGAAACTAGCACCTCCCATGGCTACTGAACAGTAAAATAATCTGATGCTTAAGCAATGGCAGATCAGTAAGTCAGGTGTAGTAATATAACTCACAAATGGGTGTTGCCTTATATAGGCAATAGCTGGCTACATCTAGGAACACAGTTATAATGCGGAGGGCATGGAATTATCTTGGGTAATAAAACATACATTGTCCCCATAGGTTTGACCGACATTTAAAGAATGGAAAGTTACTATGCTTTTGGAATAGACGTCTCTAAACTCTTTGGTAAGCCCAGAATCCAGTACCTCTAATTAAAAGCATTAAGGGAAGAGTGCCCCATGCATAAGAAAAAAATATATCACAGTGGTGTTTAGAGGCTCTAACTGAGAAAGCCACAATGGGAGGCACTATAACCAAGTGGACTGGGCACTGGACTGGGACTCAGGAGACAGGGGTCCCAGGTTCCCAGGCTCCGCCACTAATCTGCCAGGTAGCCTTGGGCAAGTCACATCAGCGCAATGTGCCTCAGTTTCTCCCATCTGTGAAACAGGGACACTGGCCTTCTTTGTAAATTGCTTTGAGATCTAAAGATGAAGAGGGCTACATAACAATATTGCTACTGTGTAGGCACTGTAGATGGACAAGACAGTGATTTTCCCCAAGCGCCAAAGCAGGTCAGTGGCAGAACTGGGAACAGAACCCAACTCTCCGACTCCCAGCCTCGTGCACGATCTAGTAGGCCACTTAGCCGCCCAAGCTGTAGAAGTCTTCAGTTTCTAGCGTGCTACAACAGCTGCACTAGGGCCGGCTTGCACGCAGGCAAAGCTCAGCAAATGATACTGTCCTCTCAAAAAAATATTCAAAAGGCAAAATGTGCAGGACTGACTAGAGGGGATTTAAAGGCCTCAGATGCCCACAGAACAGACACAGCACGGGTAGAAACAGCACTGCCTTTCACACACTGACCAGGTGTCTTACATTCCTGCCAAGGAGGAGCTCCCCCTAAAGGGGAGACGGGTTTGATCTTCATGCTTCTTCAGTCCTTGCCCTCTCTGGAGATTGCCCAACAAAGCTGCAAAATAATTCGTTGTGGGTCACTGCTTTGAGACTACTTACGTAGTGTATGCAGTAGCTCCAGTCCTATGTAGAGATTTTCTCTGTTTCTCCTAGGGCTCCTGGATTGCTTCCTTATGAGCCATTCACAATGGTGGCAGTGAAAATGCTAAAAGAAGAAGCTTCGGCAGACATGCAGGCTGATTTCCAGAGGGAGGCCGCTCTCATGGCAGAATTTGATAACCCAAATATCGTCAAACTATTAGGTACAAAAACAAAATTCTAAGCTTTCAGAGTATGGTCTTTCAAGGAAGCCATTTGTTGTCATCTTGGGTCTAAATTTAAAAAAATGTTATGTACCTAGGTTGCATGCACTGGATTTGAAATTGCAAATTAAGCAATGGGAAACTGAAAATTGCTTCTGGCAGTCCCTAGTTTTTTTGTACATGCTGCTGCATGTTTTTTGCATTCTCTGTTTGCACACGTTTGAATGTTTAGCTCTAGTACCATCTTTCAACAGTGATAGAGGTCATTAACTAACACCATCAAATGATTATTCTGTAAACTCTCTGTAAGTAGATTTGGCCTTTGTTATCTAGCAATCAAATCTTTGTTCATATCACTAGGACCTTTGTCAGGGAAGTTATTCATAGTGCAGGAATTCTGTAGGCAATCTGGCTTCATGAAAACTGATCTAGCGTATGTACTTCAGTAACAAAAACGATGAACAGGAAGTGCCTCTAAACTAGAATCAACTTTTTGTTTATTGTTAACACATTGGATAAATTAAAGGGGAAGGCCAAAGAAACAGTAATTAACTGGTTTTGTATTGCAAGGGTGTGGAGAAATGGCCATGCTGTTGAACACTATTTGACCTATAAACTTTCACATACACGGCTTGTTCTTGCTAGAACCAGATGTTATTGTGTTGGGAAATGTTGTCTGTTCTTTCTCAAAAAGTCAAGTGTTAGGTCATTGGCAAGAACGGCATATTTCACAATAAGTCATAGCATTGACTGTGCTGAATGGCAGTCATAAGAAAGCAAATTGTGTATTGGCGTGAATGCTGGTTGTACTGGTTTTCAGATGCTGGCAAGTGGTAGAATATTGGTAACATTCTTGCCTTTTTGGCCATCTCTAAAATGCATTTAATATTGTCATTTGTTTGATAAAACTGTGTGGATAGTTTGGAAATTATTAATTGAATAATTCCTTCTTTTATTCATTAAATGTTGAAAAAAACAAAACAAAAACACAGAATAAAGAATCTGGGGCCAGATCTTGAAAAAAAAGTCCTCAACATCCCATAATTCCAACTGAGAATAATAGCTATTTAGGAAATCTGGCCCTTGATAAATAAAAATTCACTTTCAAATTCAAAGGAATATTTGCTTATAATTTTTTTCATCAGACACCTTGTTCTTCTCATACTTATATTGCTTTTTTCTTTAAGACACAAAAGATGCCAAGTACATTTTGACAGTGTGTTTGTCTCTATTTCACTCATCTGGCTATGAATTTGTTTGACAGAAGAGTCGTGACTCCCAAGGGAAAATACAAAATTAAGATAAAAATATATATTTGAAACATGTAATCTTAACATGGAGAAATTGGTTTTATTCCAGGATAGGTGTCATAAGATATTTGGTGAAAGAGTAGAAATTGGTTATGTGTACCCCCAAGTGGGCAAAAATATGGTCTTTTATAAAGAAATCTCAAGGAAAAAAAATCAGACTTTTTGGGGAGTAGCTCAAAAGCTTGGTTTAAGAGAGTTCTGCTACATTAGGTTATAAGCTCTTAGGGGCAGGGACCATCTATTTGTTTTGTCTTTGTACAGCGCCTATAGCACAACAGGGTCAATGACAAAAACTGTTAATGTCAATTAGACCAAGATTTGATTCTGAATCAAATAAAGGCATCCAAATTTTTATTTTGGGATAGCAAAATACAATATCTTTTTTCCCCCTTCCCTGAGAATTTAACTTTAGAAGAAGATCAGCAAAGGGAGTCAATGAAAGTCAATGGGATTTGAGGGCCTAATTTATATTTGTGCTTTTGAAAATCTTCCTCTGTAGTTTGATTTCTGTTTTGTCATACCAAAAAAAAAAAAAAAGATGGTGTATTTTCTTGCTTTCAGGAGTGTGTGCCGTTGGGAAACCAATGTGTCTGCTGTTCGAATACATGGCCTATGGGGATCTCAACGAATACCTGCGCACCCGCTCACTACGCAACCTCTGCAGCTTGAGCCGCAGTAACGTGGATGCCAGGATCAGGCTCTCCAATCCCAATCCATTTGCTCTGGGCTGCACCGATCAGCTGGGAATTGCCAAGCAGGTGGCAGCTGGCATGGCCTACCTCTCCGAGCGCAAGTTTGTGCATCGGGATTTGGCCACCAGGAATTGTTTGGTGGGTGAGAATATGGTGGTAAAAATCGCTGACTTTGGCCTCTCAAGGAATATCTATTCCGCCGACTATTACAAAGCCAATGAAAACGATGCCATTCCCATACGCTGGATGCCCCCAGAATCCATATTCTACAACCGCTATACAACTGAGTCTGATGTGTGGGCCTACGGCGTGGTCCTGTGGGAGATCTTCTCCTACGGCATGCAACCCTATTATGGGATGGCTCATGAGGAGGTGATTTACTACGTGAGAGACGGAAATGTCCTTTCTTGCCCCGACGACTGCCCTCTGGAGCTTTACAACCTGATGCGCCTTTGTTGGAGCAAGCTGCCTTCTGACAGGCCCAGTTTTGCCAGCATCCATCGCATCCTGGAGCGTATGTACGAGAGGGCAGTGGCTGCTATTCATGTCTGATGCGTGTACTGCAGCATGACATTTCATCCTCATCCCATGCCCTGTTCTTGACGACAACCTGAATATCCTTCAGGTTGAAAAGCATTGGCTAGGCTCTGGTGGTAGGTCAGGGAAACACAACTGGGCCAGTCCTCAGTCACAGTTCCCAAGCTGAATCCAAGGGGAGCTTTCTGAGTGAGGGTCGAAGGGTTGAGCCCAGTACGTTTAATCTGCTAAACCAAAAAGGGAAAGGGGCGAGCCTGGGTGCGCCAGAGGGGACATTTGGAAGTGGTGACTGCATTAGAAGAGGACAGTTTTGCTGAGGGCAGAAGCAACTTGTTCATCAGTCAAGAGGCAAGTTCTCATTTTGTGTTTATAAACAAAATTTGTGTCTGGAATTATTAAAATAATTTGCAGTAGAAAGGCATGGATTCCCTCTAAGACCAGTGAATCCAGGTCTTATTACTGCACATTAGTTCAATAGGTGCTGCTCCTTGTTTCTTAGGAACAAAGAAAACACTTCCATCAAAGCGAAAGTTTCTGTTGACCTTAATTTCTCTGTCTTCCCATTCTTTTCTGGCCCTTGACATTCACACCTTCTCATCAACTGTTGTGAATGGCCTCATCCACCCTGATTGAATTTACCTTGTTAACACTTACCCTCCTCACTGTGATGTAATTCATCCATCCTTGCATGAGTATATATACCCACTAAACTGAAGTTTCCATTTCATGCATCCGACAAAGTGGGTTTCTGCCCATGAAAGCTTACGCCCAAATAAATTTGTTAGTCTTTAAAGTGCCACAGGACTTTTGCTGTGTTTCTGGCCCTCTTTATTATCCCATTTTCAGGTGTTTAGCTTTTCCCCTTTTTCCTCTTCCCTTTCTGCTTTCAAGTCTCCTTTTTTAAAATTCCCTTTTTTCGGTTTCCTTTAATTTTTTTTGTACATAAAAAGTGAGGGCCAGATTGGACCTGCTGCTCCATAGGTGTGCAGGGATGCGTAAGGAAGGCTACAAACCTCTGTGCCGGCACAGCACAACACCACTGCTGTCCCTGGAGCACAGGGACTGTTCCCCTCCACGTACCTCCCAAGGGATAGGGGCCCACCTCGCACCACTATGCACTGGCCGGGGGGAGCAGGCCAAACACACAGGAGAGATTAGACCGCCTTCCCTGAAGGGATCCAGCAGTGGGAGCACTCCTCCTGGATGCCAGGGTGCTTGAAGGAATGCTACCTCTATGAGGTGGAATTCCTTCAGGTACTCCATGTAGGGTAAAGTGCTTCTATTTGGCTTCCAGGAAAGGATTGTCCATAAGGACCTTAGTATTTGGCCCTTTAAAATTTTGCCTAACGGAAAAATTGATCCAACGATGAACACCGGAGCTGGGGAACAAAATGAACACGTTGGCAGACCACGCGATCTCAGCAAAGGAAAGAGTTTAAAATGAGCTTCCAACTTGTTTCATCATACTGTCTGCCAAGGGCCACTTGGAGGATAGCTCAAAACAGAACAATGGTTACACTTGGGAGTGTAGGCTGGAAATTTTCTATTCACTCTTAATCCCAGTGGGCCTTGTTAAGCCCTTATGAAATACTCTGTTTATCAGAGAATTCACAAAAAAATGAAATACTTAAAAAAAAAACAACCCTGATTCTTTAGTTTCCCAACCTGTCTGTTTTGCTATGTGCACAAATCACACTGAAATATTATTCCGATGAGGCTACAGTCTTTGTCAATACATACTGGATGGTTGTATTATTTGTGCTAACCTTGGACTTACAAACTCACTCTGAGTCACACTTTTATACACCTCAGTAGGAGTTCATGAGCTCCTCGTGCAGAAAAGAGGCAGGATTAGGTTCTAAACCTGTTATCAGTAAGATATTTCCTAGTTACTGTCTCTGATTAAAAGCAGTGCTTGTACACTAGAGGTGCTCAGCAGAACTTTTAGATGCCTTGGATCAAAAATAGCGGTGTTCAAATCTAATCTCCAAGAACGAGGGGTGGGATTTTCACAAGTACTGTTTTTTGCCTGATTCTTCTCCCTTGATGTCACTGGTTGCAGTTCTCATTGACCACAATGCAGTTTCATCTCTGCTTCATGACATAGCTACATGTTTTCTTGCATAATCATCACTCAAAACATTTTAATTACAGCCACAAGAGCGTAAGGTAGTGTTTCTAAACTGCTGCTGCTGATTTTACTCAAACCAGGAGCTCATGATTACCAGAAACACTGCAAAGAAATAAGCTGCTTCCTCCGGCCATTGAAAGGAGCTGCAGTCGCTGCTATGGGATGTTGTGATCACAGTGTTAAGGCACCTGTAAATTGTGGGCACAATTATCCACACTGCCTAGGGTCCACCCAGAAGTCCCAGAGTCACTCTGTGGAGGGAGAACTATTTACATAGGTTGGGACACTAATATCATATCGAGAACCACTGTGCTACCTGTGTTACTTACAAGGCCTTCATTATCATAGTATTTGAGCAGTTCACAACCCTTAGTATTTAGTTTCATAACTCCCCAGTGAGCTAGATGGTGGTTTTATCCCATTTTACAGTAGAGAAACTGAGTTATGGACTCCACAGAGAGACTAAGTGGTTTGGTCCAACGTATACAGGCTGTTTGCTGCGGAACAAGGACTAGTGCCTGGGTCAGCTGCGTCCCAGGCTAGTCCCCAACCTGCTGACCCACCCTTCCTTCTCTCAAAAAGAAGGGCCGTCTTGGGGTTAAGGCCTGGGGCTCAGGTAATCTAATTTCAGTTCCCGACTCTGCCATACACTTCCTGTGTGACCTTGGGCAAAATAACTTAATATCTGCGCTCCTCAAGTCCCCATCTGCTAAGTGGAGGTAACACGACTTCCTTTTTCCCACCTTTTGTCTGTTTTCTCTATTTAAATTATAAGCTCATAGAAGCAGATGCTTTTTTCATGCCATGTGCATATACGGCACCTAGCGCAGTGGGCCCCAATCTTGGCTGGGGCCTCGAGGCACTACAGTAATACAAACCCTAAATAATCATCAGGGAAAGTCAAGGGCCTAATTCGGATTAAATCAATGGGCCTTGTACATCAATCAGTTCTGAGTCCATTGGAAATACTTCTGTGACGCCAGCACCTCTCTGTTCTAGGTACCACTCCTCCCTAAAGGCCTCAAGAGTGGATTTAGATTTACAGAGAGGCTGTACTCTAGACAAATAAACACATTTGAAGCTGGAGAGACTGAATTTATATTTTCTCTTTCTAAGATCCCAGTGCTGGCTTCAACTGATCGCCCTTCTTCCTTTCCCTCACCTGCTCCTGAAATCCTGACGCACTTTCTGTGCTGCTTTGGTGATGTTATTTGCAGCCTGCCCAGTTAAAAGTCCATAATGTTATCAGCTATAACCTTTCTTCGCCCCCCAGCTGAGAAAGAGGATTCTCATTGGACTAATACCCCTTTTCGTTGCACTTTCCTAGCCAAGTCCTTGACTCACTGACACCGTTTCAGCCCCATTAAGGTCAATAGGGATGTATCGGTGCAAACGAGGAGAATTTGGTTTTCCTTGTCCAGCATTCCAGCCTTTGCAATACAAGAGTGAACCTGAACCCTAGGGTAGTTAGCAATTGTTCTTTTAAATGCAACTAAGAACGGTTCCACCCTTTTTGCATGGGGAAGAAAGCTCTTTTCATAGCAAAACTTCCCACGACATGGATAGGACTCATCCTTATGTAGAGGGCCATATAAATGATTCCCTGTTTTGGGGACATAAGTGCTGGTTCTCTGCACCAGTGTGAATTTTATCCTGAGGATTCTTTCCTGTTGTATATTTTTCAGCTTGCTGTACAGAAATTGCATTATTTCAGGGTTTTTTTCCTTTGTCTGAAAGTTTAGCTTTGTTACTTTATGTTTGCTACTAAGAGGTATACAGTATTCTGTTAACAATTTACTTATTTAACTCAAATTGCTTTTGATGTGGGTTAGGGTGGAGGTCTCTTGTTTAAAGCAAAACTGAAGACAAAACTTTTTTGCTGTCTCTAGTTTGGATTTAAATGTTCATGAAGAGGAGAGTAAAATATCAAGTCAGAATTTTCTAAGGGACAGACTAATCCAAACCCTGGGGCTTAAATCAGCAGATTAATTTAACAACAAATTTGACAAAAGCATGCATAGTATATATATATGAAGCTTTACACTGCAGATTTATAGAGGTGAAAAATAAGGAAAAGCCAAGGGATAAAGAAATCCACCCATTCATATTTTTTTAAATTATAAAATACAATTTATAAAATATAACTTTAAAAAATATGATTAAAATACATTTTATATGCTTGGATTCATATTTTTAATGGTCTTCTGTCAGCAACATAATGCAATCTTGGCCAATGCAACTGCCTCATAAACGTATCACAGACTAAATCTGATTGGTTAATCTAAATAAAGTATTTTTAATAAGCTCTAGACACATTTTGTTCTGGTTTTATACTCTCCTGTAATTATCTGATATGCATTTCATGAATGATGCTTCTGAATGACATCGCAAGCAGCAATGTATATTTCACGGTAAATTTTGCACACAGGCACAGCATGTGTAATTCTTGTGTGTAGCTTTTATAAAATAAATGTATATCCTGGAGGAAAGAAAAAAAAAAAAGCAATCGGGGCAAACTTTTTATCCTCCTTCCTCCCGCTCCGCCCTACTGCCCCAAATTTGTGGTTTTGGAGTTTTGACACTGGTTACATTTTTGAAACAAGATCTATTTATTTTATGTCAGAACAGCGAGTTTATTATAGCTTTATTTCCAGTATGGTTATATTAAACTATAATGAAAAGTTCATGTAGGCCACTAAAGATGGACCTAATTGGCAATGACCAATTAGGTTATGTCTACGTGTAAGGCACGTTCTTCCTCTGTATCTTACTAGCACCAAAAGGGCTATTTTACATAGACAACCTATACAATTTTATAACAAATTGGAAGTTTTAAAAAGGCCAGATTAATAATCAACTAAAAAACTCACCCTCGAGCCATTTATTAAAAAAGACCCCAAATCACAAAGATTTGAAAACCATGCGTCTTTCTGCTTATGTGTTGTATGTAAATCTAATGCTGTTTATAGGCCAGTAAAACTTATTTTGCCTGTAGAATGAGTGCAAGAATTGAATATATGCGTAAGTGAGTGTGCATGGAAGTTCGTATGTTTCTCTGCTGTCCCCCAGGACTCTTATGGAAATGAGATGCTATAGCTCATGAATGTATCGAGGCAAGAAAACTTTTATGTAAACAAACAACTCCATGGAAGAGAGGGGGACTGCACTGAAATGAGCAGCCCTGGATGAATGAAAGAGGGTTATTCACTCTCTGGGGCGGTGAGCTCACTCCGGGCTAAATTTATCTTCTTATGTAAAGGCATATTAACTTCACAGCAGTGATACTAGAGAACAGGCAGGCTTTAGTTACAGCAAAGAGTGGGGAGCTTCTAGGGTCCTGCTGAAAAGCAGGAGGTGACACTGTATCCCTATGAGGAAGGAACATCAGGGAACTGGAAGTTCTGCGCTTGAGGTCCATGACATTTTCTTCATGGATGAAATGCCAAACATACCTCACCCTAGCCTGAAAGCAGCCAGAACTCTTACGTTTATTTGGATTCTAGTGGCTTCTGCTTGCATTTCCTCCTTGTTTGTTATGGTTATCAGGATGAATTATTTGCACTGCAGTAGACGCCCCATTCTCACTGTGCAAGGTGCTGTATGCGCACACAACAAAAAGATGGTCCCTACCCCAGCGAGTTTACATTCTGAAGCACAGGTATCTGCTCCGTTCTTATTCAGTTATGGGTTGTGAGGCAGGAATTCTGATCTCACTGTGGTGTCTGATTCTGCATAGAGTACAACAGAGTTACAGCTCTCAATGGGTTTGCACGGCTCCTCCAACTCCTGGCTAGAATGGTACAAAATGTTCGGAACAAAACCGCACACCATGCCAAGTCTTGTGCTTTTGGGCGTCATCGCTAGCTCGCAGCACGTTCATTAAAAGATATGTGAGAGCCTTTAAGATGAACCTAGGCTCCACTTCAAGCGGAACAGGGCTGATTTATGGATTTACCTCAGTGACACACAGCAGGCAACAGTCCCGGCTGCGCAGGGAATAGACTAGATCAGTGTTTCCCAAACAGCGGGTCCTGACCCATCAGTGGGCTGCAGAAACGTTCTAGATGGGCCACCACATCCAGGGACAGATTAAGCCATCAGTGGGCTCTCACCCAGGTGAACATACACTTCTCCTGGCCCACTGCAGAGGGAGAAGTTTTAGAAAGCGAGCCTTGCCTGCACTCACCCCACAACGGCAGCTCCGGTCCTGTGAGGCTGAGACTGGCTCCCCACTGTGGGCAGCGTGATATGGCGCAATTCCACTCCCTCCAATTTGGCCTGTCATCACAGAGGGGCCCTGCTTGCCACATCACAGCGTCCACAAGAGGAATCTGGCCTGGCCCTATAGGACGGGAGCCATCAGTATGGGGCAGGCTCACTCTCCAACAGGTATTCTCCCCCGGGCCTCCCCTCTGCACTGGTCCAGGATCACGGTTGAGGTGCTGGGGCATAAAATCCATTTATGTAATGGTGGATGGTGCAAAAAAAGGACAAAATGCAGTTGGCCTTCGCAAACAGTTTGGGAACCACTGGACTAGACGACCTAATATCCATAGGTCTTCCAGGTGAAATCCTGGCCCCACTAGTGAATGGCAAATCTCAAACAATTCCTTCTCTCCAGATTCTTGGATGATAAAACTGCTGTTTAATGCATGGTCAGTAGGATTATTTTCATAGCATAAAGCCCCAGATGTGTACATGGCACTCTCAAACTGGTAAACTGTGCTAATCAAACAACAGGGCCCCTGTCCATTTTGCAAGTCTGGGCAATAGCATTCTGGATTTGATTGCAACCCTTTTTCCCCCCTCCGTGACTTGCATGACATAAATCATGTCAGCTAAAGAGCACACTCTTTATTCTGAAACATACATGGACTTGCTTGACTTTGTATAAATATTTTTCTTGGACTGCTAGCATACAATTAAGTAGTTGCTACTAAACAATTTGCCTTTTTATACCACCCTAGACTTTAAGTGAGCACAAAAAGTTTATCTGACTGGTTTAAAAATAACTTTTGATAAAATATTACATGAAAACTTTCTGGATAAGATAACTACATGTTGACTATGAGAAAAAAAATACGCATAGTTCATTCCTGGGTAGTTTAATGGAGTTCTCTAGGCCCGAGTCACCACAGCATTACTTTGATTTTACTCAATTGACTTTGGGAAACAAGGTCTCAGATATTCACTGGCTCAAGCCATTGAGAGATGCATTCGTGGAAGGTGCTATTTCAGTCTGAGATGGGCCTAAGGTACAACATTTGGATTGGGATCAGAACTCGCCCATAGCTGGATTGTTCTAAGAACCTTTACCCACTATGCAAGGTTATAGTATTATATTAACAACATTATAATGCATAGAGAAGAAGAAGGAGAATGAATAAGGAGGGGGAATAAAACACTATTGTGCTGGGTGGGGCTGCAGGGTTAACTGGATGGATAGGTAAAAGACCTAAATGCAATTGACCAGACAACTGGTTGTTAATGTCTACCTGGTTCTTTGATTTTGCTCCTTTCTTGGGTAACGAAAAGATAGAACTGGGATTTTCCCTGTGGGAAATCAACGCTATCTAGTTGGTCTGAATACAGCACAGTTCAGTAGTGACCCAAAGTTGTTACCATCTAATGACTGTGAGGTGGCTTATATGACATGAGTTTTGCTGGCTCAGTCCAGCATCCAGCAGACAAATTTCCATCTCACAAACACCACCACCACAATGGGAATGCTGGTTGGTGCTCTTAGAAGAGAAATACAAGATGAAAGCAGCATGGGGGCTATGCAACTTGCTCATCCCTAGAATTAGTCATATTGAGGCTCCAAGGTTGCCTTTGCTGTATCTGTTCTGTGGATGCAGATCTCCAGGGTTGTCAATGCACCACCGTCCAGCAGCAGTAAGTGCACATAATACACTTTACAGTTAAAAAACAAACAACAACAACAAAACCACCCCAGACATCTATATTCCTGATTTCAGTGAGCCTGCTCATAAGTTTCAAATTAAGCATGGGTGTAAGTGCATTGTTGGATCAGGGCTTTAGTGTCAAACATTGTTTTCTCTTACTGCACTTTACAAATATCACCAAAATATCCATGTAGAAGCAAAAGTAATGGAGCACTACAGCATTTATCACCGAGTGCTTTTTTCCATTCAGTTACCGGATGTCAGCTCTCAATCCCATGGAGAAAGAGACTAAATTGAAATACTCATGGCCCAGTATGATTCCTATAGTTCTGACACTAGAGCGGTCAATCTAAATAGCTGGCTTTTTAACCTCCCTCGGGCTAGTATGTTGCTAGAGAACTTCATGATTCATCCACAGATGGTTGTTTGGACAGGGACCCAGCTCAGTTTCCAACTCCAAGAAGTAGGTCATGCTAATGCAGTCAGCAGGACCAGGCCCAAGAATGAATGTGCACTCCAAACACATATGCTCCCATAATGCTGACATGATCTCACGATCTGTGCAGAACTCTCCCAACTACTGAGGTTTCTGGACACATTTCCAATTTATTCTAAACTCAACATTTCACTTATTATTTTTATTAGTAAGATGTGTGTCTAGCAGTTACAGCAGGGAACTAAGAGACAGGACTCCTGGAGTTTGTTCCCCACTTCCATGGACTCACTACGCAACCTCATGGTTACATAGGGCTTGACCATGAATGGTTGATGTCAATGGAAGTTTTTACAATAACTGGAATGGGAGCAGGATTGAATCCTTATATCTCCTCCCCCATTCAGTTTATCCATCTGTGAAACTGTTATAAGGATAACCCACTTTACAAGGATGGGTTGAAGTGGCAGTAACATATTTGCAAAACACTCAGCCCTTCTCTTGAGAGAAAATAGAGAAGTAGGTAATGCAATGTATGTACATCATAAATCAATTATGAATGTATCATTTTAACAGTAATTGGAATTTTCCATTTGCCACCAGAAATTTTTGGGTAATACATTTGGACAGTGAACTAACCTTTCTGGGGACCCAGGCAGGTTGTGTTACTCTGTCAGCAGCAAATGTTTTGGTATATCAGTAAATCATTGATCTCTACCATATGCTACATTTTCTGGGGAGGGAGAAGTAAGGCAGCATTTTGTGGTTACCTCTTTCCCCCCACTCCGCCAGCTTCTTTCTCTATTGCGGATGGCAAGGGTGGATTTGGAAAAAAGTGCTCACCTTTGGCCTAACCCTACTGCCATTGAAGGCAATGATAAAACTTCCACTGATCGGTGGACACAGAATTAATTAGCACTGACTGCAATGGGAACAGAGGAGCTAGGCCAACACGGAGTGCTTTTGAAAATCCCACCCCAAGTCTCAATTTTTGTAACGTCAGTAGTTACGCAAGATAAAGATTTACATCGAAGGTGATACAAGGCAGGATGGTTTCAGTCAGTGAATGCAACTTCATGAATTGCTGCATGTTATTATTAAAAAGTTATATAAATGTGACCTGTGGCTGACCTTCCTTGGCAGCTTCTTGCCTTGTAACTAGAGATCTGCTGGCTACACATTTGTGCTGAGATCCAAACAGCTTGTCTAATTCCAGATACAGTGCTCATTTTTGGCAAACTGGATAGCCAAACACCCTGAAACGGTCTCCTGGAATGGCTTCCCTTGAGAGTCACATACTTTCATTGGCAAATGAATGGAAGGTTTTTCAGTACTTTCCCCCTCTTTTTTCAGCTGAGGCACATTTGTGAGGAACACCACTGGCATCCAGTGACAGCCTAGGATAACAACAGGTGATCGCAATCTCTGTGGGTGCCCCCAGCTCAAAACCCAACATGCTCCCACGTATTCTCTTTAAAACACGTCTGAAATATGGTCAGGTGGGACCCTGTTGCCTGGAGTCCTTCACACGTATCTGTGTAAAAGCACTCGTGCCCTACAGAGTCAAAGCAATGTAATTACATTGTCCTGCCATCTCCCTGCAGTCTATGGTACAGTGCTCATCACTGTCTTGGAGTGTGCCGGTGTGTACAGTGGAAAAGAATGAGCACCGTTCACAGGCTGAATGCTTCCTTCCTGGCTAGGTAGCCGCCATCCCAGCCTATGCTGGTAGAAACCAAAAGCTGCCACCGTGTAGTAGTACTGGGGTTGGCTTTCATGAAAGGAGCTCGTGGGTTCAATCTAGACCTAGAGAACAGGTCTATACATTAAATAGTATTATGTGGTAGCCTGTTGGAGGTCTCCACAGAGAGGTCAAGGATTGAAGAGTCACCTCTTCCTAGCTCGAGCAGTGCCCTGCTGAGAGTCTGGATAAAAGCACATTGGCGGGAGGCGGGTGGAAGGGGGTCTGGAAAAGCTGTTGCTCCCCATGCTGTACTTGTTCTGTGGGCTTCAGCATCAAAGGCTGCCACGTAAGCAATTTTCATCGGCAGTCACTTCATGCCCACCTGCCTTTTAAAAAACTCCAGGGTCATTCATTTCAGTGATGGGAAGGCCTCTGTCCTGAATTAAAACAGCCAACAGGGGCCAAATGGGCACAGTGGAGCAGGGTCTCGGATACCTATCTGCAGGAGGTTTGCGACATGCTGGAATGTGACTGGGATGGTTCTTGAAAGAATCAAGAGTGATGGATTCTCACAGCTGGCTGTTGTCAATTTACCCATAAAACTACTGTGAGGTGCCTCAGGCATATTGATAGGATTAAGGATCAATTAAGTCTCATTTAACCAACACAGCTTTATTTAAAAGTCATTTATCGAACTCTGGCTGTGCAAATGAGGCATAAAACACGCAGTAGCATAATGGAAATTTCACTAGACCTACCACAGCCAATTAATTGTCTGGCATTTTTAATGGAATAAGGGATACTCCTGTAACTGACATGCTGGATAGCTATGAGAAACGTTGCTGTTCTTTCATTCTTGATGGATTGAGTTCAGACCAGTAATTAATCCCATCTGAGTAGTTTATATGAGGCGTTGACTATCACTTCTGTGCACCCAACAGATGTCAATGCTTAACTGAGCACTGAAATGAAAGCATCTGGAGCTTAACCCATCTCAAGCACAAAAGGTTAGTATTTGACCAGAGAACCATTTGAACCTGCACATCAGCAGATGACTGGAAATGACACACCTACAAAATAAGTGCTCAAACAAACGGGAGGTCTCTTGGAAACGTTCAGCCGGGTTCTTTTCCCCCTCCACACACTGTGTTCTAACCCAGACTAAAATGAAATCAGAAATATGGTAATCAGAATTATCCACACAATCAGAAAGTCGATGCCTGATCCAACTCCCTTTCATGTCAGTGAAAAGATCCCCGTTGACCTCAATGGACATTGGATACAGTCCACCGTGAACAGACACATCATATGGTCACTATAGTTATATAAACAGCAGAATAAGTACCTCATACACTTCAGTGATGCTACCTTGTGCTACAATCTCCTCTGCTCTCACAAACTACGCAGAGGCCAGGTCAGGCCAACGTTTGGAGGCAGGACCTCCAAGAAATCAGCCTGTTGTCGGAAACAGTTTTGGTGATTCAATAAGTGACAAGCTTTCCCCTTAATGGGTACTAACGTAACACTCCAGCCTGCTGTGTTGGTGGGTGTAGGGTTACCAGTAGCATGGTCTTTCAGATGAGATGCAGACCTGAAGTCATGGTTTTTTAAAAGTTCTATGGCAATTTCATAAGAGTAAAGATGTTAGTTTTAGTGTCCCGGCCAAATCTGAACTTCGGTGACTGTATTTTGTTTATTTAAATTCTAACTGCTCTTTCAACTAACCTCACTCTTCTTTATTCCTAAAATGCTTGGCAGCATTGCTGTGTGTCGTTAAACAGTTGCGACTTTCCACCCAAGGGTTACACTGGCTATGTTTCAGTGGGAAGAACAATCATTCCCAAGTTTGTAAGGTGTTTGATAATCCTTGGGATGTGAGACAATATATAAACCTGAGATCAGTGGTACTGAAAACCAAGTTTTATTGTGGGTCACTTCTTATAAACACAGACCTTGTCAGAGACGGTCCCCCCTTCCAATTCTGCTTCCATACAGGTATTATACTAGGTTGGTTAAATGTAAAGGCGTATTAAAACAGTATTAAGAAAACAAGCTTAAAATAACTTTCAGATGTGATGGGTGTGGCTGTTTTGGTAGTGTCTGCAACCCCATCTTCTTTCCCTGATTATCTGTGCTGGGTACTTTGGTCTCTGGGTAAGAATCATCACATCTATCAGTAGTGAATCTCCTCTAGTTCTTTCAGGCACTCCAGTGATGAGTGCACCATAAATAGTCACTAGAGAAACCTTCTGAAACCCTAAAAAAGAGTCCTAGGGCTGGGATACACTTAGAAG
This sequence comes from Mesoclemmys tuberculata, assembly GCA_007922155.1. Classification (NCBI taxonomy): domain Eukaryota; kingdom Metazoa; phylum Chordata; order Testudines; family Chelidae; genus Mesoclemmys; species Mesoclemmys tuberculata. Next base: position 12,873,941 of record ML675650.1, read on the forward strand.
AAGGCATCACAGCTTGAAGACTACCAGAATTTTGATCCCCACAGTGCCATGGAAATGCCCTGGATCACACAGTTTGGAGGGCCACTTACTAGAAAACATTCCTTTCATTGAAAGGAACGGGCAGTCTGTCTGAACCTTCATGCCCCGTCTAATGTGGCTTTGTTTCCATGAAGGAAATTGGAAAAATATGAAATGATCCACTGGCTTTCATGCCAATTGCCTACAATTTTCACAGTGCTGTAAGATTTGGGATCTTTCCTCCTCTCAATGAGATTGATCCTGAGAGGTGCTAAAAACACCTATTTACTCTAGTGTATATAGGATCAGGCCATATGTGCATATGTCCCTCCCAGTCATATTATAAAGGGCTCCCTATTTGGATTCAGAGGAGAATGAGTTGACACCTTTGGACTTTGAGGACAGGGTGAGGTGAAAAAAGACTATTACATGCAATAGTAGCTAGAGCTAGTGCAGAAAAACCTTTTTGTGTCATCACTGCCTCATCATTCATTAGCCCTTAGCTGTCTATAGCACCATCAGTCACATCTCCAAGGTGACAAATGTAAAGGATCAAAAAGAGGCAAGATACTGTATATTGAGGGGAGGAAGGAGAGGAAAGGAGAAAAGAAAACAAAAGTAATCTCTTCCCCTCCAAAAAAGGACCAAGAAATGCTGGGGTCGGGAAGCGGGAAATGTTCTTCCAAGAACAATCCAAAAACCAGAATTCATAGCTGCTGAAACCAAAGACAGTTAAATGGAAAGAACTGAGCTCCAGTAAAAAAGAGATGCACGTGCACTGAGCAACAGGCTGATTAAGTGGTAACGCTTATCGAAGCCGGATGTCTTGGCATGAGGGTGCACCAATTCTACCGTGTTCTATGCCATGGAGCTTTGGATTGGAAATGCACTGGTGCCAAAATACGATGCCTACTCAAATCACAGCCATATACTGTCCTGCCACAAAGGAAAAGACAGCACAACATAGTTTTTTGGGAGAAGAACAAAATCTGCTTTCCTGGCATTCTTAAGTGATGAGGTGAGATCTCACTGAATGTTGTTTACTGAGCCCTTCAGTACCATTATCAGAACATTTTGTGAAAGGGGAATTGTCACACAGCTCTCAACTAGCTACCATTGCTTTAATAAAGAAAACTGGCAAGATTTAGGTCTTTCATTTCACGCTTTGTATTTGGATCAGAGCGATTTTGGCCAACAATAGACAATGTTTGCCAGGTTGGGAAGTTTAGTCACCTCTAAGCATCTGTGAGCTCATATAAATCACATATAAATCTGGGGAAAAGCGTATTAGCTCATCAAAATTTGTGATATTGCAAGTGACCAGGATGCAGAATTACTGGCAAAACAATTTTGGTTGGGAAGTGTAAGGAAGGCACCACAGAAACAAGGCACTTACTATTCCTGGTCAAATCATTGGCTTATCAACTCAGGCACCTTGCCTACAGAAGTGACCATCGTTTCGGGAGAAGATAGCCCTTGCCCTAAAAAAAAGCAACATAGCTAACTGTGTGGATTGGAGAGGGACTGAAATACCCAGTTTGGCCAAATTTTTCAAACCTTGGTCCCTAAAGTTAGACTCCTAAATCCATATTTAGGCATCTAAATAAGTGGCCTAATCTTCATAGTCCAATCGCCTGCAGCTGAGTTTTAAACACCTACGTTTGAAAACAGGGGTTTAAGTACCCGACCAAAAGCCTCACAAAAAGACAGTGACAGAGTCCAGTATGCAACCCTGGTCACTTGACTCACAGCCCTGTGCCTCAACTACAAGTCCATCCTGCCTCTCTCCTTATGCCCTAAATACATAAAAGGTGCCATACAGTGTCCCTTGCAGAGATTACAGCCCTGCTCCATCAGGCTCAAATTCCTTTTGAGTGGGATGATCCGGGATTAGAGGCTGTAATACTGTGGCGCTTGTGTCTGAGGGATTGCTTTTAATCTCGTTTTGGAACACGCTGGACATGTCTGTGTTCATTAAATTAAATCTCTAAAGGCTACAATGGCTTTCATAGAATCAGAGATTGTTCCTGAAAGTTGGACGCAGACCTCGTCTAAAGGAGCTGACTTTTCGGCCTATACGATAAATCCTTGGAAAGAGCCTGCTTCAAACATTAAAATAGGTTCATTCTCTAAAAACACAGCCAGAAGGCCCTTTTTTTACATAATGTTTTTATAAACCACTTAAGGCACAGAAGTGTTTTTATTTTTTATAAACAATGTATGGTAAAAATATGAAGGGGAGAGACTAAGTTTTAACCACAGGAAGTTCACTATGACAGCCAAAGAGATAAAAAGAGGGCAAAAAGAGTTTGCAGTGATGAACGGAGGGATTTCAGAATGCCAAGAAGATAAGGGTGAGCACAACGGGGCTGTGATCCTGTGTGACGCCTGGACACTAGAGTAATACAAACAACAACAGATTAGAGCTCTTCTAGTATTTTAATCATTCAACATCCACTTTGAACAGGAACTACACATTCAAGAAATGCCTCCATTTAGCATTTCCCCCCACTTTTTTGTTCAATCTAGAAATATGCTCAAAGCCCATTCCTTTGGCCAGCTTTTTGACTGTTCCACTTGTGGTTATGTTTGAAAGTGAGAAGAGTAAAAGGTTTCTTAAAAGGTTTCTGGAGATTGTGGTAAGTGACTGAAACTTTAGATGCTGGAGGACTCATCAGATGGTTTAGGAATTGAGGGGTCTGTGCCAGTTGACAAGGGAAAAACGGAGTTCTGCTTAATTTAATATACTGTGCTCTTCTCAATGATCGTATACATGACAGGGAAGCCAACTCTGCAAAAATGTGCCATTGCAACGGTTTCAAAATGCTCAGGTCAGGACTTTGCTTAAACAATTCCTCTGTAATGGAGCAGAGTTAGTTCCTATGGAATAGTTTAGGTTAAAACTATGTTAGATAACATTTTCCTAAGAGGCAACTATAATAAGTCAAATGTATTTTTGGTGTTATTGCGCTAAGTTACACCAGGGATGAATTTGGCCCTAGCTGTTTATAGGAAAGGATGGTTCAGTGGTTAGGACACTAGCCTGGGATGCAGAAAACCAGAGTACAAGTCCCTGATCTACAGCATGCGTCCTCTATGACCACGGGTAAGTCACTCAGCCTCTTTGTGCCTCAGTTCCCCATCTGTAAAATGGAGATAATAGCACTTCTCTACTACACTGGCGTGTTGTGAGGATAAAGATGTTAAAGGTGCTCAGATACAGCAGTTGTACGTTCACAAGTACCTTAGACAGATATAACTTTAAGCATAAACAAAGCATGGTTTAACAAAGGAGCACCCCACGAGTACTTCATGCTCTGTAGTAAATGTACGCAGGATTGTGTTCATGATTACTTCTATTGAGAACAGAACTGCTCATGGCAGTAAGCATTATGCCTGGTAGTTTGCAGGATTGAGTCATAACACAGCTGGTATGAAGAGCATGAAGTCTCCTATCTTCCACCACGTTCAGACAAGAATATCCTTTAACCTTAGAAGCGGATCCCAACATCAAACAACCCCTCCCTCCAGCATCAATTCCTTCCTGCCAAACACCACAGATGTTCTAATAAGACTTTCTGAAAAGATGTCAAGTAATATAATCTTCACATACAGCACATAGAAGAACCTCATTAATTTGTATTTATGGTAAGGTGAATTACTAAATTTTGTGTTTTAGTGAATGAATAAACACAAGAAAGAAAATAAAAAATGCTGCATAACAAGAGAATATATTTTGACAACTATTTCTACGATACTATCGAAAAATGAGTCAAAGCATAGAAATGAAATATGAACTTGTCGGAAACAAACCATATAGACTATTTTACAAAGACATTGACATCTTGGTACTACAAGGCCCACTGGATTGCTGTTTTATTCAATCTTTGCTGAGATATGGAGAGAAACCACCATTTCTGATGTGAATTATACTGCATGCAGATTATCAACATGAAGATTAGCAAGGTTCTACTGTACTCTCTTTTGCGCACACAACATTCTTTGCAGCGATAGAGGATTTTAAAAGATAAGAATAGACGTAAGCCAATAATTCCAAAGAAGCAGAACAACTTTAAAAGAATCTGCAGTAACTAAAGAATGTATAAGCAAGATATATTATATAGTCAACTGAAGAGACTCTCCTCAACTGGGTACCGCATTTGACATTACAAAAGAATAAAAAGGGCCAACAGAACATATCAGAACTTATCTGAAATTAGTGTGGGTTGCAGCCTATGCTATATTTGTCTCATGCATGCAAAAGTGTGCTTTAGCTCTGCCATCTTAGAATACAGAAGGACATTAAAGCAGGATTGTATCACCACTATAAGCACTTCAAATCTAAAGTGAAATCCAAACAAGAGTTGGTCGAATCAACAATTTAGAGTAACCTCAAAAATCATAGTTCTCAAAAATGCTTTTGTTAGGGTTCAGAGGGGAAGCTGTACCTTTGTGCATGTCCGTGCACTCTCTCTCGGCACTCTTTCCAAGTGCCAGGCCTACATCTGCACTTCTCTCAAGGTGGAATCTCGCAATTCACCCCAGTTTTAGACTGCCCTGACGAGGCTACGGCATGCCATGTGTACCAACCATGTCACCAGCAGTTTGGCCCCTGCTATCAGGAGCTGCGACGCATCATTTAAAGTGTGTGTGAGGGGAGGGGAGGGAAGGGACAGAGATTTGCACACTCCTACTTGACCCTCCTCTTCCCCTCTCAGACCGCTCCTCACAAGAGCCTGACTCCCATGGCCTATGAGCCCCTCCACAAACCCAGTCCAAATTTGAGTGAGTGGTACTGAGCTCTGGTGCTTGGGGCTACAGTGCCACTCAGGTTTGGCCCAGGAAAAAGTGGTTGAGCCCTGGCTCAGGTGGCCCTTTGGCTCCATGGGCGTATGCCTGCTGTAGACTTCTCTCCTGGAGCTCATGACTGGTCTGAAATGGCCATGACTCGGGACAGCTTCTTCAAAACAGATATTATTGATCCGTCCACAGCATCCAGCCCCCTTATCCTTTTTGTTGCCCTCCTCTGGACTCTCTCCAACTTGTCCACATCCTTTTGTGACATCCTGGTCATTTTTGGTTCATGGGCATCCATGTGGAGACCTGTTGTGCAATCTTTACTCAGATGGGTACCTGTACGGACTCTAGTTAGACTGTGCACCTAAGGAAGGGTGGCAGGGCTGGCTACGAGAACCTTTCATACTCACTCCTTTAAGAAACGGCACAATTCTCCAACCTGTCCATAGTGAAGCACGCACATTCCATTTTAAGTGCTATTAAAGGCATTTGGGAAAACTGAACCAAAACAACACTTCAGGTGAAATCCTGGACCTCTTGTAGTCTTAGGAGTTGCCATTTCAGTGGGTCAAGATTTCACCCTTCATATTTTCACAGACTACACTTTTACTTTCCACACCCAGCAAGTTGTCCCAAAGCCCCGAGACAGAACAAAACAGGTTCCAATCACATTTTCTCCCCATGGAAAATGAGTACTGTATGAGAATAGAGGAGTATTCTTTTAAATAGTTTGTGAGCTCCCCTGTGGTGCAACCTGTGTTATGTTTCAGAGAACAGCCAGAGTAGGCATGTGTATATATAGCTAGGCCTTGCATGTTGTGTATGTAGTAAACATATTTGATACCCTCTTTACCCAGATGGTTCCTCTATATTATGTTTGTTACGTAAAAAAACAAAACAAAAAGGACAGTTACATCCAGGACTCCAGCCCTTTTCTTCACAAAGAGAACCATGCATTCTGACCACTTCCACCAACCACATCTCCCCCAATAAATTCTCCACCTTCAGTCACACTTACCTCCATGCAGTTTTTCCCCAGCTGCTTTTTTCACTGAAGGTTTCAGTTCATGTATTGTTATTGATTGGAAGTCATCATTTCAACCTGAAAGAGAAATCAAAACTGGTTAATAGATTTAAATGCAAAAGGCCTCTTTACACTTTCTTCGTTCTTTTCCGGGCTGGGGTTAATGAGGATAAGTCAACAGTCCTTTCAAAGCTGTGCCATAGTATTTGTGCTCTATATTCACTTCAGATTATTATTCATGGAGACTATGCCTCATTCAAAATTGCACATACAATTTCATACCTAATTTTTGCATGCAATTATTATAACTGTATGTGTAAGTGGGACATTTACTCGGGTTAATGACCAGCTACTGCCATCATGCATGCAAATTCCCAGTTCAATGACTGCGTGTGCAAATTAGATCGGCAAATCCATGCACATGTCTTATATTTGTACACAAATACAGCTGAACCCTCTGTTTTTGCTGGAGAAGGGAGAGTCCACGATTTCCTTTTCTTTTTGTTTGTTAAACTGTACGCACAAAAGTCAGGAGATTGGAATTTGAAATGTTCTAGGAGTTTCAAGACAACATGTATTCCAGGCTCCATATAAATGACTGTCCCTGACTTGTTCTAATAATCAGATCCTCATAAGGAATACTGACAGCATGGAGAAAAGGAACAGTATTAATGTTATGGTGTGTTGAAAACAAAATATGGCCCGATCCCCAGCATGAGATGCTCAGCAAAAGGATTGAGCCTTCACTGAGCCAAAATAAATATAAAAAAGAGCAATTCTTCCACAACCTCCATATTAAACAAACATTCCACACAGTTTATCGACTTGTATTGTTTTATTGCTTTGGTGTCCAGATTCTAAATTAAGTCCTACATTTCATAGGAGGCCAGAGGTCAAAAGGGATCCTTCAAAAACAACAGACATCTCTTGGGCTCTGCACCGTCTCTTGGACCACCCGCAATCTTCTTTATTGCATGCTGTGGGCATGCTTCCAGAGAGAGCAGAAGACCTAACTTCAGCAATGATGTTAAATGCAAATTTAAAAAAATCTTTGTTTTTAGTACAGATTTCCAAAACCAAAAACATACTGTAATGTCAAAAGGAAGCAGGGTGAAACTTCCACAAACTAGCATTTTATGACGGACATCTCTGCTGCTTTCACCAACATATTGCTATGCTTAGGACCAAATTGCGACTATCCTTCTCTGGTGGTAGTAGATGAGTAACTGGTGCAGGGAAGCCCCTTCCTCTATTTATGCACCCAAGCAGGGTTTAGGTGGAATGCTAGTGTAGCTCTCTAGGCTCCCACCTGAAAGGCAGTGACGGAAGTGTGCGCTGAACCAGGCTGGGATTTTCAAAGCCTGGTAAGGGAGTTAAGTACCCAACTCTTACTGGAATTCAAAGAGATTTGGGCAAGCGGGGGTAAAGGAACACAGCTTCTCCTCCTATGCTAAAATGAGAGAGAAAATTCCCCCTTCTATTCTTGGCTTGGGTAAGTAGCACTCTCCCACAGCTCCCTCTCCTCCTAGACTGAAAAGCTCCCTATCCTGTTTTTGTTGCCAACTCTCATAATTTTATCCCAGGTCTTGTGATATTTTGTGTTTTTCTTAAAGCCCCAGCTCCAGGAGTCATGTGAGAAGGTGAAAAATCACAGCTTTCATTTGTTTTAGCTCTCCTGGTGGCAGATAAAAGCTTAAAAACATGAGTCCTAAAAGCTCGAAAGCCACTAGGCAAACAAAAAAGAACCCAGAATGTATTATTTATGGTGAATGTGTTAAAAAAAAAGTCAATGAGTCTATAAAATATGAATAAGGGAACCACAAAAGGTTTGAAGAGTTGGACCAGATGCTTTCCTGAAGCTCATCTAAATCACTATGCCTGGATCAGGCTCTTGCACGATATTTCTGGTTTCGGATGAGTTAGAAATATCACAAGAAACTCCTCTCTCAAATATTTTGATTCTTGTGTTTCTTGTCTGAGCCAAAAGGATAGGAACAAGAAAATGACTGAAAAAAAAGGAAGCCAAATATTTTTAACCCATAGGATACCATTGGGGTCAGGACAGATGAAGATTTGGGTGAAGTGTCAGTTCTTATTTTACCTAAAGCGATTGGCTCAGCCCTATTTTACGTGCATTGGTCTTAATCCTGCTCCTGCTGAAAACAATGACATGACACCTATCAACTTCAGGAGGAGCAGGACCAAACCCATACTGGCAGTGCTGATATATGTGTAAAACATTAGGATACGTTCTTGATAAGAGTATGTGAAAAGATTGGGGGTGTGCACAAACACACCCTTTCTTGTATGTCTGAATTCACACAAAGGTACCACAAACAAGTGTCCCCAATCAACTCTTCAGGCTTTTCTACACATCAAAGTTAATGTTAATTTGAAATAAGGCATGTTTGGAATAAGAGTGGGTGCAAATGGAGTTAATCAGGAATAACTTCCATGTAGACAAAAACACAAACATTCATACTTTGGAAAAAACCATATGGCAAACTGGACAGCAAATATGCTCAGGGGCAGTTTTGGAAGACTTTGTTACCAAAGGCTGGATCAGGAGACTTGGGACACTTTTTAATGTTAAAAATTACAGTTGGCTAATTTTATACAGGAAACGTTCTCACGTCTTGCAAAAAGAAAACAACACTGTTGCCATCTGGACATGTTATATTAAGTCTGTACCAGAAATTTCCATACCCACTGTTCCACAATATAATTTGATTTTGCATTGCTGTCTTTCGTGCAAACTGCATCTCGAAGCATAGAATTAAATGGCAGCAGGAGAGTGAAATTCAGAGGCAAAGGTAAGGGAGAAAAGAATCGGAGAATTAAAGAGGCACAGAGATACAGGAAGCCAAATGGCAGGGGCTTCATTGTTCCACTCATTCTTTGGAACATTACAAATGGCTCAGCTTCTCTCTTTGATGTCATTACAAGCTAATCACATTCAGGGGCTGGACTATCTATCCTGAGCTACCATTTGGAGAGACTCTCTCTGAACTCTGCTGACTTGGGCTCTGCTTTGCATACTTTGATCTTGTCTCTGCTAAGCTTTTATTCTATAACATTTCCTCCCACTGCTATGACTGGTGCAGTTTCCCCAGTAGCCGCAACACCAGGAGCATTAGTGTACACAGGAAGCCACTGACATGTTAACCATCACATAGTAGTAGCCGCTTAGTAGGCTTAGGCAGTTCCCGTCTTGCCAACCCCAGCTGCCAAATATCATGGGATCGCCTCAAAAATCATGATATTTAAAAAAAAAATAGGCTTGGGATTCTCTGTATTTGCCTTCTGATTTATGAGCTTTGGGGGGTGGGTTGGTTTCACCTTGGGGGGTTTTGCATTGTTCAAGCTCTCTCTACAACCCCAAGGGCTGGAAACTTTTTTTTTTAAATGAAACCTGGGATACTCCAGTAAATCACAAGACTCCAAGAGCTGGGGCTTTAAAGAAAGACACCAAATATCCCAAGACTCAAAAACAGGGCAACATGGAGATTAAAACACCCTTGGTCATGCTGTGCTCCCATGCTCTACATCAAGGGTAACAACAGTGGAGATCTGGGGTGGGGGGGAGAGAAGGCTAGTATAGTGACAACCTTCCAGGACTGGATTCCTGCAAGCTGGAGCATGCAAAACTCCCAAAGGCAATGGGAGCACTGCATTTGTGGCAGGGCTTGCAGGATTGGGCCCCTGCTATCTGCTTTATAAAACCTCGTTATGCAGGCTTTGAGGCTGCTTCTCTTATTCAACACCTACTAACCTTTTGGTTTGAAGCCATATAAATTGGTGATGTAATACAACCCCAAAACCACATGGCCAGCCGGCAGCCAGTCAGTCAGTTATGTCCCCCAGATTTCCAGGGGAACTGAGTTACTGCAGAGAATTCCTTTTTGGGTGCTGGCTGGTGAGTCTCGGCCCACATGCTCGGGGTTTAGCTGATCGCCATATTTGGGGTCGGGAAGGAATTTTCCTCCGGGGCGGATTGGCAGAGGCCCCGGAGGTTTTTCGCCTTCCTCTGCAGCGTGGGGCATGAGTCGCTTGCTGATCGATTCCCTGCAGCTTGAGGTCTTCAAATCTCACTTTTGAGGATTTCAATAACTCAGTCATGGGTTCGGGGTTGTTATCAATGTGTATGGGTAGGGTTTTGTGGCCTGCCTTGTGCAGGAGGTCAGACTAGATGATCATATTGGTCCCTTCTGACCTATGAGTCTATGAACATGATCACAGAAAAGACATAAACACATCACAGAATATTTTTCCCAGTTTAGAGTACCTTACCCAGCTCCAGCTTTAGAGAACAGCCTGGAAAGCTCCCTCTTCCTGTCCCTACAGCACCTTCTTTGGGCCCCTCCCTGAAACACCTGTGTGAGCCTGAATTGCTATTCACTCCCTTGTTGCATGCAGTGTAGATTGCCTCACCAACTTTGTCTCTCTTGCAATTAACTCCTCACTGACCAGGGCCAGCGAGGGCCTCTGTGCCAAGCCACAGGCCTTCCTTCAATGTTGAATATCCCTGCTCACTCTGCTCTGTTTAGTGAAGCGGGCTTGTTGTTTAAATGGTTGTTAGGTGGGACTTGCTTTGTTAAAAGGATGGAGATCTAGTTCCCCAGCAAAACTGGACCATTTTCAAAAAACTGAAATGAAAGGCAAAACCCACAGGTTTCCCATTTTATGCTGGCTTTTTCTTTCTTTTTTTCCTTTTCATATCCTTCTAAACCAAACCAATAAAGCAAACTGTGGTGCCTTCTTTTATACTTTCCTTTTGGGAAGATGGACAGGCCTATTTATTACAAAGGGATAGGGACAAAGCAGCATGTGTTTTATGGGCTATTCATAAATCGTATGCATTTTCCAGTGGCCTCACAGGTGGTTTTGTAATCTGGAGCCCTACCTATCTCCTCATGTTTTTCTGCTTGGCAGTCATACATTTAAGGCCTGCTCAGTGAAGAGTTCCATATTGTTACTGGCTAGGTATCTCATATCATGCTATTTTAAAATTAACACACAGCCAATTTTCCCTGCCTTATGGAAAAGTCATATAGAGTTTCATATAGATAATGCACTCGATTCTGCCTTCCTTACTCTGTGAATAGCCCTGTGACAGTGGGCCCAAAAAAGCCAAGCAACTTTGCAAGTTGCATGGCCCAGCTCTGACCATTCAAGGTATATTATAGGAAAATACAATGGTAGTGAGGGTCATTCCTTTTAAGAAGACTAGAGCTTTGATATGCAAGTGTATTAGTGGTAGTTGTTTGATGCTGTTTTGTTTACATATCTCTTGTTAGAGGTTAGCAATGTAGATAAACTGCTTTCCTGTCTGTCACTGTTCTGTTGATTAAGAGCTCAAAAGGAACACGTGAACATTTCGATGGAACTTTGAGTGTAACAATCCCATTGTTTGTATTTCTCTTTGAAGTTTAAGTAGTAAATACCTGTGAAGGGTTGTAAATGGCCATTTACCTTGTCCTAATGTAACTAGTTACCTGTGTGCACAAGACATAAGAGATGATACTTCAGAGTCCCAAGTAATCATCTATTAATTATTCAAGGAGGCAACTACCGTCAAGAAAAGATCGGTCAGCCTGCCTGGATCTACAAAAGACTCTAGTGGACTGATCCTTTTTAATCTCAAATCTGTCCAAGTTTGTTAGGGAAAGTTTGGGTCTGAAGATTGCGATCCCAGCACCAGCCTGGAATCACCCTGCTAATTCTCATGGGAGAATTGGAACAAGCTCTGCACATGGACTATTTAGTCTTCATTTCCCTATACTGGATTTCTAACAAAGAAGCTTCGAACAAGGACTGATGACCTCCAAGCTGCTTGGGTAATTTCAGAGACTTTGCAATTTAAGAACTTTGCAATTCAGTTATCATCTCTACTTTGAAACTGAGCTAAGAGCTTGATTTTCATCTGTGTATGTACATTGACCTTTTAGCCATTACTCTCTTTCCTTTTACTTTTAATAAATGTTAGTTTAGTTAATAAGCACTGGCTTTAAGCATGTATTTGGGTAAAATCTGAGCTATCCATTGACCTGCTTGGTAATGTGTCCGATCCTTTGAGATTGGTAGAACTTTTTCACACATGATGAATAAAGATTTTCAGTAATCCCCATTATATTTGAATTAGCTGGCTGGGCGCTAGCCAAAGGGCTGGATAGTTTTAAAGGAACTGTGTTTTGTCTACTGAATGACCTGTGAGGTCATCAGAACCTGTTTGTTGCTGGCTTGGTATATCTCATGGAAGAAAAACTACCAGTTTTTAAGGCTTTGCCTGTCCCATTCTTTGTAATTTGCCCTGTTTAAGCTATCTCAGCAGGGCTTCCCTGGAGGCCAACGTCAAAAGCCCCTTTGACAACAATGAGTTGTGGCACAAGGCACTGCTCAGGGTGAATAAAGATGGCAGAATCTGTCCCTAAAGCAATTTGATTTTGATTTTCTGCTCATTGGACTGATAGAGGGTGGGACTGGAAAGGGCGACTCTGTATACGAGAGGTTTTTTTCTTTAAATATTAACATATTTCAGGCAGAAAAATATTCTTTCACCCCTACTTTGGTCTTTGTACTATGGCCTTCCCATAAATATTTTCCACAAAAGCACTCGCCCCACTAAAGTAACTGTACACCACTTTTTCACTTGTCTGATATTTCCCTTCAGCAAATGTACATTTAGCTCCAGCTTCATGACAGCCCAAAAATTCCTCCCAGACCAGTTTCCTGGAAACCAAGTGTCAGCTCCAAGATTTCTTCATTAATCATCGTTTACTGCAGCTAGCATCTAAATAACATACAAGTTATTTGACTTGACTTAAAGGACCTAGAAGTTCTCTCAAATGACACCCAGCACCAAGTGATCCCACCTCTTCTCGTACGCCACCCCCTTTGACGGGCTTGCCCTCTCTGTACTCCAGGCACCTTCACTTTCCTCCTCCACCAATTTATATCCATGATTACTTGGGCCTGGTCTACATTTACCTGGAAATTCGGCAGGAGTCCGACGAGAGTTACGCAAGCTACGCAGAGTAGCTTGTGTAACTACCATCGACTGCTGTACTTCCACTCTGTGCAGTGTTTTCACCGTATTGCGCTGACGGGAACACAGGTCCTGTCGATGCAGCACCACACCACTTGAGGAGGTGGTTTTACTAGGTCAATTTTCTGATCAGTTGAGTGGGTCTTCGCTGACGGCTCAATCAATCCAGAAAGATTGATCTGACGGCCGCGACTTTGCCGCCGTCAATGTAGATGTACCCTTGCCTATAAATGGGCCTGTTCCCAGAACTCTTACTCAGCTGAGTAATCCTTATTCTCTCCAATAGTCCCATGGAGACCAATACAAGTCGATGAGTGAACCAAGCAGCCCTTGTGGAAGGGTGCAGCTTGAAGCTACATGGCCAACTTCCTCCAACTGGCCACACACAAGCAAAGAGGGGAGTCATGCAGGCCCGCCTTATTGTCATTATGGGCATGTCTGATCAGATGTGCTGACAGCGATGGCATGAAAGGGGTGTGGACTGTTGGATCTGTCATGAGAGAGCCATTGGCTATATCTCACCACTCCGTATTCCGCCTGGAGGTCCTATCCAGACTCCTTAGTGGAGCTATCCAAACAGGGCGTGTGGAACTGAGACGGTGGCTGGAACGATTTGCCTGAGCAAGGATTAGAGGATCGGGTCCTACGTAGGTATCATCTGACAAATGGGAAGACATTTATATTTCGATTTGAGCATGTCCATGTCTTAATGACACAGGGGCAGAAGAAGAAAATATAAGAAGTGGATAAGGAAAACTCTTAGCACAGCAACATGAACAGAGTGCTGGGAAAAAAGTCGAGGAAATGCAATTAGCAGGCAGCTCCTCACATTCACATTGACGGCCCCCCACAGTCCTCCTCATATTTTTTTCAGCAAGGTCATTTCAAGTGGTGGCATCCAGAGAGCAGCAGGAAGCATCTAGTTGATTCACACGCTCTCAGATCCAGTAGGCAGTTTTACAGCTGAACCAGCGTCCTTTGAAGATTAACTGTATTTGTCCTACAACATTTTGACAGGCGCAGCAGCTGAGTGAGATGGAACTTTCTGCCTGACATTTCTCACCACCATCAAATATGTGGATCATGATTTTAACATACCATGTCTTAGACCACAATCTGTGTTGCTTTCCTTTGATGTAGGTGGACAGGCATATTAAAATCGCCCTCAAATTTCCTTTCATAAGGTGGACTTTTTCTGTTGAAATGTTTTAAAATCTAAATTTGCTTCATTCATTACACAAAATACAAAACTCTCCAAATTGATCTTTTTGTTTTGCTTTTCTACTAGGGCAACTATTGTGACAAATCATCCTATTCTTACCCAACATGACTGCTTTTACAAAACCCGTTAGGCATCGTTATTACCAGCATTTTGAATGATTGTATTACAGCTTCTAGAGGCCCCCCATGAAAGATTTGGGCCTCATTGTGTTAGGGGCTGAACAAACATAATAAAGAGACAGTCCTTGCCCATAGTTAATGACAAGCTGCAACAGGTGGATGAAACAAATGGCAGGAGTGGAGCACCGAGAGAAGGAGGTAACGAGATGAGCACATTTTCACATTGCCTAGCTACATATACCATGTAGCTCACTAGCATTCTCGCTGTTATCAGACAACATTCTGTAGGTATAACCCATGCTAATACAATGTGGCGCTTTGGCATCCTCCAACAACCAGACCACTTATAAAGGTTTGTATCGATGCCCCTGGTTAGGTCACCTCAAGGCTGAACCTGTGACTTCTGGATCTAAAAGCATAAGCCTCTGTCACTTGAGTTAATCAACCAGATAGTAGTGGACTCAAAAACCTCTATAGGGGATCTAACCCACTAGAGAGACACTAAAAGCCACACTAGGATTATGGGAGAAGCCAGTCTTAAGGAGGGATATGGAAGAGGAAAAGATAATGGCTCCACCATAAAGAACATGTATCACCCATAAGGGATGGCATGGGTGAGAGCATGGAGGTTCTTGAAGGAGAAGTGAATAATGGGTGGTGAATATTGCAAGAGGCTGGTAATGTGATAAGGTGGGTACATTTGACAAATAGAGTAGAGCCATGCTGTGAAGTTCTTTAACGGTGAGCACAAGAAGCTTGTATTTGATGAGTTGGAGAGAGGTGGAGCCTATGGAAGACTTGAAAGAGAAGGGGACATAAGTGAAACTATGAGTAAGTATATCAGCATCCACTAGTTTGGGAAAATGTGGAACTCTTACATTGCTCACCTCAATCTATAAAGAGCAGTTTTCATCTGAGACGATCAGGGTCCCCTTTATCTGCTTAATTTTTTTTCCAGACAAGCAAATTTCCGAAGTCAATAAATATCTACTAAATTACCAAAGCCCTATCTCGGAAGAATGACCATTAATCTCTTGGCCAGCTCTTCGCTGAATGTTGGATTTTCAATCTGTGGGAGCTGGAGAAATGCTAATGAAAAGGGTTGAACTTTGAGCCTAAAATCCTCTATTTAGACATGCAGAGCAAAGGTAGAAGCTGTACAAACCACCACACACTACCTCCCCAAGGGTCTACACCCTGACCCAGAAAGACAATGTCTGGGGTGGGAGAGTGATGTGTTTAATCTCTAGCCCTTTTCGGTCCTCAGCTTCTCTGCTCAAGTTGCCCACAAATGTGAAGGTGTTTTTTGTGCTGTGGATATGCTGACTAGTAACTGAAATTACACCACCAGTTCATTTCACACAGGCCACCAACAGTCATCAAATGGCATCAGCTTTTCACCATTGCTAACTCAGGGTATGTCTGCACTGCAAAACAAAACAAAATGTGGCAATGAGTCTCAGTGCGCCATCAACTGACTTGGGCTCATGCTACAGGGCTAAAAATTGCAGTGTAGACGTACCCTTAGGAGCTGATCCTGCTCCCATTGAAGCTGGATCAGGCCCATGGGCTGCAGTTGAATTAGGGACCTATATATGAACATCTCTCTGTACCAACACCAATATTCTGAGCCTTCAGCTCCCCTTTGATTGCCATTTTAAATCGTCCTTTTAAGTATAATAAAACATATTCCAGGCTAAAGCTTGATATGCCAAATGCCAGCCTGAATATGTTTTATCATTCAACATTAAAAATATACCAAATGAGTTGAATGTAAAAAATCAAAACCAAAAAATTCAATCATACTCAGTGGGGTTTTTTGTTTTTATGTTTTGCATTTGTCTAGTCATATTCTTTTTATTTACAAAATGCAAATTTGCAGTGCAAATTATTTCCTTTGGCTAATAACAGCAAGAAATGTCTTAAGTACACTAGAATATCGAGATTTAAATATTGCATTGTGTGCCTATGTGGCACATTGTAATGAGGCAATTATCAGGCAAGATAATTGACAGTATGATTGTGAAAGTATATAGCATGCAACTACACACACAAAATACCATGTGCTGCTTTGTGCCTAATTAGCATGTGCATATATCAGGACTGCACATGCAAACTGATCAGTTAGAGGCATTTATATGTGCATGTTCCCAGTTTGCACATACAACTGTGGTAAATGTGCATGCAAATTAGGTGCAGAATTGCATATGAATTTTGTGCACAGTTATGTTTTTAATCATTTGAAAACCAGGCTCCAAAGGTCATTAAGCGACTCATAGAGGTAAAAGATGGAAAAGCCCTTGCAGTTCCTATGAACTAGAACATACCCAAGCCTTCACTGGAATGTCCACAATAGCTCTTAGAACTGGTCCTCCATCCTCTCAGGGAGGCAGTGACCTTACAGACATGGGTCTTCTCTGACCCTCAATTTCCTCCCTTCTTAACCTCTTTTGTCTCCATGGTAATGTTTTTGGAAGGGTGGGGCCCTCCATTTCAGATTTTGCCCCAGGGACCCCAAAAACGGCTGTGCAGCCCTGCTGCGGGTCTGGTTGGGGCTGGGGATCTAACAGAGCAGTAAGAACAAATAGCATGTGGCCAAGAGGCCACACTGTCAGTGGCTTAGTGCAACCTTATAATGATCTCATCCTAAACTTTTGATAGGGTGACACACAGGCTTCCTCTTCCACAGCTTCATTCTCGCTGACTACAACCATTTATGGATGGATGGCATGTAAAAGACACAGTAGGTTGGAAGGCAGTCTGAGTGTTGATGAGAGAAGCCTCCTGGGGAAGCAGAAGGGTTGTTGGTCAGAAAGATTTTCATAAGTCCTTGACCTTGGAATTAATTCCCTGTCTTAGTCCAAAAAAGCCTGTTACTTTACCTTCTGGCTACTTTGCAAAGGCCATGTCTCAGAGCAGGGGTTTGCGGGCAGCTGGGGGTCTTTTGGGAATTGGAGTGGTGCGGTGACTTTCCTATAGCCTGGGGAAGGCGCTGCTGTTTTAGTTTGCACTGGTTTTAGTGAGCAAAGACAGTGTGTGAAATCCAGACCCAACTGAAGTAAATGGACTTTTACCCAATGACTTCAAGGAGGTCAGGATTTCATCTTGTCTTCCTCATTGACGGCAAAGACACAGGGTGTGGGATTTTTAAAATGTGCCCAGCACTGACCTAACTCTGTTCCAGTTGAAGACAGTGGGAAATTTTACCATTTATTTTCCATGGGAGCAGAGTTAGTCTAAGCTGAACACTTTTGAAAACCTCACCTCGTGAGAGACATTTTCTGTGATTGTTTAAATCCAGATAAATACATTTGCTAATGCCGTGCCAGCCTTATCTAATTTGCAATACTCAAAGCAACAAAGGACCGCCACCAATAACGTAGGGAGATCATTCCATATCTTAGCAGACCTTGCCATCAGGAATTTTTTAATATTCCGTCTCAATGTTCCCTCTCTTAACCACAGCCTCTATTTACTTCCTCCTTCTGCTACTATCCGAACAACTCCTGCTGCTCTTGTATTTACACCCGTCAGTAATTTTGTATGTTTATCATTCCACAGCAAAGGTTTGTATAATTCTATAATCTGCCCACATTATTCAATCCCTTCCATTCACAAACGACAGGAAATGGTCAAACTATGCAGGTAATTGGAGACAGGTACGGACAGAACTCAAGTGTTTATGCTGACATCTGATGGAGCATGTTCTGAAACGCTTTCAGCAGAGCTGCCCCATTTGGCAAGTTATTTTTGTCCCTCCTGGCAGAATGCAGTGTTTATTTCTTCAGAGGTCCACAGAGGTGAAAGGTCAAGGATCAGCTCTGGATTTTTAACACTCCTACCTTAGCTGGAGAGGGAGGAAGCGCTTGCTGGGATTCTTAAGAGCTGACCATGAGGTGGGCCTTTCCCTGTGACTGAGAGGCAGAAGGTCTTGTGGGTCAGGAATGCCAGCTATTTGCAAAGGTCAGTCACGCCTTCATGACTGGAATATCAAGGATTCTCCAGCTAAGTAAGAAAGTTACGTTTGGCCAGCAAAGCATAAGCCAAAAACAGCCTTCAGATTTTCATAAGCACCGCTAACCAAACTCCTTTTCATTCCTGAAGCTTCCTCTCCTCCTCACATCCTATGGTCTGTATTTATCATAAACATTACAACACAGGGA
Organism: Mesoclemmys tuberculata; assembly: GCA_007922155.1. Taxonomy (NCBI): domain Eukaryota; kingdom Metazoa; phylum Chordata; order Testudines; family Chelidae; genus Mesoclemmys; species Mesoclemmys tuberculata. Next base: position 12,892,329 of record ML675650.1, read on the forward strand.
GGGTTGTTGCGTGTGAACTTGTGGTAGATGAGTGAAGGAGCACATCCCTAGCTGTGCAAACTTTATTAAAAGCCATATGGGAAGTGCTCATCATAAAACTGCATCAGAGGCCATTTGGAAACAGGTGATCTACAACAACATTGCAAGGGCAACAAGGTCCAGAGCAGTTGTCTCACATAGGACAGTCCACTCCTTAGCGTCAAATCACCAGTCAATAGACGACATGAAAGTAGAAGAGCGAGGGGGGAAGAGTGACAAATTATTCCCTAATCTTTAAAGTGCTGTGAATTCAGTGTGAGTTGAGCACATTAAGCATCTTGCAAGATAAAGCCTGTAGACAACACTTAAAAGACCAAATCCTGTTTCTAAATTTGATTTAGGATTCAAAATTAAGATAGGAAATTCCAGATGTACAGTTTAAAATCAACTTGTCTAAGTATAGTTACTATCCAATAGTTGTGTGTATTGTAATACACCACACATTCAATGCTTTCCACAGAAGAGGGAGGTTAGAGACTAAATAGCAGCTTTAATTCCAAATGTCTGGGTGAAATCTTGGCCACATTGAAATCAATAGGAGGTTTACCACTGACTTCAAAGGGAGCAGAGTCAGGATTCTGATCCTAGTTGTAGAGATGTAAATCTGGAGTGACTCCACGTTTATACTTGTGTACATGAAACAAGAATCTGATGATTTATGTTATTATATGATAACTTTTTATATTTCATATTCTTGCTTTTTATGGCAGTGCAAATAAAATATCATAAAGAGAGATGGCACCTGGGATTTAAAGCCTTTGACGTATAGGCATTGATTTAAATCCCACCCAGTGTAGGGCTGTCTCAAGAACGTCTCTGAAGATCAGGGTTACAAGTGCATTCTGAACAAGTTTGCCTGGATGGTCCTGGGCAGAATTGGTCTGTGGATAATTAGAGGAAAGCCCAAAATGCATGAAAGCAGAAAACATGCAGCAATCACACGTACAACAAAGTGCAGCATGCTCCATTTGACTGGTTTAAAGTGCCTGATGCATTTAAAAAGCCTGAGAGCAAAATTCTGCTCTTGCCTCAGCAGTCTTATGATTGAGCCAGATCTTCTCATCTTTAACAGCTTGAAAATGTTCAAAAATGCTGATCAGGCTCTTTTGGGGATTTTTTAATGAGAATGTAAAGAGGGATTTGAAAAAGACCAAAATTAAAATGGTTTCCTCTGGCCTTATTTTAGTTTGATTGTAGTGACTAAGGGGAGGAGGCAGTGGGGTGGAGGGAGGCAGCGTTCTTTACCACCAGTTCTCATTCAGCCCACGTTGGCAGAGACCAAAAGCTATTACCACTTGATGGCTGACCATTGGCCTGGATAATGTGAGTTTGTTGGTCTCGGTCCAGTCCCCTGCTGAGAGGCAGTCCATCAGCTTCATGGCAGAGATATAATGCCCAGCATTGTGGGGAAATCTTGGCCGCACCTCACTGTGCTGCACCTGATCTGTGGCGAAACAGAAGATTCTAATTTCCTGTAGTGTTAGAGAGACTAACACTGTTCCTGGGCCGTACAGCCACATGCCAAAGCCCTTTCAAGTCCATGAGCATCTTGCCTCTGTCTTCAGGGTTTTGAATTTCACTGGCAGTCCCATTACATTAAAAAAAAAAAATTAAAATCTATTCAAAATTATTTGAATGAGAAGACTCACATGTTGTCTGAGAGCTGCTACTCCAGATTTTAGTCCCCGACATTAAAATGACTGCTCTAGTGTATAGCAGCACAGCCAGGAGCTGTGCAAATACAGCTTTTTTTATTGTTCCTGTGCTTGCCTGCGCGAAGCCACCATTGCTGTTTGATTTGTCCATAAATAATGGCATGAGTGCATGGTAATGCTGCTGACTTCAGCTGTTGCATTCAAAACTCCCCGGTTCCTCCAGTGCTGCTGTACTGTAGACTGATTGTCTTAGTGAAATGCCTGCCCTATATGCCTTGCATACCAATCATACTCGCTTGGCTCCGTGGAAGAAATGGGGAACACATTTCCATACAGCACAAAGGGAAAAAACAACATCGGTCTGGCAGCCTGACAACTTGGGCTGCCTCCTACACAATGTCCAGTAGAAAACACCCACAGCAACTTGGCAGCTGGCTAGCAGAGAACTGCTTAGATATGGTAACCAGAGTCTTCATCCTCCACAAGGTTGAAGTTTTCCTAGTGGAATTTGTGAAGGAACTCTCTTCATTGCCCCAGGGGAATTCACATGTATGAAATGAACATGCCTGTTACAGAAAATCATGGTGATGCTTTATACTAAAGGGACATGGATTAATAATCCCAGTTGACAACCACATGTTTAGGTAAAAAAATTAACTGCAATAAAGACCAAAGCAAGTCCTCAGTAATTCACTATTTGTTGTAAAGGGTGTCTGTTCTACCAAATGCCCCTCGGGGCTGCAGTAACGTGTTAGGGCTTTATTATTCTGTTCTTTCCCTTACTGTGCAGTCAGGGCAAATTCACTCCTCCCTCCTCTTCTATTGCTACAGCTATGGCACCATGGAATCATAATGAAAAGAGACCTCAGGGCTGGAAGATTCTTTCAGACCTTCCATCTTCTTTCTCAGGAACTGAAATGAGAATAAGTTTGGCTGAATAACAAATCTAAACCTTCTAAACCCGTACGGAATATACAGCATTCTTACTGCAGGGAACTGATTTAGGGCCCGATTTGCACACGAGCTGAGAAACTGCAGCCTCTTGGACTTCAGTGGGAGTTATGAGAGCTCAGCCGCTCCAAAAATCAAGCCCTAAAAGAGGCCTAGGTTAGTTCCTACTAGGTGCTGTGCACTCTGGCCATGATCCAGCAAAACGTGCTTACCTTGAAATGCGTGCATTGAAGTCAACGGGAGCACAAGTGTTTCTAGTTGCTTTGCTAAAGCTAATGCTGGCGCATCCTTCAGACATATCAGAGTTAGAGCAGAAAGCCATTTCCTTTTCATGTTTTTTCACCCTGGCATTTGTCAACAGTGAAAAATGTTGATGTTTCACCCCCTTCCTTGATGATCTTCTTTTGAGCCCTGACCAAATTGCAGTGGGTCATTTCATTCTGCTTTCTTGGAAAAACTGTCCTCTGTAGTTTCAGCTGCATATAACATGGGCGTCTTTTTGCCATGTAGTGCTGCAGTGCGCAGTTAAATGGTTGCTGCCTTACGTCCCGGAGGTTGCTGTATTTCTGAGGTGAGCAGAGTCATCTCTAGGCTACTATCTCTCTTACCGTGGCACATTAGAGGTCATTTCCAAGAGTAAGATTCATTCATCATTCTGGGTCTCTACAAACGTACAATAAGACACAGTCCCTGCCATAAAGCATTTATAATTCAGATTGAGAACAAGGACAAAGGGTGGGAGAACAGATAATAGCGAAACAGAAAATGATTTGCTCAAGGACATGTAGAAGGGAGAGTATTTGGTAGGAATCTAGACTTGGAAGTAGGTGTCATGGGGGTGGGGAAAACTGCAAAAGGGAGCAGGTTGCCTGAGGATCTGGATTGGGGAAAGAAGCATGTCTTGTAACACACCAACCTAGACAAGGACCCTGGAAGGAACGCTGCTGACTTCACTGGCAAGTTTGTAAATTGTTCAGCAGCCCTTGGAGGTGGGGGGCAGAGGTGAGAATGGGACCCAGAGTGGTTGGACCAGTTGCTGCCAGGCCCAGGATCAGGCCAAGGAGCAGAGATAAGGACCCAGAAGGGTTGAAACAGGTCCAGGAGCAGGTAGGATCGCCTGGGACCCTCCTCCCCAGCCAGGAGTCAAGTCTCACTATCTCTCCTCACTCCCTACAGCAAACTTACGGGATAATTCTGGTTTTGGTCACCATGTTTGAAGCAGGACTGCCACTGAAGTCAGCAGAGTTCCCCTGGGGTAAATAAGATCAGGATCAGGTTGGGGCTAGTAAAGAAACCACAACTAGAGGAAAATCCACCTAGTTTTGTGTTTCATTACAAAGGCTCATACAGCTTAGCTGATGAATGATGCTCTGATGAATGATGGGACCTGCCTTGTTTTTGCCATTGTATGCCTGAGTTGCACCTGGGGTTAGCTAATGAAATCATCGTTTTCTTTATTAAAATCATACATGTCATTAATGGTTCATGACAAACCACATGGGCTTCATAGTAAATGTATGCACAATATGATAGTTTTTCTCACTGCTAATGAAAAACATACTGTTGAGGTTGGAAGCACTCCATATTGTTTGATGAAAGAGTTACTCACTGAAGGTGGAAATGGGTGGGGAGGCTGCTTTAAACATTGTTAACATTAGTAGTAAAGCCACTTAATCCAAATACTGGCTACTCTATGCTTTTATCTTGACGAGGAGTAACATTTTCAAAAGTGCTGAGTTAGGACTGGTCTACATTCGAAAAGCTTTATTGGCATAACTATGTCGGTTGGGGGGTGATTTTTTTTTGCCAGCATAGTTACGATGGTAAAAGCCCCAGCGTCAATGCACTTACCTTATTTATAAACTGTACTGTTAGACAGCGCCTTTATGTTAGTGTATCTCGGTTTAAGTGCTTTTAGTCAATTAGAACTGTGTACACTAAGGGAATTATGCCATTTTCACTATGTCTGCATGGTTAAAGCAGCAACATTTTTAAGTATAGACAAGCCCTAAGTCTCCTTTTCAAAAGTGACTTTGGCACTTAAAAAACCCAAACCCAGCTGAAGTCGTTTCATTGAATGTCAATGAGATTTAGGCCACTGGGGGGACTTGAAAATCTTACCGTTGGATTTAAAGACGTGCTGTTGGAAGGAGTTGGTGAAGACATTCTAATTAACATGTTCTAAGTCCCATGTAGACAAAGTAAGGTAGATTTTTACCATGTGCTAGTTGGCTGAGTTGTAATCCAGGGTGAGGAGCCTAGGCTTCGATTTACCGCCTGGCACATGTGAAAAGCATACTCTGTCTTGTGTACACTTGACTTTTAGACCATACTAGCTCACACCTTCTAGCAACTGACCTTTAAATTCTAGGCAAGACAAACCTGTAGGAATATGTGGGGCCAGATCCTCAACTAATGTAAATACTTTAGTTCCTGTAGAATCTCTGGAATTACACCAGCTGATGAGCAGACTCACAAGGTTTATGACTGTTTACAGAACACTAAGAACAGGCAAATAAATTGTGTCACTCTGCTCTATTACCTACCAGCCTTAGATCTGTCATAAAACCCCTTTGTTTTTAACAAGCACACCTCCACTTGCAACAGGGGTCCAAAAGCAAAGGCATCTTCCATGGCACAAACAGTTGCTAACATTTTACAGTCTGAATGCAGCTCTATCTCCATCTTTCCACACCCCAACCAATACCCTTTAGCCACCCCCCCAGTGCAAACACTGAGCTGTGTGAATGAAATCAATCAAATTCTATTCCATTATCTGAAATCACTCTGGAAATCACAGGTCAGATTCAGAAGCCAAGACAGCCTGTTCTCAAAGCCTTCAATTTTTTTTTTTTTTTTAGAGTGGCACATCATTCACTAAAAGTTAGGCCATCTCCTAAGGACAGCCATAAAAGCAAGAACTTTGCTCTCTACTGAATCTTTGTGGGTTTCCAGAATCAAACCTTTGCAGCATTTCAGAGCTTTAATTACCTTCAGTGGGTGTTTCATTCTGAGAGGTTTCCACCGCCTAGTTTCAGCCCAGCTCCCACAAAAAATCATAAAAGCACTACAAAAATATATTTTTGCCTATTAATGTTAAATGCTTCTGATCCTGTGAACGTTCATGCTGTTTGACTGAATAAAATGGGTGCTGTTTTCCTTCTGACCAGGGCAGTCCAGTTGCATCATATTTCATTTAGTTATCTGGAAACAGTCAATAACTTGGAATAGTCATTTGCTGCTAGTCTTTACCAGCATATATTAAGTAGCAAGACTCTCCTCATTTCCACTCCACCCACTACTCCAGGAGAAACATACACCACCTTCTTATGCCCTCAGCACCCACACAGGACCATTCTTCCTCCCTGCAGATGTGTCATCATCCAGCCTTTAGCCACCCTTTGAGCCTCATTTCTTCACCTATCAAATGGAGATATTAATTCTTCTCTAGCTGACAAGGGAATCATGAGAACAAGAGCGATCGTGTTTGAAAATGCTTTGAGATCTTCAGGTGAAAAGCATAAGAGAAGGACCAAGTGTGGAGGTGAAGGAAGATTCTTTTGGCCAGAAAGCTTGTATTCTATAGGTTATTTGTTGGTCTAATGAAAGGGACCACATTATCTACCTTGCAGAATATAGAAATAGGGTAGTATCTTTTTAAATGGCTCATGAGCCTTCTAATTGTACTCACCATGTTCTATGTTTTAGAAGCTGCTAGATACCAGCCAGAACAGCAGTGGGCTGCGTATAAATAATAAACATAGCTATATGGAACCCAACTGTGGTGGTCTGGTTTCTTCAGATTAATATTGCTATGTGAGGCACAAAAGATACAACATACCATGAATTCTTTTTCTCAAGGCCTGATATTGTTCATTACAGAAGGTTCCTTTATTGAGGAGGCCTACACAAGTCATGAAAGGGTGTGATTTTTAAAGTCACATTCAAAACCTATAGTTTGCTGCTAGAACTCTTTTTATTTTAATTTTCATGAATAAACTAGTTTACGTGTTCATCAATATGACTTTAGACTAAGCGCTATTTTTGCAGATAGCTTAAGTATGAGTTATGAAGATGTGAATCACAGAGCCTGTTCTTTAAGGGTGGGCCAGTTGGGGATCTGTAAATGATTGGGAAAAAATATGCAGGGTCACCAAATAGCTGAACCAAATATCACTTAATTCATGTAAACAATTCTGGCCACTTCAGATGAATTAAGTCTTGCCCTCTGCAGGTCACAGCATGGAAACAAGAGAGTACAAAGTAAACTGGATATGAACAGCATGATATTTATCAGCTGTAATGATCTTCTGGATTTTGCTGATATGGACTAGTTTATATCAAACCAGTGTTTTACATTCTTAGCTTCCCCCTTATCAGTCAAAGTAAAATATCTTTACTCTGCAACCTGTACAAACTTTTATTTTAAAAAGGATTATTTCCACAGATCCTTCCTTCATCTCCCTGCAGTGCAAGTAACGCAACTCATTTTTTTCCCTGCCCACCCCCTGCAAATCTCAGGTCACTGGATCACAACCTATTGTACGCAGAATATTGCTACCATCTCCTCACATGCTCAAAAGAGTGTGAACACATCTCCCCCGCACTTATAGCTGGATCTATAATTATTGTTGTTATAGAACAGCAATGTGTAGTGGACCTGACTGTGCTAGATGCTGTACATACCCCTAGTGTATAATCAGAGAAGCCTGCAATCTGGATAGTCAAGAGAAGCAAAGGGTGAGAAGGAAAACAGAGGCACTGAAAGGTGAAGTGCTCTGCCCAGGGTTACAGCAGGTCAGTGGCAGAGGTGGGAACAAAATCCAGGGTGAAAGCCTGGCCTCACTGAAGTCAATGGCAAAAATCCCATTGAATTCAGAAGGACCAGAATTTCAGCCCCTCTCTCGAGTCACAGTGCAGTAACCTATCCATCATGCTGCCTCCTATAAGTATTTAGACTGGGATTTTTAAACTGCCTAGCCCTGGCCTAACTCAGCTCCCACTAAACTCAGTGTGTAACTTTGTGCCCAGGGAAGTCAATGGTTTACCAGAGATAAGCTATCAGGGAGCCCTTTAGAAAACCCCACCCTCTGCTTTCCTCCTTGGCTTCTGCTTCTTACAGTCCAGTTAAATCACTCCTTACTCAAGCCACTTTCCCATTGACTTAGTAGAGGTAAGTCCCGCCCCAATCAAAAAGATACTTCATTCTGAAATGACAGGAGAGGGGACAGATGAAATGAATTCAAAAAACAACTTTTTCTTCAGCACATCTATAAAAGAGCACAGGAATCTAAATCTTGAACAAAAATTTAAAAATTAAATGAAAGGTCAGTCATTTATAAGTTTGAGCCACCCCGAGTCAGGAAACTGAATGTTTTCTTAATGTGCCTCTTTAAGAAATGCCATCTGAGGTAGGCTTCTTTTTTGCAGCATAGCGCATTAGCTGTAAGGTCATGGATCTGATGTTGGCATCTCCCCGACACAAGAATTTTTAAACAAAATAAGTGTCGTCTGCTAGCATCCAGCGCCAGCTCAAACCTCATTGTTAACAAATGGCAGAGGGGTCTAGAAGGCAACAGCAGCTGGAATGGCTCAAACTCAGGCACATTTTTGAGCAACTCTCTTGAACTGCTGAGTTATCTATATAAAAGTTCCTGAGGAAACACTTGAGAAGAAGAGAAAAATTTGCAAGATTTGAACAACAGTGAAGAACAATTCAACTCAATACCCAGAAACTGTGATGCTGGAAAGATCAGAGCAGTGAAAAAGCCCTGAGTTTCAAGCTTTTCAGCATCCTTCAATTTGTTAATGGTAAAGTGCCACTTATTTTAAAATAGTTTAACTTCATGTCAAATGTGGGTGGGAAAAGGGAAGGCTTCTCCTTGTTTAAATTGGCTTTTTGAGCTCTTAATAAATGAAATGCACCTAAAACAACACATAGTCTTTCAGCCTCCATCTGGAAAAAGCCATACCATGCAAAGGGCATTATTCCTTTTGAAAACAAAAAGCCTTCTCTGAACTTGTCAGAAAACCCCTGAAGAAATCACAGTCTAAACCCTGGATGAAAGGGTTTCACCCCTGTCTCTTTCTTTAATTTTCCCTTCCCCCGCTGTTGATTTTTTAAACACTCCATTTCACCAAGTGTTTCAGAGAGTACCATGCAAGGCTGTAGGAAGCTCCCATGTTCAGCTCTGAGCACCTCATGAAGAAGAATTATGTAGACATTCTAGAGAGAGTTCAGCGAAGAGCAACAAAAATTATTAAAGGGCTGGAGGGTTCTTATAAGGGAAGAGTAAAAGAGCGACATATATATATTGCTTGGGTAAGTGATGAGTAGAGTAGAGAACATGTCAGCCATGCAGCACACATGCAGGAAGGGGAAGAATTAGCTAGGGAATATAATTATGATCTAATCTACATGATGGTTAAAGCCCCTAAGTCATTTGTGAAATAATGTGTCATATAAAGACCCCAAGCGGTCTACAAGTGCTCTGATAACCAGTTAGAACAGACGGATTTTCAACTGGTTTACTAACTGGTTAAAGCTAAACCTGAACCAGTTTAATATCAGCATGCATGTAGAGTACCAGCTGAAACAGTGCAACTAGTCCTCCCACTTTTATCCCACCATGGGGGAAAACCTCCCAGAATGCAATGTATCCCTGATCAATGGAATGGCCAGCCAGCTGGTGAGGGTGGGAGACAGGACTTTACAAAGAGCCAAACTCACTCCCACGGGACAGAATGGCCACTGGCTTTGCCCCTTTCAGAACGAAATGGACGTGGGCGCAGGCACCCCTACTATGGCACTTAACTTCTTTTCATCTCATCGAGCTCTTTCTCCTAAAGGCTGGGGAGGAAGAAAGAGAGAGAAACCCTTTAAAAAGTTGGGAGGAGCTGAGATACTAAAGAGATGTGGCCCCCAGAGGTGCTCCGTCACAGTGGTTTCTGCTGCTCCCCATGCAAACAGAACCATGCTGTTGGCCAGAGCCATGCTAAGGGTTTTGGGCAGAGTTAGTAAGAGGATCCATTGGGGTATACCTCAAAGAGAAAGCAGGCGAGAAAGTCTCCCTCAGCCACCTGCTGCAGAAGTGGAATCAGCTGCGTGTTCCTTTCTCTCTGTTCCTCCAGGTCAGGGGGGCCTGTGGCCACAAGCTTCATGGGCCCTAAGACTAGTTGTGCTCCAGGTTCTCCCTACCCTTCTTTTCCCCTTCCTCTTTGGTGTTTAAGCCCCCTAAGATTTCCCAATCTCTGACTCCTCCTTAACCACTCCTCCCAGTCCCAGGAGGATTGGGGCTGCAGGACTGATCATACAGATGCTACTCAGCACCTCCAGGCCAACTAAGAGAGACTTCCTCCGCCCAGCACACTCTGTCATCTCAACTCTTCTGCTCTAAGAGACACAGAATGGGAGCTGGAGAAGGCACCAAGATAGGTGAGAGCTACGGGTGACAGGCTGGCTGGCCAGGAGGAGGGAGAAAGGAAGTCTGAATTGTTGGCCTCTCGCCTACCTGACAGGCTCCAGGAAAAAGACGGTAACTAACCTTCTGTAACAGTTGTTCTTCTTGATGTTTTGCTCATGTTCATTCCAAGCAGGTGTGTGTGCACCATGTGCACGGTCCGCCAGAAAGTTTTGCCCCCAGAGTACCCATAGGGTCGGCTGTGGAGCACCTGGAGTCGCGCCTCCATGCCACCCCATATAGGGCTCTGATGACCCCTCCTTCCTCAGTTTCTTCTTGCCAGATAATTCCGACCATGGGATAGGCGGGTGGGTTTTGTAATAGACATGAGTGACATCTCGAAGAACAACAGTAACAAAAGGTCAGTAACCATCTTTTCTTCTTCAAGTGCTTGCTCATGTCGATCCCAAGTAGGTGGTTCCCAAGCCATACCGCAGGAGGGGAGGTCATAACTGAAACTCCTGCAGACTGCAGGCTGCTCTCCCAAATGCAGCATCATTTCTAGCCTGCTGAGTATAGCACAGTGAGTTTTGAAGGTGTTGATTGAGGCAGAAAAGCTGGATGGGGGTGAAGTTGGACCTCGTCCTTGAAAAAAACCATGTACGACAGCTCCGAAGTCAGTGCTCTGAGCTCGGCCATAACTTCGGCCAGGAGGGTATCTACTAGAAAGACCACCTTCCAGGATAAGTAAAGGAGTGAACAAGATGCCAGAGGCTGAAAAGGGAGGGCCCATTAGCCTTGCGAGGACAGGGTTGAGGCTGGCCCACTGGCAAACGTGTGGGCAGGAACAGTCTGTCCAATCCTTTCAAGAACTGCTCAACCACGGGGTTAGAGAAAACCGAGCTGCCCACCTCCCCCGGATGGAAGGCCGAAATAGCCACCAGGTAGACTTTAACCGATGACCCTGGCAAGCCTTGCTGCTTGAGGTGAAGTAAATAGTCTAACATCATTGGGATTGGTGCTTTCAAAGGTGAGATGCCCTTTGCTGCTGCCCACATCGAAAACTGCTTCCACTTTGCCAGGTAGGTAGCCTTAGTAGAGGGTTTCCTACTACTATGGAGAACCTCCCTGACCTGTTATGAACACACTAGTTCCCTGGGGCTCAACCAAGGAGGTACCATGCCATGAGATGCACCGCCTTGAGGTTGGGGTGCCGCAGCATGCCCAGGTCCTGGGTGAGCAGGTCTGGGAGAAGAGTAATTGGCATTTCTACTGAAAGATCGATCAGTGTTGTAAACCAGTGCTGATGGGGCCAAGCCGAGGTCTCAGTTGTAGCCTCATGTGCTGGACCACATAAGTGCATGTCGCCATATACCCCAGAAATTTTAAGCAGTTCCGAGCTGTGGTGAGGGGGCATCTCTCCAAGTTTCTTATCATGTCCCTGATGGCCAGGAACCGAGCTTGGGGAAGGGACGGCCTTGCCCACTCTGAGTCTAGCGCACCAGAGAATTCTATTCTCTGTGTGGGGACCAGCGTCAATTTCTGCTCATTGATCATAAGACTTGGCCTGCTGAAGGTGGCCCTTATCACCTGCAGGTGCGTCTCCACCTGGGCCCTGGTGCATCCCTTGACCAGTCAATCATCTAGCTAGGAAAACACCTGAATCCTTTGCCTCCTCAAAAAGGCTGTGACTACTGAAAGGCATTTGGTGAATACCTGGGGCGCTGCCGACAGACCGAAGGGCAGGACCGTGAACTGCAGATGCATCTGGGTGACTATGAAGTGGAGAAACCTCCTGTGCCTTGGCACAATGGCCACATGAAAGCATGTGTCCTTCAAGTCAAGAGTGGCATACCAGTCTCCCAGATCCAGGCCAAGGAAACCATGTGGAACTGTACATTGCTCAGAAATCTGTTCAGGTTTCGCAGGTCTAAACTAGGATGAAGCTCCCCTTTCGCCTTCGGAATTAGAAAGTAATGGGAGTAAAATCACTTTCTGTTCGGGTCATGAGGCACCTCTTCCACTGCCCCTGACCTTAGAAGCAACTGCACTTCCTGAAGAAGCAGATGCTCGTGAAAGGGGTCTCTTAAGAGGGACAGGGGTAGGAGGTGGGAAGGAGGCATGGAAGAAAACTGAAGCGAGTATCCCAATTTTACCATGCGCAAGACCCACTGATCCAACTTCCTTGGTGACCTGGGACCATGCACGGTAAAATTGGGATAAATGGTTGCAAAACAAGGGATGGTTGGATTTGGGTTTAAGACTCATGTGCCGTCCTTGGGCTCATCCTCAAAAGTTTTTCTTTGAGCCCGAAGACTGCTGTGACTGGCCCTGGTTCTGGCCGGAGGCATGGTGGTTATTCCTCCTCCCATTTTGACCCCGTCTACAATTGTAGTCCTGCCTTGGCTGGTAGAAGTGGGGCATGGCCTACAGCTTGAATGGATTCCTTTGAGATGCTGGTGTGTGTAGGCCCAAAGACTTCAAAATGGCCCTCGAGTCCTTCAGGCTCGGTAACTTAGAGTCTATCTGGGATGAGAATAATGCCTTCAAATGGAATGTCCTGGATGGTCGTTTGGATTTTCTGAGGGAGGCCTGAAGCCTGCATCCAGGAGCTCCTCCTCTTGGCCACCCGATGACATAGCATGGGCCGCTTCATCCACCACATCCAAAGCCAACTGGAGCAGAGTCCTGGAGACTGCCTTGCCTTCTCTAATCATGGCCATAAATTCAGACATGGACTTTTGTCACACTGAGTCCTTAAACTTGTCCATTGATGCCGAAGAGTTGTAGGTATACCTACTTAGGATCGCCTGTTGGTTTGCAATCCTAAATTGGAGCCCCTGGAGGAATACACCTTCTGCCCAAAGAACTCCAACTTTTTGGCGTCTTTGGCCTTTGGAGTGCGCCCTTGCTGTTCTTGACTCTCTTTTTCATTAGGGGCGGCCCTGGAGTGGGGTGGGTATAAAATGTCCATGCCCCTTAGATGGAAGAAAGTATTTTCTCTCCACCCTCCTAGCAGTAGGGGACAGAGAGGCCGGAGTATGCCATAAAGTATTTGTGGTCTCCCTGATGGTCTTAATGAGTGGCAGGGTGACCTGGAAGGGCCTTCCGGGACCAATATGTCCCAATATGATCCCCCATTGGGTCAGTGTCCTCCACCATCTCCTCTGCTTTAAGACCTATATTTTGTGCTACCCTAGGTAGCAGCTCCTGACGTGTCCTGCTGTTTTCCAGGATGGCCGCCATGGTAGCTCCCACTACAGCCTCATCCAGGGACACTGACGCCTCCTGCCCCTTGGTGCTGGCCGGATCGCACGGTGCCATCTCGCTTCCTGTGGTGCTGGGCTACCAAGGTTTGTCCAACTTGGTGCCGAGGTCCAAGGCATCTCCGGCATCTGGTGGGGCACTAGCCAAATGAGAAAGCTGAGCTCTGGATCCTGAGGCCAAGGAACATGCCCTGCCTGAGTGGGATCCTTGGGCCTGGTGGTATGCCCAGGGGGTCCAAAATGGCCAGGGCTGGCACCTGTCATTGGGGCAGCCACTGCACCGAGGGGGGTGGTCCCTCTGGTCTCTGTCTACTCCAGCACCGGCTTCTCCTGGATACCACTGACTCTGCCTCAGAGTCTGAGAACCTTTTGCTGCATTGAGACCATGATAGCGCAGTGTCGGACGGTGCTGGGAAGTGGTGCTGAGGGGAGTGGGACCTGGCCATCAATGCTGGTTTGCCCTTGACATCACCGGGGGTCTTCTTCGGTGCCAGAGCTTGCATCTGCTCGCGCCTAGGGTGGGCTGGCAGGGCTGTCTCCTCAATCAGCTCCCTCAAAGGTCTCAGGAGTGGAGGGAAGTTGCAAATCCTCTTCTAATATCTCCCTCATCCAAGATACCACCAGCAGTGGACTCAACAAACTCCTTCCTGGGGCTGGAGTCAACGGTGCCGCGTGTTGAGAGTCTGGGCTCAAGTGGCCCGGCATAGGTCTCACTTTGCCCACTTCTCTTCCCAATGATCTCAATGTCGGTGAATGCCCTCTCTCCGACCTCTTCTTCTTGTGCAGCACCAGGGAATGACAACAGTGCCACTGAGTTCCACATACCCCGGCCTTGGGTGCTGGGAAGGTATGTCGGTGCCACGGCGCCTTAGCAGAGTCCTTAGTATGCCGCCCTTCCCTCACTGATACTGGAGCACTCCGCACCGATTTGCTGGGACCTTGCTCCCCAGAAGTGTCCAAAGGGTGAAGAGTCTCTTCCATCATTAGGAATTTAAGTCTTTGGCTCCTTTCCTCCTGGGTCTTTGGACAGAAGCAATGACAGATCTTGCACTGCTCCCATAAGTGCGATTCTCCCAGACACTTACAGCAGGAGGAGTGCGGGTCATTCTAGGACGTAGGCTTCTTGCAGGACCTGCACGACTTGAAGCCAGGAATGCCCCAACCCCGGGATGGGGTGGGCAGAACTAGAAGTACCCATTAATCGGGAACGCGATCCTATGAACACTAACAACTAAATCTTTACTGAACTATTTACAGGTACTTAAACAGAGAAGTGATAAGAAGAGGAATCACTTGTGAAGCAAGAGAAACTGGTTGTTCCTGTGACCATCATGGGCAGTAAAAGGAACTGAAGAGTGAAGACTCCACAGAACCCTATATAGGGCACCATGGAGTCATGACTCCAGGGGGTTCCACAGACGACCCTACAGCTACTCTGCGGGAAAAACTTTCTGGCGGACCATGCATGTGGTGCGCACACACCTACTTGGAATAGACATAAGCAAGCACTTGAAGAACAATACAAATTTACAAAAAATATAATAAAATGTTGGCAGCCAGCCAAGAAAAGCCAGCAACATATGGGTAGCAGGCCAGGGGACAACAGGAACGAGGCACTCTGGCCAGATGCCAGAGGTTAGGCAGGTCTTCTGTAGGAAACCATCCTGCACCAGCAAAGAGATGGAGTGGGTGACCTAGTAGGTCTTTGCAGCCCTAATTTTATGAGTCTCAGGTCCGTCTTATCTTATGTTAAAAAGATGGCACTGTGCCTCCCTGTTCTCCAGACCTGGGCCCTGCACCACACGGGCAAACTTCTGAGCCACCATGAAGCTCATTGCAGAATCTGGGCCTTAGTATCTAAACTCTGGACTGCGTCTCCAAATTCATGCTCAGTTTGGGGACTGGTGCACTCCTCACCTGTGCGCCCTCCATCACTGCATGTGTTGTTTATTCAGTGTTAACAGACTGCAAGAGAAATAGACTGTCTTCCCGAGAAAATGGTTATCCGGGTCTGAAAGAAATCCCAGAAGCATCACAATAGGTTTTCATGAGGCTTGATGTATATAGTAGTTGTTTATTTTGGCTTCCTGCTCGTTATATCAAGCCAAGGCAAGCTTTATGAAGCCTCATTACATTGCACATGACATGCCATGGAGGGTCCATCGTTGAAGCTTTAAATGTTACATATAAAGGACTTCTTGAAAAAAATGGAGATTTTGCTCTTTTTTATCTGTATGAGGTATTAAAAAAGTGCGAGAGGATTTTTTCCCCCAGGAATGTCAACGCTGGAAGGACTTACTCAGCAACTCACAGTATATAGGCTGTTAGCTTTCTAAGAACTTCTAACAGTCTAACAGGATTGTTGATTCTTTAACAAAGACTCTTTTCGCAGGAGTGTTAACTAGTCAACTTTAAACAGAGCTTGACAGAAAACCAAACAAGGGTTTTAAGCAGTCTGAGGGCTGATCTACCCACAAACTGGCACCAAAATAACAAAATCAGTTTCAATTCACTCTTTTTTTTTTATTGTGGTGGAAGTCTGTGCATGGATACACTGATTTTGGAACAGAAGTGTCCTATTTCAGTTTAGTTTTAGTTGGTATTTTATTGACTTAATCCAAATGGGGGACACATTCTGACAGGTGTGTCTACACACAGACTTGCACCACAATAATGAAAGAGAACTGAAACTGATTTAGTTAGTGTGCATTTGTATAGAAGGCCCAAGTAAAAATACCTTTCCTTCTCAATTGCTTAACTTTCTCTTGCCAGCCATTGCGATGACATCATTTCACAAGATCTTCAGTCATCATAGCGTATCTTAGATTGTACGCTTGTTGGGGAAGAGACCATCTTTTTGTCCTCTGTTTCTACAGGACCTAGCAAAATGAAAACCTGGTCCATGACTGCAGCTGCTAGGTACTATGGTAAAACAAATAATAAACAAAAGACTAAATGGAACTACATTTCTACTGTGAAAATCAAGCTGAAAAAATCTCAAACCCTATCAGGCCTTTTTATATATGACAGCTCAGCAACAGAAGAACAAGCCTAATTCTTTCCCCCTGTGCCTAAAAAACTCAACCCTGTGTAGCCAAGCCCATTTACACATTCTGGCTCTCTGTCCCCCTTTAACAGCTGGACCACATAGCGAGATTTATGAGTCTGCTACTGGATGTGAGCTAACAGAGGAGGGTTTTTTTTCTTCTTCTTTAGCTCAGGCAGTAGAGGCCCATGGTTTTAGTGCCACAGGTTCTGAATTTGATCCCTCCCGCCAACAACCCACCTGGGGCATTATGATACACCTGCAACCAGGTGACTCCTTTGGAGGCATGACGACCACCTGAGATTAAAATGCCACAATTGTGGATTTAAACAGCCCAGAATAAGGGGTGATGGGGGTTTGACAGTCTGGAATAAAGGAGAGAGAATATGGAGCTACATTCAATGCCAAAAAGTAAACATTTTAACTGGCTTTGATTTTAATATGATTCGCCAGAAATAAACACATCCCACAATGCAGCTAAATCATCCCGGGGGTCCAAAAAGCAAGCGTATCACCTAGTGGAATGAAGCAGATTGTACCTATACGCAGACATATTTATAATGAATTATCTGCACTCCAGATCTCCCCTAAAAGGTCTGATCACATACTTCATATTATACATGCCAAACACTTTCCTATAGTAGATATAACCTATAAACATGTATAGGAAATGAATTTGACACAACTTTCGTTTGCCAAGTAGCTCTGGCTCCATCCATAGTTAAGAGTTATGAGAAAGTACGTTCATTTAATTAGAGAGGGGAAAAAATGACCGGATTCCCTAGCCTCCCACATATACACCTCTGGTTACAAGGAGTTTATTACAGGCAGAGGGAACATTGCGTGAGAGCCCCTTGTTAAAGTGTTGGCAGCACATCACTGGTCTGGATTTACTTAGGATAATGTAGCAGACAATATGATGGTTTAAGACCATAATAGATTTGTTCTGTTATATTTTTATACTGTAGGTTTTTTTCTCCCTAGCAGCTTTAGAAATACTAATGTGGATGAGCAACTCTGTCTGAAGGCCCACATGGGAAGCAAAGGAGTACTGCATCAGTACTGCAACATGTAAAAAGTGAAAATACTTTTAAGGCAACTCCACCACGTTCCATGATTAGCATGAACAAAACAGAATTCCGGTCCAAAGCCCAGCCACAGCTTGGCTAAGTGTCCTACGATAATAGGTCTTTCCTCACTGTATCTTGTACAGTTCTCATTCATTCCAAGTAGATGGTGTGTGTGTGTTTTAGCCTCTCAAAACCATGGCATCCTATTTAACATCACTTAAGAACTTTTTTGCACATATCTTTAGGCAAAAATTGTTTTGGTCAGTGTTCAGATTGGATGGTGCTAGGAACCCTACAAATATAGGAGAGAGAGAGAGACTCTCCCTTGCTAGCTATATATCACAGGTGTCAAACACAAGGCCTGCGGGACGAATCCGGCCCGCCGGCTTGTGTTATCCGGCCTGCGGGACGAATCCTGCCCGCCGGCTTGTGTTACCCGTGCCGGCAGTGTTTTCTGACCCGAGCTCAGGAAAAGCGTGGGAGATCTCGCGTGAGCTCAGGGCACCATGAAATCTCCTCTTAAAACGGAAATATCTCCTCTTAAAAAGGAAATGGCCGTCGGAGTCTCGCACTCTGCCGCCAAATGTCACCCTGCAGGGAGATTTCACGGTGGAGAGTGGAGTCTGCAAGCTCCTGTGAGTGCCTTTTCCCATTCCTACTTTGCCGCCAAATTTCACCCTGCGGGGAGATTTTTCGGCAGAGAGTAGACCATGAAAACTACAGTAGAGTACAGTGTGATATGCATGGCCCCCCTGAAATAAATGTAATATAAATGTGGCCCGGCATACGAATTGAGTTTGACACCCCTGCTATATATGCTTTAACAAACATTTCAGACATTGCTATTCAATACTGTTTGAAGTTTATGCAGATATTTTAACAACTATTGGCTCTTGGATGTACAGAATACCTTACTTTTAAATTGGAGAACTTTTATGAGGAAGAATTCCCTACAGCCTCTTAGAAACTTTTAAGTTTTTGCCTTCTGAAATGCCTTGTGCCTGCACTTAGCTCTACTCACCAATAACCGGTTGTGATGGCTGTTAGTAAATGGCACCCTCAGCATTTAACTCTAGACTCAGATCCGGACGTCAGGTATATTTGGATTTGTGGTTTTAATGACAGAAGCCAGGAGTATCAGCTCTGGTTCCAAACTTCATTACACTCTGATTTGGGTTTTCAGTTTGGACACATCTCTAGTTATTACAGAACCTGAGCCCTGCAATAGATGTTAGAAGTCATGGATCAAGTGGCAAGGTTCACAATAAAAGAGATGCTGCAGTAGAACACAGTGAAGAATAGATTTTGTCTTTTAATGTAGATGTGTATGATTAATAGCTTCAAATTTTCCCCCCTGCTTCATCATGGAAGTATACACCAAGACAGCTGCAGCTATCCACTCCATCTATTGGGAACATGGAACACAATACAGGTACGGAAGTTAAAAGCTCAGTGAATGTCCCATATTTTAAGTTTGCAAAGAAATCTGTGCACCTTCAAGAATGCCCTAACTCTTTTCATTTGTCCACAGAGAACTGACACTACTGTTGCTACCAAATAACTGAGTAAGGAAAAACATTTTGGTTATTGACATGCAAATGACCTCAGCAAGCATCTCGCTTTATTAAAGAACTCCCATATTTACAACTGTCTGAGAAAACACCATCATGTTTGAACTTGGTTAGCATTTGCATGGGCGAGACATATAAGTATGTTAACGATGTTGGGAGAAACTTTGGCATTTAAAAAAGTCTCCCAAACCCTTTCGGAGAATTTCTAGACCATTGTTTAAAAAAATCATTTAATCACTGAGCATATTTTGACACAACTAGAGACAATTATACAACCACCTAAAGAAACTGAGAAATCCAAATGGCAGATTTCTTGGTTTCTCTGCCAAAATAAATGACATGAAAACAATCAGACAGGAGGTTGAAAGAATTGTTCTATTCCAAACACTTGTTTTCATTTCTTTCACTCATGGCAGCTGTAATTACATTAGCTTCCAGAAAAGCTATGCAGTTGGCATCTCAGATTTCTCAAGGATACAGGACGGTAATTTCGTTAACATACCATACCAATTAATTTTTTTAAAAGCCACATGCTCAGTTCTTTTAGTGGAATCTTATAAGTAAGTTTTGCACTTTGTTAGACTTTGAGCAAACCTCTGCAGTTCACCTTTAATTTTGAAGAGCCACCTGTGTGATAAGTGTTCCTGGATTAATCTCTTTGATGCATACGATGTAACTGCTGTGGCAAGTTCAAAAGTTCTCACTTCCAGCACTGGTTAATGTCATTGTGGGAATGGCCACTGGTCACAGTCACTATTGTACTAGCAAGAGGGAAACAGAGAAGTACCACAAAACACCTACCGTGCACACTAGGTTTGTCAACTGTCTTTTGCAAACGGTTCTTGCTGATTCAATCTTTCCCATACTCTCTAAAACTTTCAGTCACCCACATTTTAAAATATCTTGGGGGATGAGAGTTGTGAGATTTTTTGGTAAAGCTGGCATGTAGACACCTGTCTTCTGGGTCCCATCCTGTGACTACAGTTGGCTGTTTCACACACTGGCTGATCCCTCTTCCCTTCCTTCCACGATAACCTACCAACTTTGATTTCCCACCACCAGTTCTACCAATTCCTCCAGGTGACATCAGAAATGCCTTCAGAAAAGGAAGAAAACCGCTATTAAACCCAGATAGCGCTGTGTCTTGTCCTCCACTGCCGGAGACACTGGAAACAGGGAAGATTCCTTAAGTGCTGAGTTCTCTCCCATCCCCCTCTCCTCGCTACAGCAACCAGCAGAAGTGAAAGCAGAGGCCAGGAAAACAGAGATGACATCCTCCACAAACCTATTTCTGTCTTTGAGTACTATACATCACCTTTGTTCTCCGAGCACTGACAGGTATGCACACCAAACACTGTACACTCATTGAGAAAACTTTATTAGTGGCTTAGCGTGGAGGTTTGATTAATTTTTTTTTTAAATTCAAACAGCCCGTCTTCTAGTTCTTATTGTAGTTACATGCGTGCAAAACCATGAGTTAATTTGTTCTAAATCTCAGTAAAGAATGAATATAGTTATGTGTGTATAAGTAAGGGTAAATACCTGTCTCTTGATTAACTGACTCATGATCCCTGGACGGCTTCTCTAAGCCCACCTGCCCACTCTCATCTCCCCCACTTTCACGTAGCCCTTGCACACTTACTGAACATCACAGGTGAAAATCCTGGCTCCACTAAAGACAGTGGCAAAACTCCCACTGATTTCAGAAGGGTCAGGATTTCCCCTAGCAACTTTACACTCTCCACCTCCTTGGCACTGAATGCCCTTTTTCAGGCATCCTTCATACATTCTCACCTTCTAATCAATGGTTGTGAATAGGCCTCATCTACTCTAACTGAATGGACTTTGCTAACACCTACCCTCTCCATTGTTGTTCCTTACCCTTGGATGTATATATATACACCCCCTAACTGATTTCTATTCCATGCATCTGACGAAGTGGATTGCAGCCCACGGAAGCTTATGCCTGCAGAAATTTGTTAGTCTTTAAAGTGCTACAGGACTCTTGTTGTTTTTGCTGTATACAAACTAACACGGCTACCCCTCTGGAACTTCTTAAATCTACGTACTCTATCCACCTCTGCACAATAGCCTCATGACAGTATTTATTCCAACATCTGTTACCTAACATTCCAGACCATTGCACCGAGTGATAAAGCTCAAACAAGTTATTCTTTAGGCATCTAACAACATGGAAAACTGCTAGTCATGAATTTTTGTTGTGGTCCATTACATTGTTACACACACACAAACACGTAATTTGGCATACAAAGGTCCCAAGTTCTTTAACGCAAAGATCCCTTCTTCACGAAAATTTGTTTGATGGCAGCCAATGGATTTTCACTAATATTGAATAAGTCATAGGCGTTTATATTTGGACAGATGGGATCACTTAAAAGTAGCCTCATATGAGATGTCCAGATATTAGGCTGGCTTGTCATGATGGAGGTTTCAATTGTTTTGACAGATTACTATATATTTGGTCTCCTCAAAAAATAAAACTACCTTAGCTCCACGTAACTACTGGTTTTGAGGTGAAGGGTAAATTTAGTGGATACCCTCAAAAATGTCTCTCACTCAGTGCAAAAACCAGATTTCGTTTTTTAAAAAGTACACTCTTTTATCCATTAAAAAATCCCTTTGCATTCCTCAGTGAATGAGAAAACCACTCCAACACCATAAATACATTGTACAGACCACTCCTGGGCTTCAACTTACCCTCACGGCTGTCGCTCTTTTAGAGCATTGAAGACCTAGCCTACTTGAAGGAACTGACCATGAGTAAACTTGGGACCCCTTGTGTATGTTACATATTTCAATACCACACTTCAAAAAAGAACGTTAAATACCTTGTGACTCGAGTACGGTTTATTTCATAATCTAAACAAATACTGTAATACAGTCTAAGCTTTTCTACTTTCCTGCGGACTTTACAATAAGCATCCTTTTCTTAATTAAAACAATCCGCATATACACAGAACATGCATACTCCTTAACACCAGAAAAGAAGGTGGGAAGAGTCAGAATTTCCATCATTTTCCTGTTTCCTGTATTAGAAAAATATTTTTGTTTTGTTGTAGTTATGGCAGTGTAGCTAAAAATACCAAGACTACGGATTGTTTTTTCTCCCTGCACGGTTAATGTCCATCACAAGCATGCGGATGGCGATAAATATTAAGTGTTTATTAAATGAAATGCAGTTTTAAAAAAGAAGACTAAGTGTCTACACGTAAATGCAGTGAAGCAGGTATAAGAGTAATTAATCAGAGTCGATTCCAACTGGCACAAAGACAAAGCATATTCTGACAAAGTCTAGTTAGTGTAGTCTAAATAAGACTTTCCAAGGGCTACTTATGAATTCCATTGCAAGGAAACTGCTTTCTACTTTCAGAAAGTAGAAGAAAGAACAATGGCTATAGCCCGGCCAGTTCTGCATACATGGCTGGTGTTGTGCATGGATGGGTTTTCTGGAAAAAGAATACTGTTGTAGTCCATTAGTGTTTAAGAATGTCTCGTGAGTTTGTTACTTTCCTTGCGCCCAGCCCTCTTTGTATGCGGTTTGTAGCCGGTTATTGTTCGTCCATCAATCAAGATTCTTGGTGGTTCTCTTTGAACTTTCAGTTCCTTTTTAAACTACAGAATGGTCATTACTGTGTACTCCAGCCAAGATGGTGTGATTGAGTGATGAAGCGGAGCGGTCAGAGCCCTCGGTGGGGCCGTTGGCATTCTCACCGCGCTGACAGCAGAGGATCTGTTTGAAGGTAGCACTCATTTCCTTGTCCCGGTAGGAGTAGATGATGGGGTTCATGGCAGAGTTGAATTCAGCAAGTAGCAGAAAGAATTTTTCGTATGCCAGGACATTACAGTGGGGACAGCAAACATCAAGGAGCAACAAGACTAATCCTGGTGTCCAGCAGATGATAAAAGCACCTAGTGAGAGAGAAAAATTAAATATCAATGCACTGATCACATAAAAGGCTATGGAAATGATCTGACCAAAATCAGCAATGTTTAATTTTGTTTTTCTACAATACGTACAATGCCAGAAATGATTTCTTCATTGATCTGAGAGGTTTATCTTTTAAAATCTGAAAACAATGTTTTCTGACAGAACTTCAAAAGAGAAGAGGAGCCACACACACACTAAATATTCCCTCATTGGCAAATATATTTTCATTTAAAGTAGATAATGAGGAGCATTTTTCCACTTCAGCTAGAGACCTTTGATTAAATCAATGTCTTGCTTCCAGGAGACAATGCTGCAATTTACTTCTCAAACTAACAACAACAAAGGAAACCCTTCTATTAGCACTGTGAATGAAGCATTAGAAAGAGAGAAGCGACTAGGGAGTAAATTCTCAAGGAAAAGAATTTGTTTGGGTCCTGCTAATCCATTTCAGGCCTATTATGTAACTGAAAGTACTAACCATTCACTTCATGCAGTGAAAGGTAGTCCTTCAAGGGCTTTATTTCCTTTCTTAGAGCTCTATTCAGCAGACATTCAGAAGCTCCTACAGCTTCAGTAGCATGATTGCCAAAGAATCTTGCACTGATTAAAACACTTTTTCTTCCCCTGCACTTGCAAAACAGTGAGTGGGTAAAGCACAGAAAAAAATTCTACATTTAAGCGCAGAGATGAAATTAAATATCTATTATCTTAAGAGGGACAGTGAGTTTAGGTCTGATAAATTCTTATGGTGCACTTAAAGATGTTTCCAATATATACACAGAGGGAACTCTGACATGAAAATTTTTGAGAGAGTGTGAAGGAATTTCAATGCTCCTAAGATTTGCTAGATTGACATCCCTCGAAAAAAATAAAGTCCCTATGTACAGACAGGTTTAGCGCAGGTAACTGATCTGTTTAGGGCTTATACTGCAGCCATCACTAGGATATCTGTTAGAGTACCCCTATTGCGACTGGAGGGGTCAGCTTTAGGGGCACTATGCATGGGCTCATTCATCCCACAGTCTCTTTGCTGTGTCTGCCAAGAAGATGTCAGTCATTCCCACCTAGGGAAGTGGTGGCTTTGTGTAATTTGGACACCTTTCCAGTGGAAGACAGACAGGCCAACAAACTGATTTCATGTAGGCCATTGCACAGCCATAGACCTTGCTCCAACTGAATGAAGTCCTCAGAACATCTAGGTGAAGGCTCAACGTTGCACTGCTCCATTTACAGACACGCTCGTGCGCTGGCTGCCTCTGGGTGAATTTTCTTTTTTTAAAATGGTTGCGTAAATAAGTGCCATAGACTGACTGCGTTATCCCCAGTGCAATCCAAAGCGACACCACCATTTAAATGACCGTTCAGACACCGTTCCTCGCCAGGCACCTCCTGTTCAAACTTCACTGAAAGACTGAGGCAAAGAGACTGGTCTTGTGTGCTACACAGTCAGATTCTAGCAAACAGAGAAGGCAACGGTGTTCTAGAGTTCAGAACCCACTACGGAAAATGCCATGCCACCAGGCTCCATTAGTTTAAATTTCAGAACGGTTAAGTCTGAGCATCTAGGCATAGCTCAACTGTGCTGAGGATGTATACGGAGAAAGGCTTTCTATAAGCAATCCACGCCGCAGCACTACTTGATTATTTTGTTGTAGACCACCTGGAGGTGTTATCTAGTGCAGCAGCATTCTCTTTCTCAGTGGCACTAGCCCTAAGCATGCTAGTCTTGTGTTTCATATGCTGCACTGGCTTCCTCTTTCCTGTCAAGGGCAATTCAAAACGCGCAGCGGGTCGACATTTCTCACCATCTTCCGCCACAGCCTTCCTTATGTGATGGATGACGGAATGGAGAACCTTGTGCCAGAGGGACCTCAGGGAAGTTGAACACTTGCCCATGGGAGCTCAGAGAGGAAATATCTTGACACCACTGGAGAGAGGCTCATCCACCCAGAGACCACAGATGGGTCAATAATGCTTCAATTTCAAGGCTATCAAAATAGCTTTTAAATGTCTCAGTATGGACAACTGACCATTTCCCTCAGCCAGAAGTAGATCATTGATTGGGGAAACGCCTGTGGACTCCGCAGCACATCCAGGACTAACCCTAGGTGTCAACTACATCAAAAGCTTCAAGGCAGCCCAAGAGCTGCTTCATTATCATCTTCCAAATCAATAAACCCCAAAAAGGAGGCGTGAGACTGGGTGACAATTTGCCTGGCTACCAGCATAAAGCAATGATTCCTTCTACGGGGGGCTAATAACTACTTGTTTGAGAGGATGGCATCCTGCCTAGGAAAGGGTTTATATTCTCCTACCCCCTTGATGGCTTTCACCAATCATAAAAGGCATGGAGTCTGACTGTATAGTTCTCTCATTAGTTTCAGACTCTCCATGGGCAAGGGCAACAGAAACACAGAGAAGACCATGCTTTTGTCTCCTCCTGGTACAAACCTGACTCCACAAAGACAACCCCAGCTCTACTGTGATCAATTTTCACCTTTAAGTGGATGAAAAAATTCTTGATAATAAGTGAAGGTGATGGAGTATCTGGTTGGATGAAATGCACAGAATAGTTCTGTAATCTAAATTTTACAGATATTAAGAGAAACTTTTAGCTTCAACCAGCACAAATTCTTTTTGCCAGTCAGACTTTGAACAGGTCAGGTTACACCAGTGCTCTAGCCTGCTTCCCCATGTGCTCTCTTTGTCACAGGTCATCTTGTGAGGATAACATGAGAGAAGGGAGGATCTACTATCTACAGGGTTCTGAAGACAGACTAAAAGTGGAATGGAAAACATGTTATTACCATATGATGAGAATGTAATCCATTTTTTTCCCCAAATACAGAAAGGAAATATTTATTGAACACTTTTGCATTATTATTGATATTGATTATTTCCATCAAGTAATAATAGGAGTTCTTATTGTTCCTAATATAGTTTTAAAACTCCTTATTGTCCTTAACTCTGCCGGGCATAGAGTTCTCCTTCTGTTCCTTGGCTTTCCTTAATAATTTTCTAAAATTCCTTACTTCTGATTTATATTCATTACTATCAACTTCCCTTCTCTCTCTCTCTCTCCTCCTCCTCCTCTAGACCTAGGGACGGTCTAGATAATGCTTGGTCCTGCCATAAGTGCAGGGGACTGGACTAGATGACCTCATGAGGTCCCTTCCAGTCCTACAATGCTATGATTCTATAACAACCAAGTAGCCACGAACCTTATTTCTCTATCTGTTGTAGCTCTGACGTGATGCATCTTGTCTAGAATTCAAATGAAATATCTTTGTGTCAGAGACTGTCTCGTCTCGCTCCACATTTGGAAAGCGCCTAGCACACTCAGGATGCTATCACAACAAACCAGAATCATCCTCATAATAAATCTGTCTTCTACCATCAGTTTTGTTGTGTGTTTCAAATCTAGAATGGCTTGGGTAAACATGGCATAACTGGCTTATAAACAGTGAGCACTTAATTATGCACCACAGATTTGTGGTACTGCACATTTAACTATGATGCAAATTATTTTTTTTCAAAGACATGCCTCATCAGAATAAACTCTTTGATAAGGTGACATACAGCACTGTTAGCTACTTAGACTCAGAGGGAATTTAGTCTCATACTGTTAATGTCTGACGTATCAACTGTAAGAAGATACTGCAGGAGGAAAGTATAGAATATAAAAGGACCATCTTGGAACAAAGTGATGTTTATTTAAATCGCTGCTTGGCTGCAAGATCTAAACTAGTCACAGACACACTTTACAACAACCAGTCAAAATCTGTCAGTTTGGTCAATCACTGAGGAAAGTCCATTTTTCAGGAACCTTTTTTCTATCCATACAGGTTGTCTTCAACCAAAGGCTTTGCTTACACAGACAACCCAAAACCCAACGTAAGAGCAAAAGGCCCTCTTCTGAAGAAACAGACATCATTGGCAGCAGATCTGACAAGTCTGACTGAGAAAAAGAGAAAATATTTTCAGCTTGTCTGATGGATTTTTTTTTTTTAAGCAACAGCAAACATACTGCAGATCCAAATGGACTTCAAGCCATTACCCCAGCGTGCACAAGTCAGGCTTTATGCAAGGGAAGAGCACTTGGTTTAGTTTTACTCTAGCTCCACAGATCAAACCTTTTTTATTGCTGCTATGCTACAGTGTGAAAATAGAGCCCTGTTTTAACTGCAAACCTACCCAGTATCAGCTGCAATATATCTTTGTACTAGGGTTCACTTTGATGAGGCTATTGGAGCTTCACAGACAGCTTATTCGCTACGGACTCACCTGAGCCCAGCCCTGTAGTAGACTATTTCAGGCTAGCCCCACCTGTGGCACGAGCTTTCCAGGTCAGTACCAACATAGCTGGCCCTGAGTGGGACACATGGCACCAAAGTGTGGTGAAGATGCCACGCTCCCCCTCTGCTTTTAGTCAACACACCCAAGCACTCCCAATGGGCTGTTGTGTCTCTCTGCTGCCCACCTCCCCTGCTGTGGTTTTAAGCCACAAAACAGCATTCAGCCTAATCACACTGTCTGATATTAACCCACATGCCAAAGAGTCATGTGCTCATTTTCAAGTTACCAGACTGACTGACAACTCTTAAAAGTTCTCCAATTAGCAGATCAAGAACTTCCAAACGAGCACATTTCCCCCCTTTTGCCTAAAACGGTATAAGATTACATTTATTCCATGAACATTCATTTTTCTCTACTGTCCAATGGCCACATAAAATAGAAGGTGTCTGATCCCCGCCAAGTCATGCACCCCAGTGATTCGGCTATTTCCTGTGTTCCAAGCGCGACAATTCCCCTGCGCCTCCCCTCAAACGGGAGAGGCGTATCAGCACTTCTCACAAATATAAAAATGAAGTGTGTTTCACTTGGACAAGAAAACAATGAGGCAAAGCTGGAGGGAACCAAGAAGGCCAAGGTAATAAAATCTGAAAGAAAGACAGGAGGAAGGAAAGGAAAATTATTCCACAGCTCTGATAAGCTATGAAGTATTCTGAAGTGCTCACTCGCTCCTGTTTAACCATATAATTTCCCCCTGCATGTTCCCCACTGACCCAGGCCTGGCTGCAGCACTGCATTTGCCATTGCAAGCAAGTCCTTTAACCTTGTCATGCCTGGTTCCTCACTGGAAAACTGGGGTGAATAATACTTCGATTGTGAAGCCTTTCTTGGACCATAAACGGTTTGGGCAGCGATGTCTTTTTATTTTGTTTTCATAGCTCCGAGCACAATGGGGTCCTGGTCCATGACTAGGACGCCCTAGGCACTACTGTCCAACAAATAAATAATAATAGTGATACTTACTCAGTCAGGAAAAGTGCTTAATGATTTACCTGTGAGTCCTATGTATTATTATTGGCTGGACAGTTCCCTCTCTCGAGTCCTCTCCCCTACTTTGCTGGAGATATTCAGAGCTAGGACTAGGAGAAGAGGAGTGCTGCAGATGGGAGGATGACACTGGGGCTATGTCTTCACTGACGGCGGCAAATTCGCCACCCTCAGATCGACTTATCTGGATCAACTGAGCGGTCAGTGAAGACCCGCTCAGTCGATCCAGAAATAGATGCCTCAAGACCACCTTCTCAAGTGGCATAGCACTGCATTGACGGGAACGTGGTTCCCGTCGGCACAGTGCAGTGAAAACGGTGTGCAGAACAGAAGCACGGGAGTCGATAGGAGTTATGCAAGTTTTTGGCGTAGTTTGCGTAACTCCGGTCGACTGCCGCCAAATCTCCAAGGTAAGTGAAGACAGGGTCTGGGTGTTGCAGCCACTTATCAGCAGGGAAAGAAGTGTCACAACACCCTCTCCAGGTTGGTGGCAGAAAATGCAAGGTCGGGAGGTCTTCAGGGGTGGGAAGGGTAGGAGTGGAGAAATCCCTGCTCAGTGATGGGAACTTTGCCTGGGGATGATGTAAAAGTGAGATGGGATATGGCATCCCATAATGCTTCCTTGAAAGGACAGGGAGAAAAAAGTTACTGCATTAAAATTAGCCTCAGACTAGCAGTACCACACGCTTGCAAGAGGTGTTACACCTTACTGGGTTAGAGCTGTTACTCGGCGCAAAGTGTAGCAGGAAACGTCTTTGGAAAAAATCCTGAACTGAGGAAAAAAAAGGCAAAAACGAGACTCAGGGTCAAATCCTATGGGAGTCAAAGCATGGCCAAACAGAGCACTAGGGATAGCATCCAACACTGCATGACAATTTCTATGATTTTGGGCATGACAAATCCTAATTAGCTAAGTATGATTAATTTCTCCATACGGAAAACTGCTATCTCCAAGAACTTGGAATGTAGTTAATTAGCCGCTAGACAGCCATACATTTTTCATGCCTTGGATATCAGTAACCTGAATCAATAAGCTTCCTTATGTTGCAATTCTCCAGTGTGTAGCATGAAGAGCTAAACACCCAATCAATTTTGTTAGCATTTATTTATTATCTTTACCATTCATACAAAAATTAGAAGATTCATTCTAAACTGAATACTATTAACTGTGAAAAGCAATAGTGGATACAGTTAATGGTGCTGTAAATATACAGACTAGGAGTTGTTTTTCTCTGTCTAGCCTGATATTATGCTCCCTGATTTTGCCCCAAAATGGCTAAGGTATTACCCAAAGCTCTCAGCTCAAGAACAAATAGTTATTACTAACAGTTTAAAGCTTTGGGTGGAAATTTTCATTCAGGTTTTTTCATTTAGTTTTTATTTCAATTTCTAAAATGCACTTGTCTGAAACTCAAGGTCCATGAAGATATATTTTAAAAAGGCCAAAGTTCAAACCGACCCAATTTCAACTCTCCACAACTCATCAGAACAAGATGAGCCACTCCATCGACTCCTTCAGAAAGTGCCTAGGGAAAAAAATATTCCCTTACGAAATACCCAGAAAGTCAATAAACTAAGGCTCCTGCGAACCAAAGAGAAGCAAGTTCCATATTTGCAATCCCTCCTCTGAGGATAAGCTAGCAGATAAATGTATGTAGGGACAGTGGCTTTGTTGAACATAGGGCAAAGGAATTTTACCCAGTAATAAATGCCATCACAACATGCTAAGAGTTTCTGCCATTTTCAGGGAGTTCACATGACCAAGCTGACCCTTTGGTATGAATTGCTCAACAAGTATGGAATAAAATACGTGTTCCTGTGTGAGCTTGACACTATTGCACACCAACACAGCAGTGTTTTGTTGAAGACTTAGTTGTGTTTTGACCTATATACATTGTACTGTACACTTTGTTGCAGTTCCAACCAGTTTTTTTAATTAAATATTTCTATCACATACAAGACGCAAAAGTGATCTATAACAATTACAATGGAATCAGAAAGACATGCAATATTCACCCCACCATAAAACAGTATGTTGTAAGAGAATTCAGAGCAGGAGAACCGAAGTAAAGAAAGGACGTGAGACAACACACATGGAATGAGGGAAAGACGGCATTCAGAACACATCACCATTCCAGAGTCACTTGTAAAATCATGGCTCCATTCAAGCAAATGGAAAAACTCCCATTGCCATTAATGAGGTCACGATTTCACCTCAAATATCACATTTGCTTTGGTTTTTCAGTGCAGTGTGACCTCATATTTGCAAAGGGAATTTTCAATAAATGGGGTCCACCAAGATTGCATCCCCTCCTTCCTGAACCTCCATCTCTTTTGGATTCTTTCCTCAGACTTTTGTGTGGTTGAGTTTGGTCAATTTTCACACCATGTGATAACTGGATCACCTATTACACCAGATATCCCAACTTGGTCCAGTATTTCTTTCCCCTCCCTCAGGAAATACAGTATGTCTGCTTTGTTATCTGTTGCCAGCTGACTCTAATCACTTAGGCACAGAATTTGTTCAGATTTTAGCAATGTCCCTCTCTTCTGTCACCAAATTACCCTTTCTCCTAGAACTGTGGCTGTTCCCCTCACGAACCACTTATCCATTGCAACATTCTAATGTCTTAATACCTGTCAAAACCACCTTCATGCTCTGGCTTTGCTCAGGTTGTGCTGGGAACCAGTGCAAACAAAATCACCTGCCAATATTTACTGGCCTTAGTTCATTCCTGGACTTGATATTTAATATCTTGCCTGCGCCTCCCTTACCCTTTTGTCCTTTTTTAAAATCACTCCATCTATCCATATTATTGAAGTTTCCAGTGTGTTGTACAATCGAGATTTCTAGGGGCAAGCAGGATTCTTTGGCACATGTTAATCTTTGAACTTTTTTTCTGCTATCAACTTACATCAATGTTATCACATGTTCCAAATTCATAATATTTGTATGTAAGTGATTTTCACTTCCTCACTATATTTTTTAGGTTGAATCCATAATTTTAAAATCTCCTTGCTGTATTTGTTGTTAGTTCTTTTTGCTTTTGGTTATGCTTCCTACAGTTCCACACTTTAGAAAGTGAATTTTTCTGAAATTTTTATCTCTTTCCTTAACTTCCTCCATCCCCTAGTATCTCCTCTCTGCTGGTTCCCCAGTCACTCTCCAAATACCTATTTAACTGCTCAATAGAAGTGTCCTGCAGTGGCTCAAAACAAAAGCATGGGTACCACCTCCAGCGAAGACTGTTAGGAAACATGGCAAAACTCCCAAATTGGTTGTGAGTTCTATCCTTAGACTGCACGAACCATTATGAAGCGTAAACTCCTCAGGCACTATAATGGCCTTAATATGAAGTCACAGACAGTCCCCCTGGGTATTCCCATCTATTTTGCCAGCCAGGTAAGCATACCTTTGTGACAGATGGTTCTTTACATCAAAGATCACAGCGATATCCAGGTTACTCCCAGTCCCAAAGGACCAGTCACTCACCCCAGGTAAATTACACCTTTGATATCACACCAAAGACAATGCTTGTTGCCAACCTTATAATAAACTATCTAAAATTTATTACTGAGGAAAGGAAACAAGACAGTTATTTACAAGGTTAAAGCAGGTAACCAGACACATAAATGAGTTACAATCTTAAGTTTCAAAAGCTAACAGAAGCTTCTATAATAAGCAAGCTCTAGATTTCTTTTAGGGATAACCCAGGCTAAGTAGCTGGGGATTCTTTGCTTATGGTTAAAAAACTCTTGCCCCGCTAGAGTCCAAACAGCAGAGATGCGGTTCCTTTTTCTCCCTTCCCCACTGTACTCTGAGCTGCAAACTCAGCTGATGGGAGGAATTCACTTGCATGATTCATGTGCAGCAGGGGCAGAGGGAATAACTGACCAACAAAGTCTTCTATCCCTTTTAATGTCCCACCATGGTCTGTCTGGTGTTGATAGCCTTTTCCTGTTGGGAAGGATGTAACACTTTCTGCTGGTGATCAGCATTTCACACTAGTCAATATCTCTCTCCTGCCTGGTGATTTAAATTTTACAGAGGCGTAGGATACAAATGATTAAATATTACCTTACTATATGGAATGATTAATACATGCAGCAACTCACAAGTATTTAATAAAGACTAACCAAGTTCTTATTACCCTAATACCTATTTTAACAATACTAACACAGGGAAACAAGACTGACCAATCCACAGCTGAAACCACAGTTCAGCTGAGACATGGAGACCTTGGGACAAACTGTCACCGAGCCTGCCAGATTCACAAGAATTATCCCTCTAGTCAGCAACTTTGACGGCTTCGTCCATCACTATCTACCCAGCACTAAATGTGTCACTCATAAAAACAAAAACCTCTTCACAGTACATTATTCAACTTACTTAATTTCCCCATCTTTATCACAGGTCACAGAACATGCAGTTTATTGACACTAATGTCATTGGCTTTAACATGGATCAAAACCACTTTTTCCACCCTGGCTCTGGTTAGAAGTTGGTTCATGCGGGGGCAGTGTCTCCTACACCAGCATCCAGAAAGCACCAAATTCGAGTGACAATTACTCAGTTGCGACATTCCCTTTGGAAAGGAACCCTATCCTAAAATAGTGAGGAAAAAACCAGTTGAAATCTGTTGTATTCCCCTACGTTTAGTGCACTGTAACAGAAAGACAGTGCATCTGTAACTTTCTTCAAAATGTTATAGAGAAAAGACTGCATCTGAAAGTGATCATTAGTGAGTATGAATCACAACTGCACAGTGTGCTAATTAATATTCCAGGGCACATCTGGACACTGCGCAGAGTTCATCACCTAAATGCATCACCACAATTCGTTTCTCCTCTCTACAGGAGCAGCAAAATCTTCGCTCCCTCTTCAGATTTTCAGTGCTAATCTCTTTTTGGGCAACTGCACTGGCATGGTTGCTTCAGTTTTTAAGCCGAAAATGAAAGTAAGAAATGGCAGTATTTTCCCCAAGAGGTGACAATTTACACTGAGAGAAAACCAATACTAGTTTTTTTCGCAGCACATGAGGTCAAGGAAAAACACAACATTTACACAGTGAGTCTGCTGTAGTCTCAGACTAATATAAGCAAGTTGCTCTTGAAGGCTTGACCTGATAGTAATCTCTCCACAGACTACAATGAGAGTTGGATGAGACCCTAGAGCAGCCTTATTGTTTAAATAGTAGGTATTTGTACATGTGTTGTCTGTGGCTCTCTTACATCTAATGCTTGCAAATCACCAAATGCCCCTTCATTTTTTCTGCAGGGTTAAGAGCTCTTGAAACATCTCATAGCAACAGCCCAAACCCAGGAAAACGTTAAGAAAAAAAAATGGGTGGTGGTAGGTATGGAAAGAGGAAGACTGATCTTCACATCTCTAAATTGTTGGTTCAATTTCAGCATCAGAACTAATTGAGAGCTGTTACTGTCTGCTAGCTGTTTAGTAGCCTACATGAAATAAATTTGGTGGTCCCAATTGTAAGGGATAAATGGTCACCTCCACCATCAGGCTTCTGACTGGCTGACACGCTCCTGCAGCAGAAGCCAAAGACTGAATGGACATGGAAGTAAACTATATAGGTTTCAAATGTTAATACTTTTATTTATTTATTTATTTATAATTAAGGAGCACACAGAGCCCTGTGTTTCACCTATCTAAATTATTTATAAAAAAGCATTCTTTGGGATTGGTGTCTGAAATCTACCTTCCTTGAAGAAATGTAAAATATTGGGTTTAAACAATGTAGCAACATTCATTTCAAATCTCTCAAATTAAAGATCTGGAGGAAAAATTTAATTCACCATTAATCCAACAATTGAAGTTAGTGAGATTCATGAATAACAGAGTTCTTTTTTTCCCTAAAGGAAAAAAGTAAACTGTGTATTTATTTAAAAAACAAACAAAAAAAAAAACGCATTTTAAACAAAACAGGAAAACATTAAGTGATAATTTTCAGGATTTTGGCTGGTTTCTAAACCAGAAAGATAAGGGAAGCTAATGTATGAATGAGGTCCAGCTGTTGCCAAGGAAATTTAAATATTTTTCCCCTCCATAAAATAAAATGACAATCCCTGGCCTCACCCTTGCCAAAAACCTGACACAAACAGGTGTCCGTTTTGGTGTCGATCATCACTTTGCAATAGTTAAATAATGGCCTTAATGCGCCTTCATAAGCACAAAGTGTGGCACGACCTCACCCGTAACAGCAACTTTGCTGGAATGAGTGCATAAAATATTGTTGATGACAGAGTCTTGTACAGCCAGACCTTTGTGGTATTTGTGCCATTGGCACAGACCTATGTAATGCTGTTCTCCACTGGACAAGGGTCAAGGAAAGCAGATGATGGAATTCAGATTTTGGGAGAGCTGGAAGTAGGAGAAAATAGGTTTTTTACTGAAATTTTTTACTGAGGTTTTTTACTTTGAATTTGACTATTTGCTGGCAGCTGGACTAAACAAACTGACTTCTCTTGGCTATCACTTGGTGTTCTATTTTTGTATTTTGGTTTTTTTTAAAGAAACCTGTCCCCCACAAAAGTGAAGTAATTAAAATTAGTTGGTCTGGAGCAAATGTTCAGTAGACTACTATGGCCAAGATTTTCTAAAATGACTAATGAGTTTGAGGTGCCAGCTAAGGATCTGCTTTCCTGAAAAGGCTGAGCACCCATTCTATGAGAGAATCTGGCCTTTTCAGAGGTTCCTCTAATTGTGCACTCAAAAATCTAGGTACACAAAATCACTAGTTAAGTTTGAAGATCTGGCCATGTAGATCTAAGAAGAAACACTTAGCCAAGTAGGACTTTTTAGTGTGAGGCATTAAGTGCACCTGAACTTGTATCGGGAATTCTAAAAGTAATTTCGCTGGTGTGAATTTCTTTGGTGCTGGTGCCCCTTAAACTTCAAAAAAAAAACCCAAACCCATTCTGAACCTTGCTACTGCAGTACCAACATGGTTATGCAAACACTAGGGCTGGCCACAAGAGGTCATGTGAGGCACAGAGTGGACAGCTGCCATGCAGAACGAAGCCCTTTACAAACCACATGTTATCATCATCTGAGTTTGCAATGTATATTGAACACACTGAAGATTCGGTGTTTCCTTACTACCATTCATATAGCAGTTTTTAATCACGGAAAAATTATTTCATGCTGAAGTTGAAAGAACTTTCTTTTTAAAATCTCTCCAGCTCCCAACCCCGGCAAGTATTTTGGTACTTCTCCAAGTTCAACCACAACGCTTTGTTTAAACAATACGGTTTGCTTAATATGTTTTCAATGTGATTTCTTTTGCTGGTAAGGTCCTTAAGCTTTACTTGTATTATGATTGGAGCAGCTCCAACTGCAACATACGTTTCTGACAAAATTATTTGTTTAT
This sequence comes from Mesoclemmys tuberculata, assembly GCA_007922155.1. NCBI lineage: Eukaryota > Metazoa > Chordata > Testudines > Chelidae > Mesoclemmys > Mesoclemmys tuberculata. The sequence continues at coordinate 12,928,004 of ML675650.1, forward strand.
GCAGTTTAATGTTAGGAGCTGATGTGATCCCACTGTAAATAGGATGAAATAGTGATAGCAGAAATAGTTATTAGAAACTCTTGGTTTCTGTAACAGAGTTAAATTTGCTTCTAACATGCTTAACACACTACTGGAAGGCACTCAGACGTTACCGCAATGAGGGTAGCATAAAACCTGAACCCAACAGAATAAGAAAGACAAAGAAAGACAAATTTCAATGATCAGATTAGATTCAAATTCTAACTCAACTATGAGCAATGCAGATGTGTTTTGTCCCATCTAGTTATAGCTGACTGGCATCCAATTATGGCTAGTTGGTTAAGGTACAGTAGTCCTCTTTAAAGCAAATTAAGGGATCAATTCCCAACTACATTAAAGACTGAATTTTGATCTATAAAACACTGATAGCTGCACTTCCCTGGGGGCAATATAGATCAAAACACTCAGAATGAAATGCATGAGAACTGGGGACAAAGCACTCTCAGCCAAAGGAGTCTGGTTATAGAACAAACTTCCAAGGGAGATCAAGAAAATCCTGAGTCCAACTGTCTTTAGGAAACACTGCAATACCTTCCTGTTTGAAATGGCCTTTCCCACCATAAGAATGAGACTCAGCAGTGAAACCCACCCCCCTTCTTCTACCACTAAGCCCCTATCAACCAAAAAACCAAGTTACCCTGAAACCAATCAACCTTCAAAAAAGTAAATTAATGAACACTAACCCCACCCACAAAACCTACCCCTAGAAGCAGAGTTTTTACCCTAAACAAGGAGACGAGCCAGAGACTCCATGAAGTCTACCAGAAACTTCACTACTGCTATCAGCTTTACGTTGAAGACTGTCAGATGATATGGTAATTGGCAGCGGTATAAAACAAAGATAAAAGACAGACAGTTGTAACTCCATTCAATCACAGAAGAAAGTCAATGGAAAGGCCACCGAAACTTTGCTCAAATGAACAATATACTAGCAACTTGTCAGAGGTCCATAATATCCTGTAAACTATAGTCTCTAACCTGGACTTCTGCATTAAAAATGAAGACATGACAAAGCTTTGGTGACTGTATTTGGCTTATGCCTAACTTTTTGACGACTTCCGCTTCATGGTTTCCAGGGCTCCTTCGAGTTTTCCTGAGATCTAGCTAACTGGCAACGCCTGGACCAGCTCCATTTGCTACCACGCAACTAACACATTTGGAAGTGGGGAGAATGAAAAAATTAATTCCTTCAACTGACTCCAACTAAGCCAAATCCTAGATTCATTTAAATACTATGCAAAAGTAATTGCTGTCGCAATGGAGTGAAGAGCCCTTAGAAACAAAATGCACTGCAAATGCAGTATTTTGTCATTATACAGAAGACACAAATTAGGGGGGGAAAAAAATCACTGCTGTATCTCTTCTACTGTGATACCGGAAGTATTAACCATATTTAAAATGTGAAATGCAATGAGCTTGGAAAATATTGGATAGTAAAATATGATACTGATAAATACTCATTCTATAGCTTCTTTTGTTCATGGCAACACAAAACCTGTAGGAAGTTAAAAGCCTGGGGAAAAAGTCTGGGACAGAAAAAAATCCAATCTCACCAATCCAAATAAGATGACTAGTGAGTTAGATTTCAGGACAATACGTAACATTTGGCCTTAACTTCAATTGATACCTTCAATTGATACCACAGCTAAGCCAGGCATCATGAAAACACTTGTGTTAACAGTTGTTCCTGCCTCTTACCGTTACATACTAATTGCACACTATTGCATACACTGGAAAGTCAGTTACTGAGACAGACCTGTTATGTTTTACAGAGTTGTTTTATACTGCTGGTCAGCTCACTCAGGGAAATTAAAAGCAACAGAAAGAACCAGACAGCATGTAGTAGAGACACTGCCCCACTACACGAGATAATAGAGGTTTCATTCATTTAAACCTTCATCTTTTGTAGATAATTCTGGGCTGGGTTCTGACTTCACTTTCATTGGTGTAGACATGTAACAAATCCACTGAATTTGACAGAGTGTTTAAGAAATCAACACCTGGCTCATGGTGTTGAATTCATTTTCATGTTGCCAATTAATCTGTGTGAACAATAAATACACCTAGGCCTCTCTTTGGTCATTCAGCATTGGGATCTCATTCTAAATCCACTTGTCTATAGAAACAATCTCACACTGAGAACAGCATTTGCCTTTCAGCTGTGGACATTACCACAATCTTTAAGTCACTGTGATTCTGCTCAAAAACTATATAGAAATAGCCTTTTGATAATACTGACAAAGGGCACTGTTCTTAGTATCTGGAAGGCTGCTCATTCTGCATATTTTTGATGATGTGACTAATTTAACCTCTGATTCACCGTTTGCTGTACAGTCACCATGAAAGACTGCTCTGGACGTTCCATTGCTAGGGATGAAAAGGTACTGCTGCCTCTGAGATCACCACAAAGGTACCAACTATTGTCCACCGGGATTCAGACTAGACAGAGCACTTGTTTCTCAGAGGTCACTCAAGAACTCTCAGATGGTAATAAGTTATGGCTACTACTAACTTTAAACCCTCGCTTATTCAAGCAGCCCTTATTCACCCTTGGAGTTCTGGGTAGCATGGAACTGCTTTCTCATGAGAACTCAAAAGCTGTTCATCTTGCAGACTTCCCAATTACCATGGATTTCAGTCCTCAGTGGAGGACATGTGCCTTTGACAGGTGTATAAGAAATGTAATTAATTCAGAAATTTAAATTTCAAGAGTTTTCTAACATTCTCTCCTGTGCTTGGATATCAAGGTGTTGAGACATACCTTAAACAACATACTGAGATGCAAACCCCAGAAAGGGCGAGCTGGTATGGTAAATCCCATGTCCTAATCATTCATTTCATTTGTAGAAGTGGTACAATAATACTTTACCATTTCCTAGCAACATATGAATGGCATTCATGCAGATGAGTCAGATAACTCATCCAAGGCCCACAAGCTCAATCACCCTGAGGGTGCGCAGGTATACACACACACGCACACACAGATCGACACCCGTGAAACTATTCCTGGCACACCAGGAATGCCAGTGAGTGTATGGGGGATGGCAAAACACTGGCAACCAAAAACCCCAAATTTGTTCAGCATGGCTCCTGGATTTTTCCAAGCAGTTCCTACTGATTCTCCACACTACACCCATTAGCTAGAGTCTAAAACTATTTTCATGAGGTACAACTGTGATAATCAAAACCTGATCACACTCTGCAAACTAGATCACACCTGACTCATGGAAGTGGCTGAGTGAAGCCCCCTAGAGGAACTGCCAGCCCTGTTAAGTTGCAGGGGTATTTGCAGAATTGAACGGCTCTGATAGTCACAACAGCATTAAAAAAAGAGAATCCACCCTCAAAGTTATTTCAGTTCTAGCAGCAGAAAAGCTCATGCTGTCTCATAAGGATAATTCAGAAAGTCATGTGTGAACATATGAACAATGACAGAGAACTTAAAAACTGGAAGGTAACAGACCACAAATCACAGAGATGATGCAACCTGGGGATATTCTAAACAAAGGGCTTTCCAACATGCAAACACCCCTTTCCAATCACTAGACTGAGAGCACTTGTTTCTGATAGGTCACTCAAGATGGTAATAAGTTATGGTTACTACTAACTTCAAACAGTCGCTTATTCAAGCGGCCCTTAGTCACTTGGACGCTGATCCTTCGAATAAGAGAACGATGGGGGATAGGAGACATGAGAGCTATGCTCCCAGAGAGGGGTGTCTGTTGCATGAGAATACATTTAGGTAGGAACGCCCAGGGTTATTACAGTGATGGGACCCTTAGAAATGTGTCCAGTGCAAACAGTGATATATAGGAAAGTATCAGACACACTAGAGTTGTCAAAAATAAATGAGCCAAGTACACACTCAGCTATATTTTTAAATTATGTTGCTTGCACTTATGTAAAGTTCAGTAATTCCCAAAAGGGAAGGAAGACTTTTGTTCATTAGAACCTCACTTGCACTAAGGGATCAAAACAAGATAGGAAATAGCACTCCTCTCTCCCCGCGCTCACGATTATGCCATGAACAACAAATGAGCGCTTGGATGTCATATGTGCTATAAGCCTATGTAAGAAACTAATCGGCTTCTCTCTTCTCAGTGCCCTGATGACTCTTACAGCATTAGCATCACTAGACAGACCTGGCTAACCATTTAGAGAAGGTACTTCTTAAAAAAAAATAAATCTGAAGATTTATGAAAAATGAGTGAAGCATCAAATACATCTGTATCAAAAGGAGGTAAAAAAGTTATTACCTAAACAGAAGTTTCTGACCATCTCTGAAAAGCTATTTAAGTCCCACTAACTCCTTAGCAATTTTCCTGGCTGCACATCATGCATTTTCTGATGAGTACCAATATGAAAAAGGTCCATTCTATGCCACTATTGTCACAAGATGATGAGCTGTCTTCCTGTGCTGAGTAGCCAAACGTATAATACTGTTTACAAAGCTGACAAAGCACTACAAACTCATTCCTCATCAAAACAGCATTTGGACAATTTTTCTAGGATACTCCCTTGGTTAAAGGGACCAGCAACATGTTAAGTAGGGAGAAGGGGAAGGGTATGGGCTAAGGAATCAGACTCCCCAAGTGTTTTGTATCCTTGGCTGTAACTCATTTAACAACATGATGTTACTTTTCACATCTATTTGATCATTGCATTGGTGATTTGTGACAGAGGATTTTTTTTTTTAATCGAAGACTTTGTAGCTGTTTTTCAGTGGTGCAAAAACTCTCCGTATTAACTGCAAGAAAAGTGCTGGCATTCTCTGGGCATCATACCAAAATACCCCCTGCTTAGGACAAAAACCCAGCGCATGTGAGCCGAGGCACAAACCAGGGAGCCTTTTGCAATTAAAGCACGCTCAAGGGAAGACAGGCTGTGAGCTAAGCAGTTCACTGGGTCCTAGAAGAGGAGCCGGTCTACCCCATCCTGCAGAACTCCATGGCATCTTGTTGGTCTTCTGTGCGTACTTTCAGTTATACATGCCTAGAAGTCTAGAAGGAGCTTAATAAAACCAAGACTGTCTACTCCAACAACCCATTCAGCTTGGAGATGGCTATTATAAACAGAGGAAGTAAATACTGCCAGTTCTCTGCAGTTGACTCAGGTCTGCTTCAAACGAAAAACACTATAATTCTGTGTACGTTTGAAAATATATTTTTTTTAAATTTATGGTTTAGTAACCCAGGGCAAAATGACAAAAGACCTAATCTGCAGCAATACTAAACCTGCATTGTATTTTCTTTTTTATACCGCTTGCCGTTCTCTCACCATGTTCCATTGTTTTAAAGAACCCATCCTTCCTTGTCCCATACAAAGGTCCCCTCTACATTGTATGAAATACTAGATGGAATGCCCTTGCTACAACATGTTAATCCTTGGACAGGGTTAAAAAAAAATCTACAGGTTAGTTTGGCAGTGTGTACCAGGACTTTATTTACCCAGTTTTCCTGAACTTTTCTACAGCCTTAAGTTCCAACTGGGAAGTAATTCAGCTGGGGAACAGAGTTTAAAAGCTTGCTAGACTGAACTGGATTTCAAGCATATTGTAACTAAATCTCTACACATGGCAATTTCTACGGTGTAGCTGTGCCCAAAATCTCATCAAATTATCTCAGATTTCCTATGCTTCTACTAGTTACTGGTGTGAGCACCAGTCCATAAGCCTATTTATCTTTTGGTGTCTTTCTCCAACCGAAAGAAAAGGCAATAAAAGAACAGTGAGACAACAGCCCTTCCATCTCACACCCCCTTAACGCTACTTATTTTCAATATGATTAACTTGTACTATCCGGGAACCCCAATCAGACAATAAAAACACAATTACTGGCGGTACCAGAGAAGTATGTTGCCACTCTTCCACAATATTTGTGTCTTTAAACTTGTCTAGTTCCTATAAATCTGCTTCCCAAGCCCTTCCTGAGAAGGAAGAATCCTAGGGTGTTCTATTAAAACAGCTCACCTAAATATTGATGGCAAAATTCCTGTTGAGGAGGAATTGGGTGTGTACCAAGGACCAGGCTAGTATGCCCACTAACTATGAGGATCCAGTAGCAATAAGCTCCTGTTGAAGGCATCACCACTAAGTTTGTTGCTGTAGAATGTTGGTTGTGGCAGTGACCGTCCCCTCACTTCCTGCATAAGACCAGTGTTCATTGAATTTGTATGAAGGATGTGAGTTTCAGCAAGCTTATTTAAAACCAAACCAAACCAAACCTTAAATGGTCCAATTCCACCTGCATAAGTCATCAAAATCAGAAATTGACCATAACTGAACATTTGCAATAAACTAGATTAGGAAGGGTTTAATTTTGAGGTCTCTGTTATTGATAGCTATCATATTAATTGGAAGCAATCAGGGAGAGGCAGATAATGCTCAGGCAAACGAAGATTTAAGTTTAAGAATGAAAAAAGTTAAGTTAATAAAAGTTAAGTCACTAGGTGCTTAAGACCCATTAAAAAAAATGGGACTTTGACACTTTTGAAAATTTTATCTTAAGTTCCTGTAATGTTAAAGTCATTGAGTCTGATCTTTTCACTGACTTCAATGGCCTCTGAATCAAGTTCATAGCATAAAACGTTACTACACAGTAACGAGAGAGAGAGGGGGGGGGTAGGTTATTAAGTGCTATTTGAAGGGAAAAATCAAATGACTCATAAATCATGGTACTGATTGTAAAAAATAATTTCTGTAGATAAGTAGCATTACTCACCAAGGATAACTGACTTTATCACAGATCTACTGGTGCTTCGTAAAGAGAGGCATTTCTCACTGCTCTGTTGACACAGATCAGTTCACACTGTGAAGCAGTAACTTCACATAGCAACAGGGCTTCTTTTGCAGTATCATGGTCTCACATTTCAGATGTGACCAGCAGCAAGTTTATGATTTTCAAGAAATAACATTTTGCAGATTGAGAAAAGACGGATGAGGTTATGTTGCCATAACAGTAAACCCAAAGAAATTATCTGATATGAAGAGTGGCTCTTTATACAATTGAGAGCTTTTCAACATAGTGAGGCTATAAACTACTTTCCCAGTCTGCCAGGCTGCATAACTTGGTATCACAGTTCACGCTGCGCACTCTCCATAGTGCTGTTAGCTACAGATGGCTGAATAGTTATCACTTGATTCCTGAATATTTTCCACAAATGAAAGTAATAAGAACAGTTCATTACGATTCCTAAGTTCATATCATTCATTATTCCCACATACTTGGAGAACAGCCAAGGCTGATTGAAAATATTTGAATCTTGAAAGTTTAACGTGAATGTTTACTTGCTCAAAATGTCACATACAAAATAGTCTTCAACGTTCTCCCCATTTAAATAGTTTAACTCATCCAGTCAGTGAGTGGAAGCAATACCATGTAACTTAAGTGCCCGACCAAACGCCATGAACAATGAATAGCAAGTAATTCAGAGTCAAATTTCTAAAGTCCCTAAATCTCATTTTCAAAGGAGACATAAGAACTAATGTGCCTAACTCACTTCTCAAAAAGGGGCGTAGGCTTCTTAGTCATTTAGGCGCTTTGAAAATTTTATCCAAAATTAACAGTTTGCAAATGGCTTAGCGGCTGAAAATTATTTATCCAGACTATTCAGCAAATACTTACAAAATAACTAATTAGCAGTTAAATGGAATATCTAACTCAGAGAGACAAGGTGGGTGAGGTAATATATTTTATTGGACCAACTTCTGTTGGTGAGAGAGACAAGCTTTTGAGTTTACACAGAGCTCTTTTTCAGTCAAGCACTTAGATCAAAATTCATTCATGACCCATTTGTTAAGGGGATGAAACCATAGCGGATATTGTTGATAATGATAAATATATTGATTAATGATATTGATAAGCTCTACTGCTATCTTAAACTTAATTTGTTTTATGTACAATGAACAAAATAGGTTATCAAAAGCAGATGATAGAGTGCAATACAGCAAATGCTCTTTTACTTTACAACTTGTTTCTCAAACCAGCAAAGAGCCTGCCTTTCTTCCAGAAGTCACACTCCATGCTTATTCAATCTTGAATGTGAAGAAGGAAATATAGGGATATTTACTTCCATAATAAAGATTTGCAACAGGACAGCTACGTTTCATTTAATAAAACAGGCCTGGAATTACCATGCTCTGCCAGGACAAAAGCTCAAGTCAAGCTTGGCATCCAAGTCTGGCTCCGAGGCTCTGAGCCACTTGAGATTGGGCCCCACTGAAGTAGGAGAATGCAGAGTCTGAGCTGAAAGGTGCTGACTGTAATGCTCTTGCAACATCTCCTGATAATCAGTTCTTCCACTTACCATCCAGCATCTGGGCAAGGTCTGAAAGGCGCAACTCTTGCCTGCCATCTGAATGGGAGCAAGGTCATGAAGATAAGGTTAAAAATAAAAAAGGGAGTGGAGATGTGAGAAAGGAAGAAAGGGCAGAGGGGAAAAAAAAAAACCAAAGAAAGAAAAGTCACATGGGGCAAAACATCAATCATTACTGTATTCTCTGGAATGTGTTTAAGAGGTCACATTTTTTGAGCACATGCAGCTTTACATATACCACTGACACTTACGTGGCAGGTCAGGAAAAGCAATAATGAACTTGTGAAAGCCTTCTGCTCTTTACAAAATTCAACACAACAAGATGGTATGACTTTAGCATGGGTGAATTTGCTGGATTGACAGTAATAAAGACTGACGTTTTCTAACTGTAGAACAAACTAATTTAACCAGAAGTGATTAGTTTAATTTTATATATTTTTAAACAGACAACTCCACCACTACATACTGTACTGACCTCACCATATAGCCATCAATTACAGTCATTACTAACCTAGACTGAAAGTAGGAATCCTGATTTCATGCACACCACCAAATAGCCAGTAGAGGATAAATTTTTGATCACCATTAACTCAATCATTCTTATTTAGAAATACAAGGCCCTATAGCCCATTAACCAACATGCAGGGCTGTCTAGTGTACAGTGAGGGGTGTCTGGCTTGTAAAATATCAATTTAAAAGGACCCTATGTTACAGAAATGAATTTACGGTTTAGTCATTTTAAAACGGAAAGCAGTGCAACTTTAAATTGAATTAGAAAGCATTGGTCAGTCTGAGGCGCTGGGCTTCGGACAGCAGCAAGGGAACAGGAAAGTTCACCATGTCCTGTGCTTCTAGCCTGTGACTTAGGAGTCCACCTCTGCATCTGCAGTAAGCACAATTGCTTCTTATAAATTCGTTAACTGGAAGAAAGGCTTTCCAAGTCATTAAGAGCAAGGAGGAGATGGGAGGGTAACTACAGCATTCAAAGAAGCTGCCCATTCAGAACTAACTAGGATATTTTCATTCTATTCAATTAGTTTCATGCAATGATCATTTTCAAAATAATTTACTCACTATTTACCTTTATAGCATGGATTTAATTCCCTAAGCCATATACACAGGCCAAGCAAAAGGAGGCAGACACTTGAATGAAAGAGCTACAACTCCAGAAGCACGTCCTCATTTCCATGTTTCTTACGATCTGTTTGTGTGTGTTACATGCAGACTATTCTACAGTGAACAACACTACCTCCTCAATAATGAGCCAAGATTACATTCCATAGTTAAAGATATAAAACTCTAACTGGCTGTTCTATTGACATAAAAGGGCAGAGTTCTTCGTGGAATAATCACCTATTCTCCAAAAGCAATATAATGTACTGTGAACAAATGCTCATTTATTGTATATTGTACAAAGTGCATATTGTACCACTATCAATGACGGAGAAAAGCACTTTCCTCCCTCTCATTTAACCATATTTTTTCTCCTGATTAAGAACTAGACTTTAAAGCATGATGTTTGACTGCTGTGATGTGGTTTGGCAGTTTACGGATATACTTTGATAATAGTCAGCAGAAATAAAAAAGACTTTAGTTGTTTCTTAGTTAACATTGAAAACAGTCAACTTTTAAAAAAAACATTACTGGATTTTGGTTATTTTTGTTTATGCTTCCCTTTGGAATCATGAAAATAAAATTTCTTCCATTATGGTCTTGACTACACTGCAGACTTTGAGGGTGTTTGGGGTATTAACCACTGTTTCTCTCTTTCTTCCCCCCACCACCTCCAACCTGCCTGTTAAGCTGTGATGGAGAGATAGGTGATCCTGGTTCTATTCCTAGCACTGTCATGACTCTCCTGTGTGACTTGGGACAAGTCACCTGAAATCAGATTTTGAAAGCCATTTTCCATGCCCATAACATGCAGGTGGAAGTCTTTGCAGGCCTAATTTTGCCCTCACGATAACATGCCCCTGCAATTTAGGTCATTTTGAAGTTTCATTTGTTATCTGCCTACAGGCTAAGGCTCCATCATGCTAGATGTCACACAGCACATGGTAAAAGATAATCGATGAACAAACAATTTTATTGTATGGATGCAATTATCTACGCAGATATCAAAATCACCAATACTGCAAAATAACTACTTCACCCCACTAATTAGACACCAACATGAGCTAAGCTGCAGATGCAACATGGAGATCTAATCACGAGCAGGCTAAAAATTTGGCTCTTCATCTCTGTGCCTCAAGTCTCCCCTTCCGAATAAGGAGATCATACTTCGCTGCATGTAAGTATTGCAAAACTAGACTCTCTAGTGCCACATTCTTGGCTCTGACTCTGCAAGCATTTTGCAATGGGACTGGTGCAGGGGGTGTAATTTAAAGAACTTGTAAGCTGTTTTCCCCCATGGCCAACTGAGGATAAGGGAAATGGAAGAGTAGCCAAGAGTCATTCCTAACCCAACCTGCACTCATCTCATCTGTGCAGAGTTTAAAGTTAGCCTTTCCTCTCCAATTTTCAGAGTTGTAAGCTGCTGATGTGTGTTTGGAAAACTCAGAGTGTATTTCACATAGCAGTGAAAAAATCCAACAAACAGTGCCTTATTTTGGGAGCAATAGCGTGTGAATAAAATATGCACTTGGAGTGGGGAAACTGGGTTCAGATTGTCTGTGGTTCTGTCATAAGAAAAATAATACATGGAAATAATTCACCCTGTAACTTCTGAATCAAAACATCTCTCCTTGCACTAGTGCTACTTCAGAAGAAACCCACCAAGAATCAATAATACACTGGCTCTCCTCAGCATGAAAGACCAAAGGACCAAGTCATAAAAACATAACCTGGCCCATTTCCATGCAATTCTTACATACTTGACTTGTGAAGCGTGGAACGCACCTTTTTCCATGTAAATTAGGATTTTTGGCAACCCCTTAAAAGTACCATTTCCATCTTAAACCAATATACCTCTGCATTACACACGCAGTGGGTGGAGAGCTACAAAAGTGGCAGGTGCAGATAGGAACAAGAGTAGATTAGAGCCAAATGGGTCCATGCAGACAGTACCTCTAATTTGGAAACTCTTTACTAAATAACATGCCTGTGAGCATGGCAGTGCCTCTGCCATAGCAGAGGATCCCTCAGCTCAGAGGATGAGTTACCAAGCCAGAAATATAGGACCTGGAACAAAATGTGCATTTCTTTCCACATGCCCCAACCCTTCTCCTCAATTTCCCCCCCCAAAAAACCAAACACACTTCAGTTAGCAATAGAACAAAACAGGAACATCCCCCGCCTCAAAAAAAAGGCAAAACAAATAACCAAAAACCAAATCCCAAACCCAAAATAAATACTTGAAGGGCACTACAAGTTTTAGCAACCCAACAAAATCCTAGGTCTGATCTTCACTGCCAGTTTTATCAGTATAAATTACGTTGGTTAGAATGCAATTTTCACCTAAATAGTTATATTGGGAAAAGTCACAGTGTCGGCACAATTATATTGGTGAAAAGGTGTTGTATACTATACTTGCGTATCTTATTCTCCTTCCCCTGCAGCAATAAGATACCGCAGTCTAAGCATTCTATACTGGTATAACTATGTCCACATTAGAGAGGTTGTATCACTGTATGGGGGTTTATATCAATATAGTTAAAGTGGTACAACTTTCTAAATTGGATAGGTCTGATACTTTTAGCCTGTGTCCTGTTCTCCCTAACCACCCTCTCTGCAGAGACTGGAATTAAGCTACCTCTTTGTGATCCTTTTGCCATTTAAATTAGAGGAACAAGGTGAAGTAGACACTATTTAAAACTGAAATTTTCTTATTGTATCTGGAAAGGAAATAAACACATTTCACCATGCATTTATCTTACTCCTATGGTTAACTGCTTCATCATGTAAGCACTTGCCCAAAAGCAGGTATACACAACAGTAAATTTTCAACATTTTTTTTATAAAAACCCCAAAAGTAGACTTGTCAGTACGCAGTATAGATTAATGGGGACAAAACAATTTACCCTGTAATTTAATAATGAACCAGTCCCTTTCTTTTTCACAGTGCATGTCAGTGGACAAGATAAAACGTTTCAAAACACTATTTTTATTTCTCAATTTTAGGCTCATTGGAAACTTGTTGTAAATATGTAGCTATCATTCCTAAAATACGATAGTTTCCAGAGACTATCGAAATATGCATACAGCTATATCAGTATTAAAATATACATATTTTGACCTATATGTTACTTGCAAGACTGGCAATGTCCTGACTCTACATACATACATACTGGTGTTCCTGACTCTACATACAAGTCTGTTTCTGGGAACGTTAGCACAGCTGCACAACATTTACATGACTTTGTTCCATAGAATTTGCTTCGCTTTTTGTTAGTTAATTAGGTCACAGTGTTGCAGGACAAATATTAGTGGAAAAATATTTGCACGGTGGAAGTGTTACCTAATGTTGCTTTGCTCGACTACAAAGTGAAAATGCATTCGACTAATCCAGGTACATACCTAGAACCAGATAACAATCTGACTGAACGTTTCATTTAGATATAGAATTTTTTTAAGCTATCTAGCTTAGTTGTGCAAAGTAGTAGCTTCTTATATGGACATCCAATAGACTTAGTATATTCATTTAAAAGGTCTGATAAGGGAATGATTCATTAGATAGCTAAAGGAATAGTAAAATGCATGAGCTTCCGAAAAAAAACATCAAATGAAGAAAAAATGTCAACATTGTATATTGGAACAGAGTTGGTACTGAGACCACATCAAACTCTTAAAACAGACCATCTTTCAGAAAAGTGAGTAATAGAATAAGGAAACTACTGAATCTGAGGAGAGAGGAAAAAAAGCTGTTTTTGCGCCAGGAGATAAAAAGCTAGGCCGGCAGACTTCGCTGTTTCTGAAGACTGTGTTTTCTTTTCTTTAGAAGATCTCTTTCAAAAGAAAGAGCAAATGAAAGAAGGACATTACCTCACAAACCTTAAGATACCTTTGCAATTATTGCTGGGTTGCTAAGCAAATTAACACACACATTCTGCATACAAGACTATGTTAATATAATAAATATAGTAAAAGCTGTTCCTTTGCCCTCCCTCACTGAACTCCATTACCTCAGAATATTCTTAGGGTACGTCTACACAGCAACTAGACATCCGCAGCTGGCCTGTGCCAGCCAACTTGAACTTGTGAAGCGTGGGTTTCACTGTGTAGACTTGTGGGCTTGGGCTCGGAGCGTCCCAGAGTCCAGGCTCTAGCCCAAGCCCAGAAGTTTACTCAGGAATGAAACAGCCCCACTGCCCGAGCCCTGGGAGCCTGAGTCAGCTGGCAAGGACCAGCCATGGGGTTTTTCTTTACAGTGTAGACATATCCTTACAGACCCATTTTCAGACTGGCTCCTTACTACATCTTATTTAAATACAATAGCAACTGACGAAGAGCCAGTAGATCCTCTCCTCCATTCTGGTTCCCAGAAATTATTTCCATCTTGTCCAACACTCAGTATTTCCTTGATCGTACAGCGGCCAGCCGCAGCAGAGTGCCCTCTGGATACAAATGGCGCATGCCCATTTATGTAGCAAGTTTATATTTTACCTGTCTTAGTCGCAGAATGTAGCTGTTGCTATGTAAGAGTATTTCTAAGGCACCTATCACCACGGTATTTAAGTTTCTCCTTTTCACAGGTGGGCTGTGAATTCTGACATTTGCATGGCTCCAAGAGCTAAAGCTTTAAGAAAAAACACTAGATTTCACAAGACTCGCAGTAAAACAGAGTGAGAGCAACCCTGGAGCCCTATTTTTCTGTAATGGCTGCAGTGCTAAAATTTGTATTGTTTGAGGTAGCTTCTCAACTTCATAGCAGCATCAGGGTGTTATTAAACTACAATTAGATTTCAGTGAGCAAACACTGTTCTCAGAAACGTTAAGATATCTAGTGGTTATAAGTAACAGCCAGCAATGATCTACTAGTTATTTCAATAGGCCAATTCATAAACTAACATGTAATGTATTTTATGGCAGATGGAAGGTGGGTTTGCAAACTTTATGCGTGCAAGTAATTGTTCAGGTTGTCCTGACGCTGCAGTAGGATAACTCACCTGAGTGAGGACTACTTGGACGAATAAAAGGGTTCTAGGCTCAGCCCCATACTCTTATTAATTATTTGTAATTCAGCAGTGCTGAGAGGCCCTAACTGGGGATCAGGGCTGCAACGTTTTAGGCAAAACATGTAACAGTCCCTGCCATTGACTGCTTTCAAGCCAACTATAAGGTAAGAGAATAAAGGATGGATACAAACAGGTAGGCAGAGCACATGGTGACAACGAGACCATTATGAAGTGTGGGATAAATAGCAGACCCAAGATACATGCTGCCTAATCCCTTTTTTTTTTAAATGGCATCATGACAGAGGGGAATTTTAAGGAGGGATTTGACCTATCTGAAAACTCATTGGATATGCCTGTAAGAAACATGACTGCACATCATGTGAATGTTTCCTAACATATCTCTGCAAGGGTGCAAAGGAAATGCATCTCAGACTGGATAACCTGTCAAATCCTGAACAAACCCCATTTATTGCAATCAGTTTTACAATGACTCTGACATTTTACTTGGAGTGTAGGTTGGTTGGTTTGTTTAGAAAAGAGATTAATCCAGCAAAGAAGTCTGCCTGAATGCCATCACTGCCGGCTATGTTTTCTTAGAAATTTTCTCATCTATAGTGCACTGCACTTTATATAGCAGCAGCAGAGTCCTGCTCTGACTGAGAATACTTAGTCTTCACACAGTGATTTGCAGATAAAAGCCGTGGAAGTTTTCCTGTTACCATAAGGGAGTGCCAACACATCAGTCTTTGCATTAACAACCTGCTTTTTCCATCAGTTATTGTATAGTTCTAGGCATACACTCTTCCATGTTTCCTTTAGCAATAAGAGCCCAACCCCTCAAACCTTTACCTGTACAAATACTGGCCACGACTTGAAAGGGCCTTAAAGAAAGACAACTTGCATGAGTAGGGACTATTGGCAAGAGGTTTGGAGGATAAGGACTTGCGTAGGCAGATTTTCTTGGAGTTTTTGGTTTATGTTATTTTTAAGTATATCAAATTTGTAAATATGTTGATGGAAATTTATTTCTGTAGTGAGGCTGAACAATCAGACATTCACTGATTGTTACCAGTTTCTGCTTAAGTCACCTTTGTATACAGCATTAATTATAGAGTTCATTCTTATAGACACAGTAAACAAACACACACAGATGCTAAAGCCAACATGTGCAAACATGGGTGCATTTAAATAATTATTCACTCTTTTCTTGTGAGAGCAGGGAGAAACCAGCCACAGACATCAACATCAAATAAATTTTTCCAATACATTCCTAATTTTAAGTCTCATACTGTAGGTACAATGGCCAGCATTCAAACTCTAACATTTACTGACAATTTTCTATTCTATTCTATATATATGGAAACACAAAACTGATATCTTATATCACTCTGTGTACTTCTTCTGGCAAATGTTAATTTTAATAGCCATTACTGCACCAAGGCTATAATGAAAGAAAAAGTTATTTTGGGTGTATCTATATACTAAAGTATTTCTGTGTTTGTTGGAATATCCTAAATAAATGACAGAGCTGGAATAATTGTAAGCACCATTTATCCTCCCCTGCCACCCCCTTTTTTTTTTTAAATAAAAATGAAACTTTCTCAAAAGTGCTGGAATTAAAATCTGTCCCCCCTGTACTAGTGACACTGAAGGCAACATATTTAAAACAAGCCAATTTTCATGACTCATTTAGCACAAGAATAATGCAATTTGACAAAGTTAACAGCTGACATTGTTATTTATCTAATTTCCTCCACCCACCCCCACGAGTTCTTGTTTTCAGTAAGGTCCTGTGGTTTTAAGCTCTGTTTTCTAGTTAGTTCACTTAAGTACATGAAGGTCAAATGACTTGTGCAAGGTTACAGTTTGAGTCAGATTTGGCCTGGACAAGAAACCAGGATCCTCCAAGCTCCCAAACCCTTTGCTTTCAAACCACATGACCACATGGGAACATGTTTTCCAAAAACATAGTATTTTGGATGAAACCATATTATAAAAGTGGTATAGGCAACTTTCCTAAAGCCTGCTTCTGTTTTAACAAATCCTATTGCCCTGTAACATTGAGTGTGTCTCATTCTAAGGCCTGTGGTCTAAACCAAAGGGTTTTACTTATGTTCTGAAATATTGCATGTAGATCTTCTTATACCCACTGAATTTCTGATTATGAAGTTTTATTCTCAGCCACCCCTGCACAGATCTTCCCATTGCTCACTAAGACCTTTGGGGTAGCAAGACTCTCTCACAACAAGGTCTAAACCTCTAGTCTTTTGGAGGTGTCAAGACTGACAAATACCTCCTTATATGTAGTGTCATAGCCATGTTGGTCCTAGGATATTCTAGAGACAAAGTGGGTGAGGATCTTTTACTGGACCAACTTCTCTTAGTGAAAGAAGTTTTCGAGCTTACAAAAGCAGCTGTGTAAGCACAAAAACTCATTTCTCTCCCCAGCATCAATTGGTCCAATAAAAGATATTACCTCACCTACCTTGTCTCTCTAAGTACACATCCTTGGCTGTAATGCCACGGAATGAGAGTAGTTTGCTCAGAACTATTTCATTTCCTTTAGGTGGGGCTTTCAACAGCTACGTTTTACTCCTCAGCCAACTGTTCGTTATTTCAACTCTGCCCAGAAGAAAGCGTTGTTTTCTCTACTTCAGGTGCAAGGACATGCCCATGTCTTTTTACTGTTAATGCATGTTAGCTATGTGCACTGATGGGATGACTAGGCCCCCAAACCTCAATTTTGCTATTTAAAGAAATCCATTTAAAAAGAACATAAAAAAGGGTTTTTAAACTGAGTGACAGTCCCTACAAGACACTATTCCAAGATTTTTTAACCAAGAACTGAACTTGGAAAAAGAGTACAGAACAAGGAGGAATACTTGAGGTTCATCTTTATCCCATGAATTGTTGAATGCTTGAGAGTTTTCATTTGCCCTTCAATAATACCTACAAAAAGTATTAAACTAAACTGAATTTAGGTAAAGCTCTTTATAAACGAGGCATCGTTTCCTTCCCCTGTAAGGTATTGGCTCTCCCACATGTCCCCTCCAACCCTCAAAATATAAAGCCACATGCCTGCTTTAGGCATTGAAAGAAGTTTCTCAAACCATAGTCTCAAAGAAACCCAAAAGGAAAATAAATCTGTTTTATTAAGTCAAAGGGGCCAAATTTCCAGAGGGTTTCTCCCAGGGCAAAGCCATGAATTTAACAAGGATATTTAGAATATTTTAGAGAAAAGCTATTTGCTGAAGATGAATCAGTTTTTACTTCTGGATGTAGCAGATTTCACTAGGAGGAGCCATGGGGAAAGAAAGAAATGTCTTTAGTTTTAAACCGTCGGAACATCAAACCAGATTTCGGGTTCACAGAAAGGACTTGCCACAGTATTTCCTAAACTCCAAGTTCAAATTACAGTTGCTTCAGCCGTGTGAGCACTGGTTTGTTTTTAGAAAAACAGAACTGTTGTGAAGCCTCAAGTCACACACACACATCAATACTGTAACAACATGTCAATCTCCTTTGTTTTGAGGATCAAGTACATCAGTCGAATTCATTTTTATTAAAGTATTATCCTGGCCTGCCAAGCATTTAAGTATTAAAAAGAGAGTTAGCTATAATAAGCTATAAGGCTTATTTCATGGAGAATAAGAGATGAACTATAATGAGTTGCAAGGAAATAAATTCCACCAGGAGTGCCAACTGAGTTAAATTCAGAGAGACTCTTTAAGGGAAGCGTGCATGCAATAATGGTGTTTTTTCTCAAAAATAAAACACTAAGTGACTTTTGAAACTCAGGTTATTTTTTGGCCTCTGATAAATATTATGGCCCATACAGATCCTCAGGTCACGCAAATCTGAATAACTTCACTCACTTGAATGCAGCTACCTAGATTTAGAGCTGAGAATCTGGGCTGCTGCAAGAATTGACTGAACAATAATTGCATAACACTTTTTAAAAATCTCCCATGTGTTATAACTGGATCTAAACACAGTTAGTACAACAGTCAAGGTATATTAAATGGGGGGGGGGGAATCATGAAAGATTTTATGCTGGAGCTGGTAAATTACCTGCCTACTCTTTCTGTGCTGACAATAATGATGAAAACGAAAGATATTTTAATCATCCATCAAAAGAATAACTTGCCACAAGTGAGAGCAGGAGACAGAATTTCGCAAGGTTGTAATAACTTTGTACCTGCCATGGTATAATAATTTGAAACTATATGACAAAAATGATGCCAGTATACTTAGTGTAGTTGGATTTTCCTCTTCCATTCATCCTCACTAACTGAAAGTACTCTATCTTTTATATAACAATGCCCAAAATGTTATGCAAGGGACACACAAAGAAGTGCTGATTATAAAAGTAGCAGCATCCATCATCTTTAATAAAAAGCAAGAAACTATATCAGCTATTTCCTCCAACCAAAGCTTCAGATGTGTTAATAGTAAATCACAATTGCTCTGAAAGAGCATAAAAGAAATCCACAAAAAACTCAACTCAAAGGACACCAAAAAACTCAAGTTATCCTAAAACACAAAGTAAAAACAAAAATCAGCCCTTTCTGAAGCATTTTTAAAACGCAGAAAGTCTTAAAGTTGTCAAAATTAATTTCACCTTTTCATTTAAATATATCTTTAATGGTATAATGTAATAGCTATCAGACATGTACCATATTCTTCATTTATAACTGACAGTTATTTGTTACAAACTCATTGTTTCTTCATGGTAAATATGTACAGTGTAGTAAGAGAATTAATCTTATGAAATACATTCGATATAATCCATTTAGTCTATAGGTCATCAGTTGCAACTTCCCAGTTTACTTGAGGGTGGGCTAAATTCACAGCCTATGCACTTTTAAAATCTACTTATCTAAAACCACCAGGAGAATAAATAGTGCTCCTCCTGTTTTAGAACAGACAGTCCTTGATGGCCAGACTCAGATTGCTGATGCCAATTCCTGAGTTTACAGAACTTGTTTTTCCTTTAGGCCTGAATCAATATACAGGCAACATTACTGTGACGCAGGGAGGGGTTGGGCAGGGATGGCGAAGGCTGAACAAGCCCCTCACACTGAAGAGATTCTACAGCACTTCCCCGTTATAGAAGCCATTCCGGTTCTTAAAATTGCCCTTTGCAGAATGATTGTGGGAAGCAGAGCCCCTCACCAACCCCACTGTGACCTCATACAACTGCCTTCTCTATCAAGACTAAAAGAAGACTCCTAATTATCTTCCAAATCGGGTTATGCCTGCTCAATAAGACGATGCTTTCAAGCTAAGAAGAGAGACCCATTTTCAATGATCTCATAGAAGATGATATTAAGGCTTCAGTGCTCTTCATGTCAACAAAAAACTCTACAGGGAGAGGATGAATAGGTGAAGCCATGAGTTTCCAGTCAATAGGGTGCCAAGTTAAATCTCTGCTCTACTAAAAGATCCTGTTATTGATGTGTCACACTACTACAACCTAGTGTTTGCTTTCGACCATAGAAATAACTTTCTATTGGCAGGGAAGGTCTGCCAAAGTTTAAGTAAAGCCATAGCCAAGCTCTGCCTAGACAATATCCCCTTCACCTCAGTCCCTGAGAGCTAATTAAATAAACTAATAAAGATAACTAATAAAGTTATGTCAGTGGCCTTAAGATTTGGGGAACTAATAGACATTTGTGAAATGTAAGCAGTCACCATCATGTGAGATGTGGCTATATACCAGCATGGGGAATAAGCTCATTAAAACTGCAGCGCTAAATGATGGGGGTTGCTTTTCATTTAAATAACAAACCGCCCTGATACATGACAGGGACAGCCAGAAACATTTGTGAAGTGAACTGCATGTCACTTACAGCAGACAGACAGTGTACATATTGAAAACATCTTTTAAAAAAGTCTGTCTCCCAATATTGGCTGGTTTTCATCCTAGCGTGTAACAGCGCATGTCAGCCAATCAATCACCTGGTTAGGGGACAAGTTACTGATAATACATGGAATTTGCTTAACCAACTGCATATGTCAAAAAATAGGTGACTTCCTGCTACATTCCTTTAACCAAGCCAAATGAAAAATATAGCCAGCCGAAGGATTAGTTAGGTTCGTAAGAGATTATTATATTACCTTAGTTATCGTCTGCAGCATTTCATTTTAGTTTGGTACCCTAGTTGTGAAAGAGTTTCAGAGTCAGTATAAAAAATTAGTCTCTTGTGGAATTCATAACTGGGACAGAAAGAAAAAAGTTGTCAGTAAGCTATTCCATGCATCCAGATGTTTCCCCTGAACTTCCAGATGTTTCCATTACATTCATCTCTCCAGTGCAATAGTGAGGGAGTGTGTTTAGAGAAAGCGACACTCCTTTATGGCAAAATTCATTATAGTCCTGCGCCCACCTCTACTTCCAAGTCTTGTAGATTGAACCGAACTGGTCATTTTCACACGGTGCCCTTATGTTTCAGAGAAAACACATTCTGCAGGTTTTCCAGTTCCCAGGAAGTCTAGGTGTAAGCAATAAGGAATTCATTGCTTGTTTCATCTAGGTCACAGAACGCAGCTACTGTGTTAAAGTCAATAGACATGACTAATTTTGGTAAAACAATATTGACAATGTGTGGCAGGGTGGCTAAAAAAGGAAGGAATAAATTTGTGCCCCACTTTGTCACACTTCCATCGTTTAACTGGGAAAAGTTGTTACTATTATTTCTATGCTAGACACAAGAGCCCAACTCTGCGAACTTTTACTACTGGCTGTAGTGTTTGCTACTGTGAGTAGCCCCGCAAACTCCCTCTGATGGAAGCAAAGTAGCAATGCTACATCCAGGCCTGCCAACAGCAATTCTGGGCCCCAGGGCAGAACAGTCAATGATCCCCGTCCCTTTAGAAAGGGATGGCTCAGGTTCACGATCATAAGCATTAGGTGCAGCTTCCCCTCGGAGAAACTAGCTCTCCATCCCACCTCTTCCGTCCACAGCCCCGCCCACACTCCCT
>ML675650.1:12949462-13003553 GCA_007922155.1 Mesoclemmys tuberculata
GAACATTGGTTGGGGGAATAGGGACACATTGGCTCAATGGAAGGGAGTGGGGCCTGGGATAGACTGTGGGCAGGGCCACAGGCAGAAGAGGCAGGATGGAGAGCTGACATTCCTCAGGAGAAACTTTACCTGCTGCCCGTGGCCCGGGCCCTTTTAAAATTGCCAGGCCCCTGGGCAATTGTCCCTCTCCCTTCCCCCCAATGGTAGGCCTCAATACGTTGCATTATCAATAGCTTCTAATGTGACTACACACCAGTGTGCACCATGGCCTTCACTATTATTTCACTTGTATTCCCACAGAGCTATGGAGATATAGACAGTTCCTGCCATGAACGGCTAATATTTTAAATAGACAAGACACTCTTTTGCTCACCGTCTGCGTATCCCCATGTTGCAGACGGGAAACTGAGAAACAGATTAAGGACCAGATTTTTAAGTGTATTTATCCATCTAAATATGCAGATATACTCCTAGTGCTTTTAGAAATTCCACTTGGAACCTATCCGCATACTTAGACCCTATGTAGCATTAAAAATCTGACTGTAAGTAATTTTTCCATGGTCACAGAGGTAGTCTAAGGTATACTAGATTTGAACTTAAATTTCTGGAGTCCTGGTTCAGAACTTTAACCACAATACCAATCTTCCTCATTTAGCAACTCATGTTTGCAGCCCCGCATTTGGCTTGTGAAGAAGATTCAGATAAGAACTTAAATAAAAGCCCAAACAGGAAAACTGGTTTAACTTCATCCTAAAACAAACAATAAAAAGTAAAAGATGCCATTTTTAAGCTTGTTGTATCAGCTAGGTTCTTTCTGCAAATGACCTTTTCTACTTCAATATAATGCATTGCAATTATGAAATGCTTTTGGTATGATTTGAGTCGCAGCCTAACCAAAGCCCAATTTTACAGCTGTGTATGTTATACGAATCAATTCTGCATAAGCCCCAGAGCAAAAAGGCATGTTATGGAGAAAAAGCTTTATGTGCTTTGAAAAGGAGCCTTGTTAAAAGAAAGGACTCAACTATGAAATCACTTCCTTCTGTTTAAAATATTTTACTCAAGGAAAAAAACACAAAAGGGCATTAAAAAAAAAAAATCTCTTTTTCTGCTTTGATTCAGTCCCAGGATTCAACCTCCTAGCAGCTCTGTGGGGTGACGCAGTGTGCCAGCTTCCGACCGCTCCAGCCAGAGCTTCAAGCAGTCTCAGTCATTAGGCAAACAATGAGTCCTCTTGTGAAACTCAATTGGATTCCACCTCACACATACTGACAGCATAGCCATCGGAAAAGGAGATTTTCTTCTTTTGGGTGGCTGTCCTCTTGGAGCAAGGCAACAAGATGCAGGGATGGCAGACAGTGTTCGGCATTTACGGGGGCTGATAAACAAGAAGTTCTTTTGTTTATCCTCCCGCCCCACACACACCTTGAAACTGCAGCAAAGATGGATGAAAAAAAGCTCATCGGTGGGGTTTTTCTTCTGACTGGCAAGGGGCTAACTTCAGAAATGCCAGTTTATCTCCTTGTTGACTCACTTATATGGTGGTTATTTAAGGTTGATTAACAAGATCAACATTACACTCTCTTTGCAACATTTGTTGATTTACATTGGAGGGTTCCTCTATCAATAGCCCCTTTCCCCCATTTTTAATTTTGAGATTCACCTTATCCTCCCTCCCTCATTGGTCCAAAGCAGCTCCGTGCTGAACAAGCCCAATCTTCTGTTTAAGAGGGCTAGCATACATCAACTGCATTCTTGAGTCAGCTGCAGGGAATTTCAGGGGACGGGGCCTTTTGAGAATAAACCAAGGCACTTCCTTTCCCCTCTCTCTGTAGAGAGGCTGAGCTTTGCCTCAAATTTTAATGCAACACATTGCATTGACAGCTAGACCACCAAGAAAGCCCCAGTTCTCCTCTTCTGTGTAATTTACTGATGCAGAAAGAGAAAGCTTATTTGGAAATAGCCAGGTAGCATAGAGATAAACGTTCCATAAGCTTTTCAACACAGGTCTGAAAACGCATCTTATCATGTCTTTCCCAACTCTGGGAAAAACCGATCCCAACACAGACAGTTTCCCTACAGTGTCACTGTGTGATAGGTTTGCTATACAGAAAGATGTTCAGACTCTATATAATTGATATCAAACCCATTTCACTCCTGAACGTTTTCAACCATGCTGAAAAGCAGGCCTCTAGAAGTAAAGATTGTTATGTTACCTACCCCCTTTCTCCTCCCCTCCCCTTCATTCCATTTCACAGTCTGATTTCTGACTGAAACCCATTCTGGCAAATAATATAGTGCAATTATAGAAAGCTATGCTTTGAAAGTCTCATTGGGAAGCCCAGTTAGGAACTTTCACTGCTATTCATTGTGCAATCTCCGCATAAAACACATAACTCACTGGCTAATGGATCACCATTAATCCATGCCAACAAACTGTTGTCTTTGAGATTGAGGAATAACTCATCTGAGAATTAGAGGAAAGTAAACCTGAAGGCCAAAGCCCAAGTGCATCTGCAGGCGAACGTTTTCCAACCTAGGTGCCTAAAGTCGAAAAGCTAAGTCCACATTTGATACCTAGGTAAGCGTTCTGCTTTTCAGAGATGCTCAGCATCAGTGACTTCAATAGGAACTGTAAAGGTGATCAAAATTGATGAAAGCCATATTGCCTATTCAAGACCCTGATTCAGTAAAGCACTTAATCATGTGCTTAAATTCCACTGGGTCTTAAGCACGTATTTTAGTACTGTGTTGAACTGGAGCCTTGATGGTTCACTTTAGACATCCAAGTTTGAATATGCTGGCCTCAAATACTAATTTTTACTTTACTTTTTTTTTTTGGTGGTAATTACGAGTGTTCATCACTATAAAATCAGCGTTTGCAAACCACAGCCACAAAAGCAATAGCTACAGTAACTATGTGGCCATGATTGGTGAATGTTGGCTTCTACAGATAAGGAAAATTACTGGAACAGACTGGTAGTCCAACCTACTTCAGTGCCCTGGTCCTCACAGTGACCAATGTCATACTCCAGAGGAAGCCACCCATAAAGAGACCTAATTGCAATAACACACCCCATTGTGTGGTATAATGAGTTCCTTTCTGACCCCAACTAGCCACCAGACAAATACTCTCCATGACGAGGATTCACAGCCCTTGTAGGTTGTCCTAGCATGTGTAACTGCAGCTTCTATTTTTCAGGTACACATCTACTCTATGTTCTGGTAAGCATCTAATCAGTGCCCAATAGTTAATACCTTGTTGCATACAGGACACACATTCCACAAAAGAGTTGAACATGCAGTCAAATTACACTAACAGAACAGAGTAAAGTGCTAATAACTTGAGAACCGCACTCATCATTGTTTTCTAAGGAAAGCAATCTTCTAAAACTTCTCATGAAGCGTTTTATTGCACTTAGACTGAGTGCATACAGAGAAAAACATGAACATCACCAAATGGATGTCAGAACTATTATGCAATCCGTCATGACAAGTGCCATTACCCTGTTCGAGTTATGTAGCAAGCTGCATGTGCTGTCTGCAGTCCCGACCATTATTATTCAAACAATACCACAAGGGGCTATGGCTGTCATTATTTAAAGATACTAACAGTGACTTTAAATTAGTGTGACTAATGCTAATTAACCTTCTGAATTCTTTTTGCTGTTTTCAGAAGAGGTGATGGCTCGGTTTAAGTTCTCAGTTCAGCCTTACTATTAAGGTCATGCTAAATCTGATACTCAAATCTTCAGCATAACATCTGCTCGTTGAACTGCTAGGAGAAAGGTGAAGAGTGGAGAGAGATTTCCACTGATTTTTAACTGTGCAGACACTCTTAGTCCCACACTTAATTGGCATTAACTACCAAATGAGATTTGCTCAGTATTTTTTTTTTTAACTATTTCAAAGCACTGACAAAAAATAGTCACTATTTGCCTGGTTTAAGAGATGTAACCAGTCATCTGCTTGACAGGAAATACTTTACTGCTACACAGTTAGAAAGAGTGGCAATTCATCCATAAGGGAAAACATAGATTTGCTTTCCGGAGATATGCTCAGAGCTGAAGCTTTCTTCTGAACCTCCTCTGCTTGTTTGAATTTGGTGAAGGGAGGTAGAACGGGTCAGGTTTAAAAACAGCGCTGAGTGTAGTAGGGCAGTCCATGAATCAAGGGAAAGTTTACCCACTTTATCCTTCCCAACTCAAAAGGATTTTTTTTCTACCCTAAAGAGAAAAGCAAAACATGATCATGATTCAAGTAAATAGATAACATTGGTTGCTGCTAAATTTCCAGCTTGCTCTTGCTATCGCACACAGATTTGCTCCTCAACCAAAGTGTTAGCTAAGCCAGCACACCAACTTGTATTAATGAAGCTAAAGCACCAATTCTTATCACTTGCTCAAAAATTAATAAACAGGCTTTTCAATATAAACTTCACCAATTCATGTTAAATGTAACTCCTGATAGAACAAAGATATCTGTGTATTGGAACCTCATGTAACAGAGAGCTGACCTACCTAAACATATTTTCACTTTATTTGCTGAGATTTAATATTTCCGACAACAGCAGGTAGCTGAACAGAGAGAATTGTTTTGTGCCACCAAAGCAAGTCAAGCATTTGTTACCTAGACTATCTGCAAATATGGCAACAGATGCCTGTTAGAATGTCCCATTTCTTGAGCAACAAGTGGGAATATGCAATGGATACTTACCTGAAAGATGGAAAGCGTACAGCAAGCAGCAGCTACCTCTGTGCCACTTCAGTGCTGTAACTGCTTAGTTCTGCCAAGTACATAGGCCTAAGACCAGGAAAACATGCAGGGGATAAAATTTCCATGAAAGAGGGCATGTCTGCCCTGGGAGGTTTATAATGGACCAGGAAATGTAAGTTAAGCTTCTCCTGGGGAAAGGGTTGTTTCTGCCTTGTGCATATCACCATTATACTCAATGCCCCAGTCTCCATCCCTCCCTGATATGTTCCCCTTCAAAAAATTATATTACCAGGACAGATGTTACATTATTGAATGACTGAGGCTCCGATCTCATTTCCATAACTATCATGATAATTCCGAGTGGTATGAACACATTTGGTGTTTTCTCCCTCCTTCTCTCCCTCATCCCCCACAAATGTACAGTGTGCCAGTGGGAATGATGGGCATGCACGTTCCAGTTCTCCTCTACCACTAAATTAATGTTTTAATAAAAATACCTTACAGGAAGCAGAAATGAACGTTTTTTGCTAAAGAAGACACTCACCAAGCACAATGACCACGGTCTTCAGGAGACTCATCATGGTGTCCCGGTTTCTGCGGGGCCCAGAACTGTGTCTGGACATTCTCATAGTCCTTTGGCGGACGTACCCAAAGATATGAGCATATAGGACCACCATGACCACAAAAGTGACCAAGTTGAAAACAGCCCAGAACACTAAGTAAGAATCACTATAGAGTGGTGCCATGTTGGAACAGTGAGTGATATCACAGATACAGTTCCAGCCGACACTTGGTATGGCACCCATGACAATGGCCATAGTCCAGATGACAACAATTACCACCACCACTCGTCGGTTGCTCATCCGTGTATGCAGCTGCATTCGGAAGACCGTGATGTGCCTCTCAATGGCAATGGCCAGCAAATTTGCTACAGAGGCCGTCAGGCTAGTGTCAATGAGACCTTGGCGAAGAAGCCAGGTGCTCACAGTCAATCTTCTAGTGTTGGGTCCCGTGTTAAACATTAGGTAAAAGTAGGCCAGCCCTGCAAAAAAGTCTGCAGCAGCTAAGTTGGCCATTAAGTAATAAATAGGAAAGTGGAAGCGGCGGTTGACGTAAATAGCCACCATAACTAAGAGGTTGGCCAGCATTATGAAGATACAGACGGTGATACCCAGTCCCATCACAAGCTTGCTGACAGTGTTCCATTCAGTGGCTAAATATTTTCCACTCCGGTTATAAAAGAAGGCAATGTTTTCATTGTAGAAGCACTGGGGCTCACTCATGGCTGTGGACTGAAAAAAAGAGAAAAACAGAAATCAGAACTGAAAGCAGCATTCCAATGACGACAAATTTGCCTCTGCTGGGAAGGCACATGCTGAAGCAAGAAAAACATGAATAATTCTTCATATAATGTATTTAAATTAATATCCAAGATGACATTACAATTGTTGTTACAATGCTAGAATTGACATTCAGACTAGAGGGAACTGAAGGTGAATATGCAAATCTTTGCAGGTAGAATTTTTTTCCATGGCAGCTATAAATTACATAATTATTGTAACAGCCTGCTACACATACAATTCTTCTAAAAATAAACCCAGTTTAGTACAGACAATGCTGCCCATGATATGTAATATGAGGACTTAAACAGTATTAAAGAACACATTAAACATGTCATTGATACATAAAAATATAGTTAGACTGCCTGGGGCTAACGGTTACCATTCATTCCTCTTCTTTCAGGGAACCTCCTTTTTAGCATGTGTCTAAACAAGTTCAACACTCGAGATTTTAAATGGTGACATTCAGTAACGGCATTCCTTCTGTTCTTTCCTACATGGAACACATTAGCTTGATCTTAGATAGATGATCTTGGATTGTAAATTTCTCAGTGCAAGGGCCTGTTTATTCCACATCCTTTGTAGCATTGAATACATTGACAAATAAATAAATAAATACAACGACCACAAACAAAAAGCAACAGGCCTATTATTTTCAGTATTTTTCCTCTCTCAGTTTCAGCCTAAGCAGGCTCCTGAACAGCTAGGGTTATATAGCCTAAGCGACACCCCTTGCTCAGGACTGTTCCTTAAATCATAGTCTCACCCAAAATGTCTTTTTTCAGTTTGGAAGAGGGCGGAGGCAGGGAATATTCAAAAAGCTTTAGCCATACTAATGTTAAAAGTATCAAGCTTTATTTCTTGAATTATTGAAGTTATAGCTGTATCAGGAACCAAGCTCGAGATTAATGGTTTTACCTATTCGTTTTCCTTTCAGAGTTGTGTTTTGCATGCTTCAATGTGCTCAACTAAACCCTACACCCTATCAGTATCTTTTTTTTTAAAGTGAAGTTTTAAAAGGTAATCCCTCATTAAATAAATTGTTTCCTTCCCAAACCATTACTCAGGATGGAATTCCCAAAAGGCAAACGCCAGGATACATACATATATTTTATTGTTGCTCTGCTATGTAGCACAGCTTAACAAAGAGGGTTTTAAAATAAATTTATTTTTATGCACCGTGTCTGAATCTCCCCTCTAGTATGAATCTTTGCTCTGGTTTTATGCCTGGGGAACTCAGCTGCCCACACTAGAATTTCACTGGTGTAAGAACAGGTGGGAATCATAGAAGAACAAGGCCCACTTCTAGAACTGGTCAAAATAAAATTAAAAATAAATATATAATGATGAAATTGTTTCCTGCTCCCCCTCCCCCAGCCAGCTCTAGCCATTAAAGATATAGCAAAACCGTATCTTTAGTATTGCTAACACACTAGAATTGAAAATGTGCACAACTGGGAAAGAGAAAGAGTGGAGTGGAGTGGAGTGACGACAGCGCCTGAAAGATTTCTTTGGAATTAAGTTATTTCCACTAATTTTTATTTGGGAAAGTCAGCACTATGAGGGCAATTCTTGTAAACCAATATGGAAAAACTTTCCATGTTTACACAAAAAGTGTTGCACAGAACTTAAGGAAGAAAAATGTCCTTTTAGTTGCAAGTTTTACCCTCCAACCTAAACACTGCTCAGAATTTTTTTTTTTTTTTAAAGTATTCTGTAGACCCAGGGTAAAAAGCTATAGAAAACAATCCTTTCTCAGCAGACAGACAGAGCTTAACTTTTATAACTCTCCAAATAAATCCCGTTCTTGGAAGTTTGGCCTTTACGACCTAATTATTTATTAATTAAATTATCTTATAGGATCCCTCAATTGACTAGAACAAATCCTGTACAATGGGTACCTTCAGCAGGGCAGACATAAGGACATAACACATATGGCTTTAATTCTCTGTTTAATTGTGAGGAAATAGTAGGTCAAGTACAAAAACCCTTGGGGAAGTGGGGAAGTCATATAAGATTTAATTAATGAACATTATAAAAGCTTTGCCAGGATCTTCATTATTATGTGACTATCCAGACTTTTTGCATTTTACAGGAGTAAACTGGGTGAAGTTCTATGGCCTGTGCTACACTGGAGGTCAGGCTAGATGATCTAATGGTCCCTTCTGGTCTTAAATCTATCAATGAATGTTCTGTTGCATTCATGCACTAAGTTTAGTGGTTGGAATTTCTCTTTCAGATAGTCATATTTATAGTCTGGGCTTCACTGCTGCCTTTCCACAATAGATAAGGGAAGCCAGTTTATCCTTATAAATATAATTTTGGATCAAGTTACAGGATTATATGTTGTAGTAGTTCTGAAACTATAGCTAATTTAAAAATGCAATCTACATAACGGTTGAGTGTATAGTATTGCACTCTGCCTGCCCTAACCGCCCCGTTCCCCCATACTGCCAGAAACAAGCTATGATAAAAATCGATGAATTACAGGCAGTTATGTTAGTGTAATCTATCTCAGTTACATATAAAAAGCCCAATCACTAAGACAGGGGAATATATGTGTACGCAATACACATATGAATATAGGATATACTTAAAATAGGATAGGTTAAATTCAGGAATGCTACAGAACTTGAGTATCCTAATAAATAGCTGGCTGTAGAGTCTAATAATACTAGAGACAGTGGCATACAATGCTCTACAAATTGCTCCTTCAAGGAGTTTCAAAGGAAAGAACTTTGCTTTTCAGTGGATGCTAGTCGAAAGTCTGTAATTGCTGGTAAGCAATCTCTTTATTCCCAAGGGAAAGAAAGGCATTTCCACGTTTCAGACATGCAGGTGTTTGCTCTTGAGAAGGAAAAGGGCAATTGATTCATGGTCACTACTGGAGTTTTAAGAGACCTCAACAAGCACATCTGTGATAGTAATCAGGTATGGTGTGCTGACAAAGTTCAAACAGGGGAGCCTGAAACTGATCAGCTCTCCTCATTCCAGCACACATCTTTATAGCAGATTTTAACCACCCAACTACTGAATCTGAGATTCCAAGGCAATGCATTTATATACTTAATGGTGCTACATGACAGCTTATGTCCAAGCCATAAAAGAATATGGGGTGTCTTTGGACATCCAAAGGGTTAACCTAACATAATGGCAAAAACAAACAGGCAGGCCTGTCCCCAGCTCCAGCCCCTTCAGGAAAAGAGACAAGGAAGTTTATATTTTAATTTCCTGAAGTTTCACTCTCAACATTTCATAGCCCAGTTAAAACAGATGTGCAAGGTCCTAAACTTTACCTTATCCATTTAGTAGATGATCTCAACAGAAGTTTATTTACTCTGAATTGTGAATGATCATCTTAAATACATCTTTATAATGCACAGGGGGGAAAAATCTCTCTTATGAAGCATAAAACGAGACAAATGAAAGGTGGAAGAGAAGTAAGCCAGACTCAACGTACCATGTTAATCACATCAGGCTGATTTTAGTTCTCAAAAAGCCAATTCCTCCAGACAAAATAAATAAACTTGTTAAGAGACAGTCCAATTTATAAAATCGTATCAATTAAAATATTAATAGACTATCGTTATAACCAATGTAAGAGAGGGCCAAGAGATTCAGAACTAAGATTTAATAAATAAAATTGACTCTGCCCCTCTAGCCAGTGTCTATTCTTCACTCTCCTAGAGAAACCAGCTTTGCACACAGCTCAAAGATTATTTCCTGTCCTTTTCCTTTAGCCTCATAACTTCACCCATAGCTCCACCAGGGCCAAATCATTGGTACTGTCTTGTGACCACTCTGCAGGACATAGTGGGGTGGAGAATGAACATCCTGCCTCAGCTACTCTCTCTCCATTGCCGTGTGCACGAAAAGTCTGGTATGGAGAGAACAGCATCCGCTCCATCTCTATGGGGTATGGCACAGGAGCAGTTCAGGGACTAACAAAGAGGAGACATTGAGTTAAGAAGACAAGGAGCTCCGAGGTTGGTGAAGATTCCATCACCGCCTTTTCTCTTTTGGTGGAAAATGTGAGTGAGAGAAGGTGTTGGCTGCTGCATGAGCAGGGACTCAAGATAAGAGCTCTGGAAATCTTCAGCTAGTGGTGAGAGTTCACTGCAGGAAAACTGGGAACAACCTGATTCTTCAGGTGAAAAACAAACACTGACAAGTTTTCAAAACACAAGCACTTGATTGATATTTTCTAAATGAAACATACTTTAGCACGTGGAGGGTCTGAGGGTTAATGGTCACAGTGTATAAACCCTGCTGGGACCTGACAGTTTTCAAAGCTCATTAGTGAACAGTTCCAAAATTAGCTATTCTGCTTACCTAAAAAAAGAACATTCAAGTGCATTATTTTTTTTATTTCTCGTTGTGTAATTTTCAGACCTAGAAAATGGCTCATTCCAGAATTTCCAAGTGTTTATTAAATTGTATTCAAAGTTTTAAAAACCAAAAGCATTAGAAACAACATTTCAAAATCCCCCAAAAAAAGTTTTAACAAAAAAAAAAAAGAGCTTATCTCTAATTAAATTTTAATTCCATCAATTTTTTCTTATGTTGGAAGACATGCAGAAGGGACGAAGGTTTTTGTTTTGCTTTTTTAAATGAAGTTTGAGGGACGGATCAAAAACATGCTTGTAATGAAACATCAAATAAAACCCAAAGCCTGAAATTTTGCAAAGGGATTCAACTTGTGTGCAGTCTTCTTGAAGTCAATGAAACTCAGAGTAAACTGATCGCTTTTGCAGGATGCAATCTTGACTGCCTTGCTCCTTAATTAACAGAGACCCGAGAGAAGCAGTAATGAGTGTTCTCATAGAAATCAAGATAGTTTCTTCAACAGAAATTTTAGTGTCAGGAAGGATGTAGGATTCCAGACTGAGAGAAACTTGGATTCACATACAGTATTTACTACAGGAGTTGTCAGAAAAAAGGTGCTGCTGCTTTGAATTTAACTAAATGGCTTTAAATTTACCAGTGTGCCAGGAAGGCTAGACTTGAAAGACAAACCAGCAATCATAGCCAGAGGCCCAGAAAAAAGGATAAAAGGTTAGTCAGCATATGAATAATTCTCCACCCCATAACTGCAAACCCATGTTTCAGAAAACTAATGTTGTAAGCTGGAAAGGATTTGATTAGTGGCAAACATACAGATTTAAAGTACAGACTCTTGACTTGGCTGTAGAATGTAAGGTAAAGAGGAGGTACAAAAAACAAAGGAAAGCATTTTTTTAAAACAAGAATCTGTTCGTCAAAATGTATGTTTGAGTAAAGATGTTAACCCTTATTTTCAAGTTCCCAAACTTCAAGGAAAGTAAACGCTGGCTGCGAAGTCCCACAAAAAAGGGAACATGGGCACAGAGAGCCTGATGCTCCACTGACCTACATCCCGTGTAGGTATTTACATCTGTACAATGTGAGTGTAAAACACGATCTGGTACATTCTGCACAGATGTATATGATTACACATGCATGTAGCAGCGAAGAATCATGCCCAAAACATCTAAGACTTCAGACCACCACCACAAAAACCCCAAAGAACTTCTGCAGACTTCTCAAGAGATACAGTGAAGTAAGGTCAACACCTTCTTTCATTTTACAGGTGACCTGCCATCTTGTGGGGCAGCCTTGACAATGACACATTGTTTAAATCATCTCCACTGACATCCAGTTTTGAGCAAAGTTGGCTGCTCAAGTAGATGACGGGGCAGTAATCCTCCTCTCTAAGGCCTGTCAACATTGCAAATAAAGCTATGATTGTTGCACAGATAGGCATGCCTGTGGTAGCTTTAACCAAGCTAGCACAGGTAACAATAAATGTGGCAGGATGGCCGTCAGGACAGGCTGCTAAGCCCATTGGGTTGCCTGAGTATGTAGAGAGACAATACTTTGTTCCCAGTGAACCAGAAGTTAACTAGCTCAACTTCCTCCATCAGTCACACAGGTGCTCGGGGCAAGGATTCTGTATTAGCTGCTTGAAACACATAAAGGGGAGACTCTTTCAATTACCGCAGGGTTTCACACCCAGGTTCACATGTCTGCGTTGAACCCCAGCCCAGGGGAGTTTTCGGTTACTCTTTTTTTTTTAAATTTATGTTACATGATTGGTTTTCTGGTTATAATTATAATCCTTTGAATTTTCCCAAGCCAACCCAGATAATAGTCCAGCAAGTGAAATCTTCTTCCTTCTGAGGCTCAAAATTTGTGTTTCCCAAGTCATTTATTTTTGATAAACATTCAAGACATAAGTTGCGAGTCCTATTAACAATGGCTCTGCTTCTCATTTACACTTCAGCCCCTTTAATACCCCTTCAATCATGTAAAGAGTTCTCAGAGGAGTGTTAATTCTTATATTTATATCCATTTTAAGGTCCTTTGCATGGCTCTGGCAAAGTAAAAAAGACTTGTGTGTCGATGGGAATGAAGCCCAATATCTTTAGTATGCTTTTTGAACAAGTAGTTTTGCTACATAATTTTAGGCCCAGTGAAAGCTTGAATGACTGTGGAGTGTAGCATCTGTCCTCAGTATTGAATGGTTTATATGAAAATATACTAAAAGGAATGAACAGCTACTGGGGATGGTGCAGAAAAACAGTTTTACTACAAGAAAGCATAAATTCACCAGAGACACAGATCCTGTTGGACTCTATGATTACGACCTCCACAGGTTGCCTTTAAAACCAAAGAGGGCGTTGACCTTCTTTAATGTTTATTCACTGTAAAGCTTTTATAAAGAAAATTCAAAAATAGTTCCTCTGGAATAAAAAAAGAACAGGCAGCAGGACGTTTGGCTCTCTAACTCTCAAAATCCCTTTCTTTCCAAGGGATGGTTGAGCGGTCTGACAAAAAGGTCCAACAGACCTAGACTCAGATAAATGGAGTACCACGCAATTTTACTGAAGTTTTGTTTTGAATAGTAAAAGGAATTAAGGTTGTAAAAGTATGTTTCAGGCAGGTCCAGTTAGCCCTCCAAAACATTACTACCCCATGCATACACCCTCGTATCACTGCCAAAAGCACCTCCCTGCTGCAAAGCCAGCAAAACAAAACACATTTGGAATTTGTAAACCAAGGCAGATTGGGGAAATGAATAGCCAAAAAAAATCAGGAAAGATTTCAAGAAGGGAAATTTAAAAGCAAGCCAACAAGAACACACTATCACTAATGGACCTTTTCTGATATTTCCAGGCTTCTCAGAAGAATTCTACCCTGGAATGAATAATATGTAAAGTTTCTAGTGGATGCTTTCCTTTTGGGAAGTAAAGAAGACTGATAAAATGAGACGCTAGCTGCAGTCTTAAGTCTGTCTATTGAATAGCTATTGAACTGTCTATTGAACTGCTCCATAATGCGCCAGTGTTTTAGATCAACATAAAATGGAAACCAACATCTTTTGGCAAGGAAGAGGGGATGTTATTATTCCAAGTTCTACCTGCAAAAGTAAGCTCTACTCGCCTAAGATGTCACTCAAAATAAATTGTGCAGATGTTCAGATATGATCACACACACTCTCTGGGATCCTCGAGCTTGTGTCCTCTTTGGAGGGGCTTAGATATTGCTGAGCTCTGCTTGCGTCCTTCTTGTACTGGGCGGTGGTCGGGATGTGTGAGGAGAGAGACAGGGCAGATGGTGGTAATCTTCCAAGCCCACTCTCTGGGGCAAAAATACACTGTTACTCAGTAGATTGTGCAGGTCTTCACTGTATGGTCCTCCCTCTTTTCACATGCTTTGATGAGCAGAGAAATAGTTGAAAGTGGTAACATTTAAAGTATTGCATTAGGGCCTTGAGTTAGCATCCACTGAGATTACTAGTCCAGACCACATCCCTCACAGCTACTGTCTCAGATTCCATAAATGCAGGGAAACCTCACTGCATCAGACAGCCTTGAAAATGTGAAACAAATGCACCTCAACAACCGTAATAGCTAGAGACATTTTTAATGAAAACCTATATTCTAGAATAGTGGTTCTATATTCTATATTCTAGAATAGTGGTTCTCAGACTTACTTGATTGTGCCCCCCCTTTGTAATTTATGCCCCTACTGCCACAAAAGTACATACAACGATAAAAAAAACCAACATGCGACTCATGAAATATTAAAAACAGTAAGGCATTGATTCAAACAGCACCAATGATCCACTGTGATGAGAGCAAAAGCAAAACTGCGATTGTGATGGATGCTGACAATTAAATGGGCACACTACATTGTAGGAAACAGCTTAACATACAGATGACAAAGACTTTGTCTAATGCTATGCAAGCTTAACAGAAATCTGTCAAAATGCATACTGCCATCTAGAATCCAATGCATAGTGCCATCTGAGGACCTGATATGTCTAGAGGAATTAGCTAGTTATTCATTGCTGTGGGTAAAATATGAGCAATGCTCCCTGCCCCCCACAACCCTAAAGGTTCTCACATCCCCAGAATATATTCCATGTCCCTCCCAAGGGGACCTCCCTCCCCAGTTTGAGAACCTCTGTTCTAGAAAAGGCATCATGAAAGAGGTGCCAGCTCATCATTTTCAGATAATGTTGAGCACCCAACCTAAGAACATAAAAATGGCCATACTGGGTCAGACCAATGCTCCATATAGCCCAGTATCCTGTCTTCCAACAGTGGCCAATGCCAGGTACTTCAGAAGGAATGAATAGAACAGGTAATCATCAAATGATCTATCCCTTGTCGCCCTGTCCCAGCTTCTTGCAAACAGAGGCTAAGGACACTTTAGAGCATGGTTTTGCATCCCTGCCCATCCTGGTTAATAGCCATTGATGGACCTATCCTCCATGAACTTATCTAGTTCTTTTATGAACCTTGTTATAGACTTGGCCTTCGCAACGTCTTCTAGCAAAGAGTTGCGCAGGATGACTGTGCACTGTATGAAGAAACACTTCCTTGTGTTTTGTTTAAAACCTGCTGCCTATTAATTTCATTTGGTGAGCCCTACTTCTTGTGGTATGAGAAGCAGTAAACAACATTTCCTTATTCACTTTCTCCACAGAAGATCAGGCTCCTTTAAAAGACGTCAAGCCAGGCAGCCATAAATCACTATCGCATTTGGAAATCTTGGCCCGAAGTGCTCTGTGTTCTGGTGTCATTGGACTGCATTGCACAGCAAGTTGGGATGTTCCCTTGGCAACTGCAGGCATATTGCTCTTATTAAATATTTGTAACCACACTAGCTCCCAGAAGCACCAATCAGGTTCAAGGCCTGACTGTGCTAGGTGCTGTACAAACACATTCTCTGCACTGATGTACTTTGAGATGAAAGAAGCTATCAAAATGCATCAAAAAAGGACTTTTAGCCCATAGTGAACTGCGATATGTAGACTTCATGCCCAATCCTGTTTGTATCAAGGTCAATGGCAAAATACTGATTGGCTTCAATGGGTGCAAGATTGGTTCTCTAACAGGATGCCTGGTCCACTCTCTACCTCCAAATAAGATGGACCTCTCAGCTTTCCATGCCATGTACAAGCAAGGTAAGCATGTGGGAAAACTTAGCCAGTACAGAAAATGTTTATTCAGAATTATGTTTACTAGTATAGGACATTTAGCTTTGGGTAAGAAAACAAGGTTTTAAATGGAAATAAGACGACTACTCAGTTTTTACCTCTTCAAATATTTTCTCCTGGCAATATACTGGATCTTTGCATACACAGACAGCATTGATCAGTCTCCCAGTTTACTTTGCTTTGAGAGACCCTTTCATGAAATGTGTAAACAGAATATCTAAAGATGTACATACTAGAACCCCTCTTTTGGGGCACTGGCAACAATGGGCCCTCTAGCAATGACCCATTCAAGCCAGACCAACCAGAAGTCCATAAAAGACAAAGCTATTCTACTCTGTAGCCATGGATACATATTTTGAAGACCAACCATTCCATTTGGTGCAATAAGAAAGCCACAGAGTATTTAAGTTTCCCCTTATGAAATGCCTGTAATTGGGTGGATTCATGTTTATCACTAGTTATTCATTTCCTTGACTGTCTGACCACTGCTGATTTGCTCTCTCATTTAAAGTATTCAGCTCTACCAGGGATCTGTTTTGGTAATGGCTTTAATCTGTTTACTCACCTGGAACGGAAAAACGCTACATAGTTCACTCTGCTCACTTCTGCAATTGGAAGCTAACCCCAAACCACAGACAATGCTGTTTTGTCTAAGTGGAGGAGACAGCAATAGCGCTGCAGGTCCCTTCTGTAGCAAGCCTGTTCTCAGGAGTCAATAGTTATGAGCATTAGACCTAGGCCTATTATCAAAAGGGTCTAACGGTGGAGTTGCTGGGGGCTACAGGCCAACAGCCTGTCTGGAATAGGCACTGTGGAGACAGAAGGGCCCAAATCACCCTAAAACAACCTAGTGAGACGCAACTTTTTCTTTATGGATTAAAAATGTATCAACATTTTTCCCCTCTGACATTTTTGGTTCCATTTTATTCCAACACTATCCCTGTTATTGCTCTGACTGTACTTCAGTTGGCAAATTAAAGAGTTCAATTCATCTCACCTTTTCCAAATCACTGGCACTAACACTATCTAGCCACATGTCAGTGGCTAGATTTTTCTAGTATACCACATTTTAAAGAAGCTAATCCCCATGCTGTGCATTCCCCCTTTTTTCTGAGGCAGACAGTCATTTTACGTCACTTAAATTAAAAAGCAAGGTATCTCTACTAAAGGATTTCACCTTCACAATGGGGTAAGGAGGAGGTTAGCATGTAACCATGTTTTACACAATTTATTTAGTATAACAAGACAAAGAGTTAAAGTCCAGTTTGGCCAAGGTACATGGCAGAGGGGCATTGCTGGCACCTGTACGGTAGCCAAACCAGACCGTCACTAGGTAAAAGAATAAATGGACACAAATTGGACATAAATGGTAACATCCGTAAACCAGGAGAGCACTTCAATCTCCCAGGACACTCTGTAGCTGACTTGAAAGTTGCCATACTTCTACAAAAAACTTTAAATACAGACTTCAGCGAGAAACTGCAGAGCTGGAACGCATCTGCAAACTTGACACAATCAGACTGGGTCTGAATAGGGACTTGGAATGGTTCTCTCATTACAAGAAGTAATTGTCACTGTTCACACATTCTCACCATCTAATCAATGGTTGTGAATAGGCCTCATCTACTCTAACTGAATGGACTTTGTTAACCCTTACCCTCCCCATTGCTGTTTCTTACCCTTATATATACACACACACCTCCTATCTGTGATTTCTATTTCATGCATTTGACAAAGTGGGTTGCAGCCCACGAAAGCTTATGCCTGCAGAAATTTGTTCGTCTTTGAAGTCCTACAGGACTCTCGTTGTTTTTGCTGCATATGGACTAGCCCAGCTACCCCTCTGAAATAATCTTTCCAATTAATTTCTAAGAAATTAATCTGCATAGCCATCAGGCTGTAGTACACACATCTTCACAGAGAATGTGAGCACAAACCTGAGATGGAGACGATTTTAAGTTACATGCAAGCTTTAACAAAAGGCAGTTCAATTATATAGGGAACAGTGTACTATAGGCAGTGACAAATCCACAACAATTTTTCCTGATCCTCACACATTTCACATGAAACAAAACAAAGATTAAAATGGGGTAAAGATTTTAAGCACAAATGGCAGAGAGGAACATTATCTATTTTGAAAGTTAGTGGTGATTCATGTAACATAATGATTATAAAAAGGAGGCGCTAACAGCCATACCAAATTAAATTGCAACATTAATGTAACATATGGACATATTATGGATAATCTATACTTGTGCCAAAGAAAAACTATGTAAAGTATGTGACCTTTTATACCAAATTAAATCTGAAAAAAACTCAATTTAAATCCCATGTTAAATGATGTGACCAAACCAAAGAAACTTGTCTGACATTAATGTGGGATGACCTTCACTAAAAAGGAATCACTTAAGGATTTCTACCGTTATTCAGTATTAATTAACACCAGCAAAAACAGCCAGTAAGAATATTAACAATTCCTGCAATAAGAAATCAAATGGCTTAACCATTTTGAAATTAGAAAGAATAGCCCATACCTGGAATGTGACTATATCTTTTTTTAAATGTATTGGAAGAATGCCTAAACATGTGAACTCATTATGAATTACTGGAATTACAAACAAATGGATTTGTTTAATGTGTTGAACTGCCTCTTGGAACAGAAATTGCATATACTAGGTCTCAGTCTTGGATGAGCAAACTGCTCTGAACATTCACTATCCTTCAGAACTTGTCTCTGTGTTGAAATTAGTGATGGGCAAGTCTCAAAAAGATTCAACAGTCTAGTGCTGCCAAACAAGTTTTGAAAGCTCATTTGAACTTCCAAAACTTTTGAAAAGCACCTACTACCCACTCCAGAAAACATTTATGAAGAGATCTCCTTACAAACCTTTGTTTTCAGGGTGACACTGAAAGAATTTTACCTCTGGCAGTGCCATCAAGTACAAATTATATTCCCCACTCCCGCACAGAGTCTATGGACGTAAATGTCCAGGATTGCGGGAGTGTGGACCGCCCTGTGCAGGATCAAGGCCATAATTAAAGGATGGGGGTGAGAGAGAGAATTAAATTTGCTTTTCTCAAAATAAATATATCCAGTGT
The DNA here is from genome assembly GCA_007922155.1 of Mesoclemmys tuberculata. Classification (NCBI taxonomy): domain Eukaryota; kingdom Metazoa; phylum Chordata; order Testudines; family Chelidae; genus Mesoclemmys; species Mesoclemmys tuberculata. The sequence continues at coordinate 12,968,144 of ML675650.1, forward strand.
TAATGTATTTCCTAGATAACTGTCCACTACACACAAGGAAATCCTATTGCATCCACCAGTTGTGTTTTCAAAACAAGCAACAGTTTTATTTTAAGATGTAAATTAAATGTAATCCAGCTCCCGCAGGAGGTATGCAACCCTACTTCCAAGCACAGAAGGCAAAAAATCCCTGAAAGTGTTAGTCTCAATCTCCTCTGCAGCAAACAACTTTGTCACCTCTGCTGAGTAGACAGGACAATATACGCCACAAAAACTATATAGAGAAGGGACTTCTGATATAGCCCGGCAAATGTTAAGTTGTATTAAGTTTTAAAGATTTAAAAGATTTACAGAGAATACCAACAAAATAACAAATGGAAAGAAAAATCTCTGCACGCGTAGTCAGCAGTTTGATTTAATTGACTTGATTCCAATCTACTCATCCTCCCCGTTAGCCATTTTGTGTCCTTATGTTCATATCTGGTGTAAAAAAACCCTTATTTAAACCTACAGATGGCAGCAATTCAAAATCTCAAGTAGTAAATATTTTTTCATTTGCAGTGATCCTGGATGACACGGCATATTACTAGTTATATGCCAGTTTATTTACACTCATTACATCTTTTAAATTGACTAGGACCCCTGATCCTAAAGTCAGATCCATGCAGGTACACTGATGACAACTGGAATCCATTCAGATGCAAAAATCTTCCTATCTGGTTCTTACTGAAGTATCAGAACCTAGTTTTGTAATAGTGCTGTGACAAGAAAGACATATAAAACAGATGAACTCACCAGTATTTAGAGATTATATTTGCAGTGTGTGTACATGGCAACAAAAAAAAAAAAAAAACGGGGGGGAGGGGGAACGGGACGGACGGTTCTTAACTCGTTAAATATTAGTGGATTTTTTTATTTTTTAAATTTTTTTGGCAGTTCAGACATACCCTATATGTGGTTGAACTACTATTTCTCTAACATAGGGGTAGTGCACTATCTGCTAGCTCATGAAATATTTGATCCACTGATGTAAATTTAGTAGTAGTATTTTGGCAGGAGAGACGTCCTGTGTTTTTCTGTTAATATAACAAAACCAACTGAAGAGTACATTGATACACTGCATGTGTAAATGTGCTTGCACATAAACTGCACCTAGAACAACTGGACCCTGATCCCAACTGGGACCTTGAGGTGTGACCCAAACACAAAAAAATGGACTGCAAACTAGCTTCTATTAATAAATTACCATAGCTACTAACAGAATAATGTCATTTGACAAAAAGGATGGCATTGTGCAATGATTGCCGAGTATATCCAGAGTACAAAATATTAAGAATTCCATCAGTGACTTGAAATTAAGCCAGACAATTATTAGGAATCCAATCTTAACTCCTTTGCACACAAAAGCTTGATCAACTTGACTCTACCAGAATGTTGGATTAGTCTACTCACCTCAATAACCTCTGGTTGTGACATCATAGAGGAGGGTATCAAAACAGATGGAACTGCCATGATAGCTCAGCAGATGTTAAGCCCCTCTTTCACACCTAAGGACTCTTTGCTGAAGTATTGACACAGTTGGTCAGATCTCAATCATGCTGGCATTTGCTCCTAGAAAGAAGGAGAAAACCTTTAGATCATCAAGAAAGCAATGTAAACATAACCACCCAAATCCCAAACGGCTTCTAAACCAATCTCCAATTAATTTAGTTTGCATGGCACAGTTTGTCTATGGGATGCATGACCATTTACAGAAGACTTGTAAGAGATGTTTTAAAGGGCACCTTTGAGAGTTTGCTTTAGGACAATAAAGTTTTTAATCCAGCCACATAACTAAATTTAAACACATAATCCAGCAACATGTTGACAATAAAAAATTCCAATATATGTTTTAAAAGAAATGAGATATCATTACATATATAATACCAGCATTATAAGCATGCATTTCTTCACCAAGAAGACTTTTAGAAAAATTAGTTTTCAACTTGATTTATATTAACGATTTCTAAAGTACCAGCATGATAAAGCAATATTTTATTCCTGATTTGAAAGCTTGAAAGCTGCTTTCATATCCCTAATATGTACAGGAATATTTCCAAAACAGAAAGCATGTCACCTCCTCTCCAAATTGTCTAAATACTGCAGCAGGATATACTATAATCATATTAACTGTATAATGTTTCATCATAAAAACGGAGTAACTATTAGTAGCTCTGCAATTCTAGTCTCATCATAAAACTACTTTAAAAGAAAACATGCTTATTCAAGAATGCAATGAAATACTTCAAAATTCCCCAAAGTTCTTCAGTAACATCTCAGTGGTTTTTTTAAGACACAAACATTACTGCTCATTACCCATCTCTGAAGGAAACTAGCATTTGTAGTCACAGGTAATATAGTGATCTCAGCTTTCCCAAGACATTGAAATAATTTGGCAGATGAACAGACGCACAGCAGCCCTTAATAATTTTGAGTCTACATTCATTCCTTTCTGTTGTGTGCTACTATGCCACTCAAGCTTTTTTTTTGTGAATTATGATAAATGTATTCTCTTATGTCACCTACTCGTTTAAGGTTCAATTGTTTACTGATTTTTTTTTAAATGGGGGGGGGGAAACTTGATTGGGAGACCTTTGTCTTCTGTTGCAGTAGATATATTCTTTCTAACAACCTCATTTTGTCAGGTATGTCTTATATGGTTTTAGGTAGCTTTTATGGATAATTTCATTGAGTGCATTAAATGACTTGTGCTGTTGATGTTCCAGCATCGTATTACCATTGGTGCAGTCCAGAAGTAGTAACAATGGTGGTGGCATGAGTGTAGACAAGGCAGTGTCATTTTTACCATTATGTCTTCTTACCCTTACCAAAGCTAGTCTAGATGCCATGCTGGCAAAAATGCCAGCAGCTGCCTGATCTGATCATTGCTACCACTAGAACAGCTGCATGATAGAAATGCAAAAGTAAAAGATTTAAGAAAAAGAAGTCTGATAACAGCACTGTGTCATGGTAATTAACACACACATGCACTCGCACCATTGTATGTAACTGGTACTCCGAGTGAAAATAATATACTTCAAATGTTCTCTGGCTGGCTCCCCATGGAACATGAAGTACAGATCAAAGTCTCAGTACTGATTAAAGTCCTTCATAGGATCAGCACTAGGTACCTAACAGAGGGTCTCTTCCATAGCAACCATGATTCAACTTCCCACAGTGGTTACATTCTACAACTTTTGAACGATATGGGGAGATTCATGGAGTGCAGGAGACAGAACTTTCAGAGGAGATGGACCTAGACTCACACTCACGGACGGGATGATGGCCACAGCTCTTCGTGCTCAGGACTAAAAGCAAAACACACCAACAGACAAAACCTTGTAAACGACTCAAGACATTTCTCCTACATGTTTTGAAGGAGGTGTAGAGAGCGATTGTTTTTACTGCTATTACAATCCTTGGAACATGCTCCAGTACTGCAATAATGGGTGCCAGACAAATTTGATTACATTAGAATAGGATTTGCATGTCATCATTAAAGCTTTTCCTACAAACTGAAAACAAAAAACTAAGGTGCAGTAGGAAAACAGGTTTGTTAGTCAAATGCAGAAGAGTTCCCATTCTGGTTGCTTTGGCAGAGGTTATACCAGCTTCTGCGTTTCCCCTCATTATGCGTGCAAAAAACAAAATAAAGAATGGTGAAAAGAAATGAAGTTAGTATGTTCTGTGCAACTGGTCTGAGATAATAATCAAATACCACAATCTCAACTCTTGAAAATGGAATTTAGCAGTTTCATTCACAAAACCAAACCCCCCCAGCATCTCTGTATACTGATGTATATTAATGGCCACAGAAAAGATTTAAAGGTTTTGTAGGCAACTTTTGTGTTATCTCTACCTAACCATGCCTTTTCTGGAAAAGGTAGAAAATTGCTTCCACCCTGACTAAACTGAGCATCCAAAGATATGCAAAAAAAAAAAGTAATTGGTATTTATCAGACTGAGATTACAGTGTAGTCATCTAGATCAAACTTGCCAATAAAACTTTCCTATTCTTAATTCACTTTCCTCAAAGCCAACATATATTTAGCATGCCAAGTAAGAACAGATAGTAATGTAGGAAAGTTGTATTCCACATGCTTTTCTGAGTCAGTCGTGTCTTTTGTGTTTAAGCTCAGTCTCTGCATGGCATTGTGTAAAAGTTATTCCTGCCTCTTAAAAAAGGGTCATCCTAAAAAGCTTTCCTCAGTTTCATACACAGCCCAGCATGCCTTACAACATATTTTGAAACATAATTGAAATCGACCATCTTCCAGGCACTAGGGTCAGTTTTTCCATCTTTATATAGCTATCCACAGAGCCCTCTTCACTCCTGCTAGAAATCTTTTCATTCTTTCCATACTGCCTTTTTCTCCAGATCTCTGCTACACTCTGAACATGGAGACCTAGCCTTCCCAAAAAGGCTTTCAGAGGAAATTAAATAACCAAGACAGAGTGTTTAAAAACGTCCCAAGTCTTTTGCAAAACACAGTTTTGGCTATTTTATAACTCACTGATTTTTGGACTAACCATCATATCCTCTGCCCAATGCAGAAAGCAGATTAATACTGTGACTATCAGAGTGTGCTTGTTTTTTGGGGTTCTTTTAAACTAAAAGAAACTTCATCACTGGATAAACAAAAACATGACAGTAAAAGAGATAGTCCTTGGCCACTGGCTTCCCCTCCCTGCCATTGGTCTGACAGATCTTATTTTTCCCTAGCCATGGAAAGCCTGGAAAGATCTTGCTTTCTGCTACCTTCTCCAAAGACAGCAGGAGAGAACGGGCCACATACCCTTTTTTTGTTTTTATTTTTGCACACATTGCCTTCCCTTTTTGCTCCCCAAATGCTGTTGCTTTTGGAAAACAGCGTTCAGGTTTCTAATGAGAAAAAAGGGGAAAATTCAAAACAAATGAGCCAAAACCTCAGTTTTACTAACTTTGGGGAAAACTGCCCAGCTTGGAACAGAAGGTCACAGAAACCTCATTACCAGATAAGAATTTACCCTTTTCTATCCTCCTCCTTATACCAGCCAGGCAACATCAAGGGACAAAAAAAAGAGGATTAATCCATTCATCCTTAAATTGGTTATGGTCACTATCATGTACAAAAGTCAGAGATGCTATCTTAATTTCATTTTATTCAGAGGCTTAATGCGCTCTGACCCCTTAATGCTCAAATGGGAAGCAAGTTTTTATGGAAACCGATATAACCACTATAATGATTTGTTTTAAGATTTCTCCAAACAAATACAAATTACAGAGTTAACACAAAATTCCTAAACACGCTCTGAGCACACATTTCCCTTTATTCATTTAGCCATATTTAATTGCTTCTACAAACATATACATTACTTCTTTTAGCAACTACGTTTAAGAGCCATGCAGAGAGAAGTATTTTAAGACTCTTTTGCAAACCACCTACTTAAGCACAGAGGGTGCCACCACATTCAATGAGGGCTATACTCAAATGTGTGTCACATAGTGTGAGCTTTTTCATCTATTACATACCATAGATACTTTGACTAGATGCAGTAGAGATATTTAAAACTGTTGGGCACAGCACCATAGAGGCTATGGGTCTGGCCTGGGAGATGCCCAGTGTCTCCTGACAGGTAATGACCATTCTCAACTTCCATTCACTACATGGGGAGTTGAAGGTGCTCAGTAACGTGCAGGAACTAGCCAGGAAAGAGAAGGCATACCATAAAGCGAACCAAAGATGACTTTCTCTGCAAGTGGAAATGGCAAGTGCTATATATATGCTATATATATGGCAAGGGATATGTTTAATTTTTACCACCTAGTGACTAATTTGTAATGAGCCATTCTAACACTAGGAATAATAAGAGTTGAGGCCTAAGACCTCTACACTAGCTACACTATTATTGTATAGGCTTTTTTCGTCAAACATGAGTCACTTTGATGCTATGGTCACAAGCACCACTTAACAACCTAGATAGACAGATGGACAATCCAATAAGCAAAAGATATGGGGCCTTTCTGTCCTCTCCTCATTCGGAAAGTTTAGTTTGCGTATAAGAGTGAAGAACTATTCAGCACCTTTTTTTTTTCTTTTTAATGGTCTGTCCTTGCATTAGGACAACCAAATACATAACCTCATTTTATGAAGAGGGAGTTCATTATACACAAAAGACATGTTTCCCATTCCCCCAATTTTTCTTTTAGAAAATAAAAACTTTAAGGAGATGGGTTTCCAAGGCAACAAAATGATTTAAATTAGCTTGTAATTTAAAGATAGGATACAGTGTTCATTTGTATGAAACAATTAAGGCATGCTGCAATCCATACCTGACATGGGGATTTGTCCTATATAAAAAGCAGCGAGTCTCTATCAATCTTTTAAGAAATAGCCAAAACAAATAATGAATAGTTAAATTAAGTAGTATCAATATTACTAACATACTGTCGTATAATACTTAAAAACAAAGGAGCATGAGATATGATTGAAGCTTTCTGTTATTAAATCTTGGAGAAGTGAGGAGAGATTGAAAACGTTGAGTGTAATCTGTAATGATAAACTAGGAACGTATTAGAAGTTCTGAAGGGGTTCACACTCCCTGCAGGTGCTTCTCTTCGTGGCTAGGTTTGAGAATTAGTTCTTGTCCCATCTGGTGCCCACTTCCATTGGTTATTCCTGCTGTGAGCCCTTTCTCTCTTCGTGACTCAGTCCTTTGACCAGGTCAGGAGATAGTCATACACGTTCGGATTAAGCAAGTCCCATCGGACAAGCTGTCCATATACTATTTTAAGCAGTCTTACATTCCAATTCCAGGTCCTGTGCCACTTTCTCAGTGGCTAGTAGGGGAACCCGGGCCCAGCCGCTACTCTGGGTTCCAGCCCTGGGATCCTATGACTAGCAACATAAGTATGCTCAGCCTCATACCCTGTTGCTCTTTCCTTGGACTCCTACCTACCCCTCCTCTCTTTCCTAGCCTACCTGTGGGTTTACAGCTGGAGCTTTCTACACCCCGCATGGCTTCTTCACCCCCTCTAGACCTCTTGCAAGACTGCCTAGTCCATGCAGGAACCAGGCTTACTCTCCTGGATTTCCTCAACCCAGGCCCACTCTCTTCCCTCTGGAATGACTGCAGACCTCATGCTTGCATCCCCCTCTTGCTCTCATTTCCTAGCTTTAGGCTCCTAGCCCAGCTCCTCCTCCTCCCCCAGCTGAGCTTCATCTGCCCTAGGCCCTATCAGTCCCTGATCACTCTCCAGGTGATTGATTAGCCCCTCCTGGCCCACCTTAACCTGTTCAGGGCTTGAGTGTGGTGTACATCTCATTGCAGAAGTATTACAGTTAGCTTCCAGTGTCGTTATAGCCATGTTGGTTCTAGGATATGAGAGAGACAAGGTCTAGAACACAGTGGTGTGTTGATTCAATGAACCTCACCCCAGTGTTCCACTTTCTTCACTGTCTTGCCACTGAATACCAGATTTCTGAACTCATCTTTGAAGTCCATCATGGGAACAGCCCAAGTTACAGGAAAGACTGCCTGACTCTGTGACCACAGCCTCCCACAACAGTTGCGTTCCACTGGAGCAATCCAATTGTCAACCTCATGAGTGAGGTTTGCATAAGCAGAAGACAGAACTTTTTAGAAAACTGCTTCCTAAAGAGATTGGAACAACCAAAAACCTCAATGAATGTGAAGTTAAAACTACTTCCATGTTTCAGAGCATGCGGACACCATGTTCAAGAAAAGGATTTAGGTTCCCAGAAAGTACAAAATATTGAGAAGTGATGGGGAGAATCAATTAACCAAAATCACTGATGCATGAAACTCTCTCACCTCTGGATGTATATATGCACCCACACAAATAGCACATACGCACAGAAAATCCCTGTAATACAAAGGAAAAGAGGATATGAGAAATGGGTTCAATCTTGCACAAACATTTATGATTTCTGCTGAATATGTTTTTCATAGAATGCTTATCTTAATTCCTAAACTAACTTAGCATTTGCAGTAAAGGAGAAGTGACTAAAGAAGTAGTGATTAAGCAGCTCATCTATATTTAACAGCCAAAACTAGCAGAAAACATAATTCTGTAAGAGCAGCAATAAAATACTGAAATCCCTGTCTGACTGTCTCAGTCAGATACATATGCACAGATTAAGCTAAACCAACAGCCTGAAACTAGTGTCACACGTGCTGCTGCAGTAACCTGCACTATTTTGAGTAACTAATTTTTATGTATTTTATATATAACCTTGGTTGGAATCCAACGGGTGATGACAGGATAGCTGGGTTTCCCACCGGAACATTCCCCTACAACCACACTGCTGTGAACCCCACCCCTTCATCTTTGAGATCATCTTCTAGCTCATAGTACATCTGGTACATTTTTGAAGCACTGGTTGACAAGAAAACCGTTACTTGGAAAGATTTTAAGATTTAAGACAGTTTCCATGAGCTTTCCAGATTTAACATAAAATAATAGAGTATAAAACCTGAAAATACATTAAAAAATCATTATGTATGTAAATTAAAAGGTTGGATCACAAACTGAGCCGGGGCTGGGGGTGGAGGGAGGGGAATCAATACTGCCTGCTTGTATTGTGTCAGGCTACTTGATTACTTAACAGAACTATTAGAGTGAGAAGCTTTTGGTACATAATCAGAAAGTGCTCCAGCTGAAAATGAATATGTCCATATTAAAATACTCCATAACTCTGGCTCAATGATATACAATAGGCACTGCTATAGAAACAAACAACCACAGACAGACACACAAAGAGTTGATTATTGTCTTGTATCAGTGTAAAATCAGGAATAACTCCATTTAAGTCAATGAATTTCCATGGATATAAAATTAGTGACAGTTCAGAATCAAGCACGAGCCTCCGAGGGGGGAAAATGCAGGAAATAAGATCCTCAGACAGAGTAAAAAGGCACAGAGCCAGAAAATGCAGTCTCTTATTAAAGAGGAACAAATCTGAACCACAAAAGGACAAGGGCAGCTTCTTACTAATGAGGTTTTGCAGCTTGTTGTATTACAAGGCACGGAAAGAGTGCCAAGACTCAGTGAGCAGATTCATAGACATCATAACTAAACTATGAAATGGCAGGTGTTTAATACAAATATTGCACTAATTACCTATTTTTAGACATGATTCTCTTTACAGTAAACATACCAAGCACACAGATAATTATATATGGGGAAAATACATAGGTGCCATAGATATTATGATGAAACCACAGCTTATGGAATTTCTTTTGCTTTATGAACGTTACATGACTAATCTCTACCAGATGCTGTTTGGCCACAAGACACTATTCAGCATCTAGAAGTTTCATTTATTTTAAAAGTTCAAGCACTGAGTTACTTAAGAAAACCAGTTTACAGTACCATAAGGTACTAATTGAAACTGTAGTACAGATCTGACGTATACAACACACATACATCCCTACTGAATAAACTGCATCTCTCTCAAGCATGTTGTATTTGATCATGTTTTTCTCTGGATCACCTGTCCCAGATTCAACATGAAAAACAAAATATTTTTTTTAAGTTATGTTAAAAGGTAGAAGATCTCTGTACAGAAGAAAAGGTGAGTTTGGAAGTACGTGGGCCGTGGAACAAAGGACCATGCGTGTTGTCTGGGCTCCACAACTAACTGGTCTCACTTGTTTGAGACTCAGTATACATTTACTTCACTGGAAAGAAGTTGAAGCTGGTATAAACAGACTCATTAGGCTTCAGGGTAAACTGGGATTTTGGAATTAGTAGCTTTTCACTCTGCCAGCTTCTCTTTGACGATCTGCTGAAACCTTACAATTGTAAACAACCTGCACCCAAACCAGAGCTTCATCAGGTAACGCAGTTTGTGTGCTGGTACACACAATAGATTATTCCCATTAAAAAAAAGTACTTTGGAGAATACGTTTCCTGGGAATAAGTAGTAATTTACGATGTCAAAGGTTGTATCATAAAACCTTACAACAGACTTCAAAATTAAAGATAAAAGCAACTGAAAAGAGTTCAAGGCACTCTGGATTAGACTGGTGAGAAGCCAATCTGTATCAGAAGATGCTGCCTCTGCATATTATTATTACATGGCTCCAATATAGCCTAGAAATAAAACCTCCAGATTTCATCCATTCTGGATATGGATAAGGCTGTGGAATATAAACAAAAGTTAGGACTATAAAGAGGACAGTTATTTGTTGTACAGAGGAATTTAGGATAAGATCCTGAGACTGTTAGAAAGAGAAAAGAAAGACGTGAAAACATGTAAGTAGGGTAAGTTAACAACAAATCGGCTCTGAGAGACAGACTCCATTTCCAGGTTTTATTTAGGAGTCATTCCAGATTTTATGCAGTCTCCTACCACCAGAAGCACCTGCCATCTGTCTCCTCACTCTTTTCCTGGAAACTACATCTCCAAACACAATTATTTATTAAACGTTAGTTTGTCCAGCACTGTACAACACCTAAGTAGAAGACTGCCCCTACCAAGGGAGCTTTAGAATACGGAAGACAGACACAAACAAAACAAGATGGGCCGGCAGGCTCAGAGAGTGGCAGTAACAAATTTGTATATGGTTTTGTTTTTCTCCCTCTGCACAGAGATAACTTTGAAGACGGCATTTTACTGATGTCGATACGGGTTTAGCGGCATCACAGAAATGAGACTAAGAATCTTGTCCTTTAGCGAGCCCCTCTCATTATAGCAATTTGATAGGAGAGCTCACATAACGGTAATAAATGCCTTCTGCTGAACGAAGAGCCTTATTAACTTCCTACATTTGGTTATAAGAACAAACATTTTCCCATGAATAATATGATAATTTTACACACATTAGAGGATGTTTTAAAAGGAATCAGAGAAGTGGAGGGAACAGAAGGACACCGAAACAAAAACGTGTGTCCTGGGGCCAAGTTCTAGATCAACACATTAACCTCCCCCTTCGCCCCCCATTTAGGCACTGACACCCACATGCATGGCAAAGGCAGCATTAGTGTGCGCCTGCATTCCATCACAGGAGGACTTCACTCCAAGCAAATAATACCAACTACAGGCAGGGGGATCTTTCCAAGGGACAATGGCCCATAACAAGACATGCACCCATGAGCCATGGATGGTCCTAAAATTCCCTTCCACCACTTCTGGTGCAGAGGGCCTAGAGAACAGACTCTTCATTGTGGGAGAAGCAGGGGAACCAGTATAGTAACAACTCACCTCTGCATCGTCTTCCAGGTATAATTTCTTCTGCTGGGTACCCATTGGCTGAAACTACATCCCTTAGCCACTCTGTGACTCAGTTACTCCACATTAAAAGTGGGGGGAGGATATACTACTGGCTGCTACACTGGAGTGTTCTGAGACTTAAATAATTAATTTTTGGAAAGTTCTTTGAGATACTTCGATGGAAGGCACAACCGAAATACCAACAAATATATGCCCCACCTAAAACTGGATGCATACCCTAATTATCCCTTGTCATTATGCTCTATTTTTTTTTAACAAAATATTTACAACCAAAAGTACATGTAAAGTCAGTCATGTTGCTCCACACATTTCACAGTATTTGTGGCAAGTTATATTTTTCGTTTTTACTGCACACCAACTAAATGCATTGTTTAGTATTTGTGTTTTCATATCTGCACACACACAAACACTAAAAATGGTTTCATGGCTCACAACATTTTACTGTTTTAGTATTATACGTACTTGCGATCTCTAGGCACCAATGTAATACAAGTTAGCACAAAAATACTCAAAAGTGTGTTTGATAAAGACACTGATTTTATATACACAAATGTACATATGTGGTTGTAGGGTTTTATTCTGGGAGGTGAGAGAGGGAAGAAGAGGTTGCAATGGTTCCTGGTAGTTTTCTATAGTATTTTATTGTAGCATCATTGGTCAATGCAGGAGCTATTATGTGGAGAAAACATCACCATAAAATATGCAAATACGGAAGAGAGAAGATGGATCTAATTCTGTTCTGTTACAAAAGAGAATTTAGTTTAATATTATATTATTACAGTAGCACTAGAAACTGATAAAAAAAATTAAAACAACCAAACCCCAACCACAAAATGTTGTCCTCTGGCTTCGTCATCGCAATATCAACTACGATGCATCAAATTTATGGACAAGGAGGGTAAAGTAGCTAAGAGAAATTTAACAATATTTCTAATAGACAAGACCACCAAATTGAAACTTTTCTTGAAATAAGTATTTAAGCAATTTACTCAAACCAACAAAAATACTACATTTTATTTTTTTTACAAGTAATCAAGGGCAATATTTTTATTTAGGCAACAGGGTCTTTGAAAACAGTGTCTTATTTTCAGGCACTGGGCCAAAAGTCAAACCTGGCAAATGCAGGGGAGAATTTATCAACTTCAAGGGAGTTACCGTGAATTGACCCCAGATCTAAATTTGGCCAATTGTCTAACAAACATTGATTATTCTTCTTTGCTATGCAATAATTTACTCTAGTAGTTTATTTCAAAACAATCCATTGTATAAATATGACAAACTATTAATGGCATTCTTTTTAAGGGGACAAATCTGAGGAACTGTCCCAGATTCAGGTGTCAGAGGAGGTTTTGGAACAAGTGATAAATTAAACAGTAATAAGTCACTGGGACCAGATGGTATCCACCCAAGAGTTCTGAAGGAACTCAAATGTAAAATTGCAGAAATATTAATTGTGGTATATAACCTATCATTTAAATCAGCTACTGTACCAGAGGACAAGAGGATAGTTAATGTGACACCATTTTTAAAAAAAGGCTCCAGAGGTGATCCTGGCAATTACAGGCCAGTAAGCCTAACTTCAGTAGCAGGCAAATTGGTTGAAACTATAGTAAAGAACTCAATTATCAGACACACAGATGAATCCGATTTGTTGGGGGAAGAGGCAACATGGCTTTTGTAAAGAGAAATCATGCCTCACCAATGTATCAGAATTATCTGAGGGTGTCAGCAAGCATGTGGAGAAGGGTGATCCAATGAATATAGTGTATTTAGATTTTCAGAAAGCCTTTGACAAGATCCCTTACCAAAGTCTCTTAAGTAAAATAGAGCAGTCATGGGAAAAGAGGGCATGTCCTCTCCTGGATCAGTAACTGATTAAAAGATAGGAAAACAAAGGATAGGAATAAATGGTCAGTTTTCAAACTGGAGAGAGGTAAATAGTGGAGTCCCCTGGTGTCTATACTGGGACCAGTACTGTTCAATATTCATAAACGATCTCGAAAATGGGGTAAATGATGAGGTGGCAAAATTTGCAGATACAAAACTACTCATGATAGTTAAGTCCAAAGCAGAATGTGAAGAGGTTCAAAGGGATCTCACAAAACTGGGTGTCTGGGCAACAAAATGGCAGATGAAATTCAGTGTGGATAAATACAAAGTAATGCACATTGGAAAACATAATCCCAACTACACACATAAAACGATCGGCTCTAAATTAGCTGTTATCACTCATGAAAGAGATCTTGGAGTCACCCTGGATAGTTCTCTGAAAACATCCACTTCAGTGTGCTACGGCAGTCAAAAAAGCTAAGTGTTGGGAATCATTAGGAAAGGGATAGGTAATAAGACAGAAATGATCATATTGCCTCTTTATAAATCCATGGTATGTCCCCTTCTTGAATACTGTGTGCAGATTTGGTCACCTCATCTCAAAAAAGATGTATTGGAATTGGAAAAGATACAGAAAAGGACAACAAAAATGATTAGTAGTATGGAAAAGCTTCCATATGTGGAAAGATCACTAAGACTGGGACTTTTTAGCTTGGAAAAGAGATGACTAAAGAAAGGATATATGATTGAGATCTATAAAAACATGACTGGTGTGGAGGAAGTAAATAAGGAAGTGTTTTTTACTCCTTCACATAACACAAGAACTAGGGGTCACCAAATGAAATTAATAGACAGCAGGTTTATAATGAACAAAAGGAAGTATTTCTTCACAAAACACACAGTCAACCTGTGGAACCCCTTGCCAGAGGATGTTGCGAAGGCCAAGATGATAACAGGGTTCAAAAAAGAACTTAAATTCATGGAGGATAGGTTCATCAAAGGCTATTAGACAAGGTAGCCAGGGATTGCTGTTTGCCAGAGGCCGAGAATGGCCAGCGGGATGGATCACCTGATGATTACCTGTTCTATTCTTTCCCTCTGAAGCATCTTGCATTGGCCACTATTGGAAGACAGAATACTGTGCTAGATAAGCCATTGGTCTGACCTAGTATATCTGTTCTTATGTTCTATTTTGGTTTGTATAGCTGCACCAGTATTTAAAAAGATGGGGATGCACAATTAGTTTTTACGCCAAAATATAAAGTAATGTTTTATCAGGAGACACTGTCTTATTTTTTAGCAGTGAGCAGATTGCTGAATCTTGACCTTGAGTTCAGTACATGCTGTACTAAGACAAATAAATTTGCAGAAGAAGCTAAACTCATGTGAAACTCTACCAAATGACCTAACTAAGCACACTGACTCAAAGAAAATTGATTAAACAGTTATGACCCCAAAGATGCATGTTTGTTTATCTCTCGCCCACCCTCCAGCCCATTACTCATTCCAGGATGTATTTGGCCTGAAGCTGCAATCTAAAATAAACTCCTGCACTCTGCATTCAATTGCTGGGAGATTACAAGGATTACAATACATAATGCCTTTCTTTTGATAATTGGGGTGGGAGTGGCAGCAGAAGAAAATGATGAAGAGGATGGATACATATACGAAGATATTGAGGTGAGCAGTTCCTAGAGAACATCAAATTACTTAGATCTTTCTAGCAAGAGAAAATGTTTGCTGTCAACACATATTTAATGAGAAAATAATCTTTCCAGTTTGTGGAAAAGATCAAAGCTTTTGCAAAGTTATCTATCTAAACTTCCAGAACTGACATCATCTTGCATAAACAGAATTTACAACAGTTGAACGAAGAGCAACCAAGCAGAAAAAAAACATGGCCCCAATATTGCAAAAACTTATGAAAGTGTTCAACTTAAAGCACAGGGACTACTCACTTGCTTGAAGTTAACCATATGTGCAAGTGTTTACAGGATTAGGTCTCATTTGTTAGCACACCAGGATGTGTCAATCTACCAAGCCAGTATCAATCAGTGTTTAGAGACATTTATTTACAGACATTATCTACATTCTCATTTCAGCAAATAGCTCTCTTTACTGCTCACTTATCAAGTATGTTGGTAACAAAAATCAAATCAGTATTTCCTCAATATCTGTGGCCAGCTCTATAAACCACAGAAGTTCTGTAATTTTACTTGACATTCCAAAAATCTGGTTTAGATAATTCCTACAATTCTATTCACTCACAACCCCCATCAAAAGAGGAAAAAAGTGAATTTGAGAAGACTTATCAGGATGTGATATGAAGTGCCACCTCAAAGAACTTCTACAAATCAACTTTTTTTTTTTAAGAGCCAAATGTCTTTTTTTTTAAAAAGGGCCAACATTACTTTATATATTTTGAAATAGAGAAATCTGCAACATGCTATTTAGAGGACAAAGGTTTTCGGATCTAATGACCAGTCAATACAGATACATTTGAAAGCTGCAAAAAGCATATTGCACCGCACCTTCACCAATGTAAAATGGCATTAGACTACTGCATCAATTCAGGATCCGTGAACAGAGAATTAATTAATTCATTAATTAAAGAGACCCATTTCTTTCATCTATCTATTCAAGTCTCTTCTGAAGACCACTTCTGACATGATACCGAAACAAAATTTGCTGACTCTCAGTGGTAAATTTGAGGGGTAATTAGGAAACAACTTATACAGCTTACTAAATTGTTTAACAACACTGCCTTATCAAGATGTGGTCAGTCACCAAGTGGACCACTTGCTCCTCTCCTTCAGCTTGTGAGCTTCTCTGAGCAGGGACTGTACCCACCTTTTCTATTTAGCATGTGCCTAGAACGATGCAGTGCTGCCTAGAAGAGTTAGTAACTCTCCGCGATCTTATTAATGTAGATTGTATTTCAGTGTAGTCAGGCACGAATGAATGAATTTTATTCTATGAATTGTATTATTCCATTAGCTTTGCCTGAAGTGAAAAATGGTTAGCTTGACTCCCTTACCAGACTTCATTACAGTGAACATGATAAAGGGATTTTGGCATTCACCACTATTTTTCTATTAATCACTATTTGAATATATTTTATAGTATTGTAATTAAATCAGTTTAACAGCAGCAAATCTGCAATTACAGTACATAACACAAAAGAAATTCCCTCGATAGCAAGGAAGGTAAGAATCTACTTCGTACATCCACAAGACAGAAGAAACAAGAGCCCTGCTTAGGTTTTAACACTGCTCTACACCAGGGGTGTCAAACATCCAGCCCGCGGGCCAGATATGGCCCACGAACCTTTTTGGTCTGGCCCCTGGTGGCAGTGCACGCTGCTGTGACACTTTGTGGTATTGTACTCTCTGGTTGCATCACACGCTGCCACGAGATCTATGTACTCTGGTGGCAGCATGTGGAACACTGTGGCCACAAGACACAGTGCTCGAAAAGGCTGGAGAGGGACTGTGTGGTCTTGGGGCAACGCGCAGTACTATAATTCTTAATCATTGATTGATTCTTTTAATCATAAAATAGTAGTAGTTGTAGAAGTGAATTTACTGCAGTTTTTATATTGCTGATATCTAGCAAATAAAATATAATACTACATAAAAATGGTTGTGCATAGTATTTTGATTTATGGTATGTATGGCCCACTTAACATATATTTAATTCAAATCCGGCCTGCCACAGCAAATGAATCTGACACCCCTAGTCTACACTTTTCTTTAAAAGGAAGAGACAGCTATTAACTGTTCAGTATGGTTTTAAACACAACAAACGGTGCAAATGCCATACTTACAAGATATGCAATATTACCATAACATATCAGAATGAAGAATCTATTTATCCTACATAAAACATGTATCCCAGAGCCCTAATTGCCCTCAATTCCACAGATATTGTAGCTAGCAGAGGTGTAAACAGGAGCTGGTTACAGATGTGCCTTCTATTCCCCACTGATCATTTCCAGATAAATATGAAAATGGATTTCTGAATTTTAGTAAAAGTTGTCAAAAAAGTCTGAGCAGGCAGTCCCAGAAAACTGAAAGATAATTTCGTCATCTCACCTAAAGCAACGTGTAATGGAACAGAACTCAGCTGTCTGTTGTACAGTGAAGAACACCAAAACACAACTTCATGATCGCCAGAGTCTTCACGCTCACGTATGCCTTTTCCTTCTTGTTAGTGGCACATCTCAAACATTGAGAGGAAGTCAATTTGTAGACTCGGATGTGGGAAACCACATTTTTAAAACTAAGTTCATACCATGTACCTAAAAATATACATGCCATTACAGTGTCAAAGTAAGGAAGGAGGGGGGAGAGTGAATCTATAAACTGAAACCTTGTATAAAGCAGCAGTTCCCACACTCTGGGTCATGGCCCCAAGTGGGGTTGCTTCATCAGCAGATGGGGTAATGGCAATCCCGAGCATGCAGAGGACACCATTTTACAAAATGGCCTCCTCCGCGGAGCATGACCTCACCCACATCACATGCACGAGGTCATGTCGCATGGCGGATGCTATTTTGCACACACCATATATGAGGTCATGCAGTCCAGAGGACTCCATTTTGCAAAGCAAAATGGCATCCTCCTTGCAGCATGATCTTGAATGTACAGTGCATGTGAGGTCACAGTGCATGGAGGATGCCATTTTTAAACGGCAACCTCCATGCTGTCTGGGGTAGTGGGAAACAACACATCTGAGAACCAGGTCATGCAGGGAAAATGTGTGGAAATCGCTGGTATAAAGGTATTCTGTAAGAAAGCGAACAAAACAAAAAAACAAACCCACTCTGGTAGTAGCCTCTGTCCATTTTCCAGAGGACAAATGTCCACATCACAAAAAAAGCACCAACACCGTAATTGGCACTTAGGAATTGGCAACCCTTTTGCAGTCTCAGCAGAGAGGTCAAAGACTGAATAGGCACCGAAACTGAGCTATTATCTCACTTCTGCAGGAGTTTCCTCCAGTCACTGAGGCATATTGTCAAGGAATGGGAGGAAGCATGCAGTGCTGCGGCCCAGGCTGTACCTCTGCTCTAGTCTCAAGGGTGGTCAGCGTAGCACCTTTGGCAGGAGCTAACGTTACACAGACAAAATTAAAGGCAGACGCTAACCAAAACCCCATAATATGCATTTTGCAGCAGAGTTTGAAATCCAAACCCGTATCCAGACCCATAGTTTGCAAAATGCCTCTCTCTATAGTGGGATGAGCCAGTTATTTCTTAACAGCAGTACATGGTCAACCACCACTTTCGATTTGGTATTAAATAATTGGGCATCTCTTTTCAGTTCGTTTGACTTAAGAGAACAGACAATTTCTCTTGAAAGTGGCATTTTCTCCAACCAACTCAGTCTCTACCCAGGTGAGTTTTTGCTTACACAACTCCTGAGTGGGCATCCATGAAAGTGGAGAATTTCTGAGAACCAAAACAGATTGTGTCTCAGGTCTCCTGCAGGTTTTCCCAATGAGAATTCTATCATGCTTACTTATTAAAAGACAGGCTTAGGAGCTAAGACCAGACAGAAACAATGGGATGGAATGAAAGGGATGTAAGGGACACCCCACTTTAAGTGTGGCTTCAATTTTACTTGGCTTACTTAATAAAGCATTCGACATTTGCCATCAAAATGATCCCTGAAGTCTAAACTGGGGGCCTTCCTTCAACAAAAGCTGTACGTGTTCAAAGACTAGTTCAATAAGGTAAAAAGCCAATAGCACATTATTAAAAAAGAAAATCAAATCAGCCTCCTTCCTTTCCACTAACCTTGCTGCCCCCACACCATTCACTCAGACCTCAGGAATAATTATTAAAAAGGGGCTCTGCTAAAGCTTACAACTTCCTGTGGGTAGAAAGGATTTATGTGTTCATTAGTACAACCTTCCACTTTCACAAGATTGTACAGATCACCTTCTTAATATTAAAGAGAGAAGTGAGAAGTTTACTGTGGTAATCTGAGGATGGGAACCAAGTTGCTTCCACAGTAACCGCCCTAGACTGGAAAACAACAATTACTATGTCTCTAAGATGTAACACATGGCAATTTCAATAAACAAAAAATGACTTTATAAAATACTTGGAAAAGCAAACTACCCATGGTATAGCTGCTCTGGGAAGAGAGCACCTTCTAGGGCAACCAATTTACTGTTTCTGCACAAACTCCTGTATTTAATTTTGCACCATTCGCTTTCTTCCCCCTTCTGCATCCCATCACTTGCTCTTTCTTGCTACAAAAACAGCTCTCACTAATTTGTTTTTAAAGTACCTTCACATTCCATAATATTTTTCCACAACATGACAATCAACAGATGATCTCAGATTGAAGGCTGCTTTACATCATTTGCATTCACAGCTCAGCTTTTGCTCAAAAAATGACATCAGTCAAACCTCCTGAATAGGACCTTTGTGCTTAATCAGGGAAAGAGCATTGTCCTGGCCTTATACTGTGCGTACTATAAAACTGCTTTTACATCTTTTTCTGACCAAATACAAGTTTAATACAAAATGCAAAGAGACTTGTGTTTTGTGCAGCCTCCATAAACAAGCCGAAGAGTTTCACGCACTTTGCAAAGACACTGCTTTGTCTGAAAACAGGCACAATTAACCAGTCCTCCTTTATTGCTGTTATTCAATTGGTTCTATAAATAGTCATCTGCCTTTTACCTGCTAATTTCAGCAAAGCACCATAAAACAAGCCAGGGAATAGGCTCATCAAAGCCAGTGGGACTACTCATATGGTAAGGCTATGCAGGATCAAGAACCAGGTTCTTAGAAAAAGCTCATGTAAGCAGAGCATTCTCTGAAGAAACAGGGAAGAGGTCATTGTATTATGAGAAGAACATACTATGAAATACCATCTGAGCCATAATTCAAGTATTTGAATGGCCTCAACATTTCCCTTTCTCTTGTACAGCAAGCTTTTCCATGTTTTTAATCATTCCATTCACTTTGGTTACCAATTTTGGACGGATGTATCCCCGGAGGTTTCATCACATGGCATATTTAATTAAAGATTAATCTAATTCCTGAAGACTCCAAGACAATCCTGGAGGATTGGCAATCCTACCGCTCATCTGTCTTTGGACCCCCTCTATTTCTTTGGTATCTTTTTAGCCAGGTGACTGCATCTGAACGCAGTATTATTCCAGCATACATCTGATTTATATAATTACATTGTATTTTGAGCATTCTCTTCTATCCCTTCCTTTATAAATCCTAATGTTGTTTTGATTGCTTCAGTACATAAAAAGGCTGACAAAGCGCTGTGCATCATGACACCTAGGCCTTTTTCCTGAATGGTTAATTTAAAACAGCACTGGTTATGAGTAGTTACAATTACTCCTTTCCACGTGCACTGCTTTGTATATGTCAACCATGAATTAATTGTATCTGCTGTTGCACTCTCCAATAACATTATTATGTCTGTCTGGAGCTTCTCATGATCCAATTAGGACCATGATCCTACACCCTTTAAGCGTAAAGATACTTTTGCCATTGCCGTGAATTGCAGGAGGAGAAGGCACTAGGGATTAGATTTTCGTAAGTGTTTAGTCTTGGTTTTACACCGCTTCTACTGAAGGCAGTCAGGGATACAACTCCCATGGATCTCAAGAGGAGCAGAGTTACGCTAACAAATATCGTTTTTGAAGATGCCACCCTAGATTTTTTAATTAGACATTTACTGTTTATTAGGACTCCCTGAATGCCTGAAACCAACATTATTCTTCCTGCAACATGTAAGCAAACAATAGCTTGTTATGGCTGGTTATTCATGAATAAGAGAATGCTGGAACTGCTTTTAAAAAAATAACCACAGAAGCACTTGAGTAAGGTGTTTTTCCCTCCCTCAAGAAAAGAATTAGATAGCAAGTAGTAGTAAGAAAACAAACCAGAACTCTTTACCAGCCTTGACAATGTTCTTTTAAGATACATGGAAAGTACCAGATCAACTTAGGAAAATGCTATAAATGTTAGTGGTAGCCTGAAATTATCTTAAAAGTCTCTTCCGAATCATATAAACATCCCATCATGCATGCAGGAAGATAAACAATAGCATATCTGATTAAAGAAAAGAATTTTCTTGACTTTGTTTTCTGTGTACAAAACAATTACTTCCCTTCCCTTAGGGTATTAAACCAGATTTTTATCTCTAAGAATCCTATTTCCTAAGTAACAGAATTTCAGACCTGAACAGCACATTTTACAAGCTTTATGTAGCTTGAAAGGACAAACCCAGAGTACTTGATTTGATAAATGACATGAATTCATAACACAGTTTAGAAAAATGCACTTAATCGCCGTGCCAGACTGAAGAGTGACATCCACTAACTGCAGAACACAGCAGTTCAAGTTTCTCCATACTATATCAGTGTGCCCGAATCTTGGTCCCCAGAAATAAAAGGGTCCAAACTAGTCCAACCTTTTTCCTATTCAGTCCTGGACTCTTCAGTTGAAAGCACCAACATTCAGCTGTTCACAATGATGACTAGGTTCCTATCCCAAGCTGAGTTCCGAATTCAAGTTTTTCCCTCCATAATGCATCTCTCAACACTGAACTTTATTTACCAATATGTCAGCCATTCATCTAGCCTGGTTAAATCCCTCCTAACTGCTTCACAGTCTTTTCTGGACTTCACTAATTTAAATAACTGTCATCTCAAATATTGCTATCTCACTGCTCAACCCTTTTGCCAAATCATTAACAAATATATAAAAAATATGGAACTTAGTACAGAATCTTTAAGGCAGCTGCCCGTTAACCTTTTCTTATGATGAGAATTGGCCATTTATCCCTATTTTTTGTTTCCTATCCCTTAGCTGTTTTTTTTTTATTTACATGGCGAATGCAAAATTTTGGAGAAGCTTGTTCAGAGGCACTGAACAGTTTGATTCTGAGCTTCTTACAAAGGTATTGATGTGTTGTAGTTTACAGGCTTTCTGGATACATACAAAGAGTATCCAGGTTACAGTATGTTTGGAAATGGGATCTAAACAGGGACGAGATCTTGTTAGTAATTGTAGAAGCACCTAGGAGCCTCTATAAACCCAGGACCCAATCGTGCTTGATGCTGTACATTACTGTTCAGGCAAACCTTGGATTCATTTAAGGAAAAATGTTCAATGTCTTAACTTCATATGATGGACGGTCCTTTCTCCATCTGAGGAGTTTAATTTTGTAATTTATCCACATGTTCAATTCAGGACTTTCTTTCAATGTCCAGAATTTCTTCAGTTTTCATTTTTAAGACATTAGTATTGCTCTGGTTCACATGTATAAAGGTGTCTTAAAAGTCTGCATCCTGCTCTAGTGCATTTGCTCCTGCTTGGCGCTCTTCCCAAGTAATCTGAGAGATGCTGGATTTGGATGCAGCCACAGAACACAGTGCTGTCTTGGTTCATGTTTGGAAGGCTAAAAAATTTGTTTGTGGTGTTGTAGCCATGCTGATCCCAGGATATTAGAGCAACCAGATGGGTGAAGTAGTAAAACCTCTGTGAAGCTCAAAAGCTTGTCACTTTTACCAACAGAAGTTGGTCCAGCAAAAGAACCTTATCCACCTTGTCTCTAACAAAAATTTGATCAGTTTCAATGTTGCTATGGAGGACTGGGAGGGAAGCTGTGAAATAGACAGCTGATACCTTAGTTGCCTTCTTCTGCTTAGGAAATCTTTGAGCTGAGCTCATGTAAATCTCAGTTAGAAAAAGTTAGCTCATACAAATAAACTGTTCCATTCTTCTTGTGAACAGTCCATAAACTGGATGTGATATTTTTTCCTTAAAATTTATTTGTTCATAGTTCCAGAGGGGTAGCCGTGTTAGTCTGTATACAGCAAAGACAATGAGAGTCCTGTAGCACTTTAAAGACTAGCAAATTTAATTTCTGCAGGCATAAGCTTTTGTGGGCTGCAGAAATTAAATTTGTTAGTCTTTAAAGTGCTACAGGACTCTCCTTGTTTTTGTTCACAGTGTTACATTTGTAAGCTTTTTGGTGCACAGGCTCCCTCTTCCTGTTCGGAGTACCCAGCACGACCAGCCATGAGTCCTGAACTGAATCCTCTGGATACTATTGCAATAGAAATACGTGTAAAAGGTGGACAGTCTTTCAGAACCCCTATTTTGAGTCTATTGGTTTTTGCAAACCGTCCATAGAAATAGCCCAACTTGCTGTTTGATCATTTTAATGACATGGTCTGGTTTTTGTTCCGTGCCTCAGTGACCTAGCCATTGCAAACATAGGGCCACTCAATCTACCCTGACAGGTGCAGTTTAGGGGAAGAGATGTAACAGAAATGTAGAGGCTTATGACTTCTTTAGGACAATTAAATATTTTACCTGTTATGTTTTTTCTTAAAACTCCACATCATATTTGGCTACATATATCCACTCCAAATTTAAAGGTAGCTGGGCTCCTTCTTGAGTGAAGGAGTAAGAGAAACTGTATAAACCAGACCTATCAGTTGCCTCTCTACAAAAATTCACAATCAATTTTCTCTTCACATGCACAGAAATTGTGTGCATATTAGTTAGATCTCTAACACTAAATAAATGTTTTTAAAATAAGGTGTTGGAATGAGATTTCTGCCATGAATATGCTCATTTGTACATGTATTTGCACGTGTAACAAAAAATTGGTCAACTAGATGTTCACAGAAAAACAAAGGAAGAAGGATCTGGATGTGACTGGCAGAACTTAGAGTCAGATTTAGTGCAGGTGCATGTGAATAACTCTGACGTGAAGGGAAATGAATGGACAGAAAGTTCCTGCTTCCCTTCCAGCAGCTAAAAGGTAGGTGGTGAGTTGGGGGACATCAATTTTATCAGACCCATACCAATTTGGACCAATATGGAAGCCTGTGCCCCTAACTCCTATGGTGGTAGGTTTGTTTGGTGGAAGAGATCATTGTGCACCTGTGAGGGACAGGGAGAAGGGTTTACTTAGTTACAGTGTTGTCTTTTCCCACTTGATAGAACATGTTGGTTGTAGGCAACTCCAGAATCCAAGTTGTTGTGGAACTACAAGTGGGATGCAATACTAACTTCGCTTAGGGCCTAACATGCAGTAAACACCAGGCAGCTATGGCTACTGCCTGTTAAGCTTCAAATGGTGCATATGTTCCTTTCTGAATGCCTCAAAAAAACCAACCAAACAAAACAAAACAAAAAAAAACAACAACAAACATTGTTTCAGGAGTAAGAGGTACTTTGTAATTTAGACATCAGTCTCCTTTGCAGTACCCTGTTTAAGTCACACCAGGGATAAGCCTGGGTGCAATGGTTCAGTCACACAGATCCCATTCAGGTCCACCTGTGACCTGCAAAACCAACTGTCTGAGACAATTTTAATTTTCTTTCTGTTCCCTGGATCCCTAGGGCTCTTGCACTCTGACCGTATCTTCATAATGAAAAAATGTTTTACTGGTTTCTCTATAATGCTTTTTACATTTAAACTTTTGTTGAGAACTATCATAACATCATTCTGAAGTGCATGCATGTGTGCTTGAATATCTATCCATGCAAATATTAACTGAGTCCCATGCAGAGAGATCGAGGTAATTTATTTTAAATATTTTTAAACAGTTAAAAACAGTTACAGTAGTTGCCCCTGGATCTCCCTGCTGATATTTCTAAATAGATTTCTTACCCTTTAAAATGTTTTCCCCTCCTCTCTTGCTGTGTGAAAGACCCAGGCAAACAAAAGGGAACTTATTGACTATACTGGAAAACAGTGAAATCGACTACATGTGGTGCTGTCAACTAAACAGCACTAGTGTTTCAGTAGTGTTGATTTTAAATATGACCGCGTCCCTCCAACTTACTTTTCTGTCAGACTTACCTTTTTTTTCTTGAATGTCATGGCGAGCATCTTCCAAACTTTTTGATCCGAATGTTTGCCATGTCCGTCAGATAAAGTTGGTTTATCTGAGAGCTAAGATTTTTTTGGTTGGCTATATACAGAAACAAAAATTTCTTTTTGTTGTTGTTGCTACCTAATAATGGCATGATCGTGCATAGTCTTCAACATGTACGTAATTTCTTTACACACATAAATCACTTGCTGAATTGAGCATTGAATCTTTAAAAAAAAAAAAAAAAAAGTGCCTTTTTCAAGGACGAGCTTTGGAAAGGATCTGTATTTAAATGCACTGAATGCACTGACTGACTAGCATGATCTTCCTGAGGCTGAAAATGAAAACTGGCCTCCCACTTCCGCTTTCTAATAAATATTGCTGGCAATTGCAGCTTCTTTAACACTTCTGAGACAGCTCATGCTTAATCTGCTATGTGTGCTCCTCCCAAAATGCAGCATGGAGCACAACTGGCGGAGTTATGGTGCTGAAGAAATTGAAGAAAGCAAAGTGGAGGGGAGGAGGGCGGAATGATTTCCCTTCAGTCTGCTTTTGAGCTTTAAAAATTTTGCCAAACCAGTCTTGAGTTTCAGTCCCGTACTATATCCAGGATTTATAAGTGCCCATCAGCATCATATGAGAGGAACAGAAAATAATGAAAATTTTAACTTGTCAGTCTTGGCATTTTGGTCATTCTGGGCCACTTGGTTTGTTGGCCTTGTATTGGGCCAAAGATCAAAGGCATGATCTTATTTCTGGGTCGCTGCTGTTCATCAGATAAGTTTGTTTGTGGCCTTGGGTGGAGGGAGGGACATGAGAATAGAGAATCTAAACCCAGTCATTAAGATAATCCTTCTTTATTGTCAATTGTTAATTCTTGCCAAACTTTAGCCAGCCTAACTATGCAAAACACAGTACTGCAGAGATCATTAAATGAGTAATTAACTGGACCAATGCAAATGTTAAAGTTAATTGCACCAGAAAGTATTTTTGTATTTCCAGTTTGTTTTGAGAGGTTGATAAGGTTACTGCATCTGCAGTAGTGAGAGCCTGAAACCCATTAAAGAAAAGTCTTGATAGTCTTTAATATACAGCTATAGCAGGGAGAGGTTGGCAAATGTCTATTTAAGATAACACCACTTAAGCCCCTATTTGCACATCATGGTGAGGGTCCATGTAAATCTATACTCAGATGTTACATTTCCAGTTTGGGGTTTGGCTTGTTTTAATTCTGGACTTCCTTGACTTCATCATTTCCAGATTATTGTATTCTGTGGTAGTTTATTCCGCCTGCAGATTGAACAGCTGTTTAGGGATGTGGAAAGAGATGTGTATTTGCTTTAACTGTGCCCCACCTCAAAGTTGTTTAGAGAATTGTGATATTCTGTTATCATGTAGATGTTTGATATCTAGTGAAAAGGATACAATCTAATGTTTAAATTCTTCCGAAGAATGTTAGTGAACTGTTCACGTAAGAAAAAAGAACCTCTAACCTATGAAAGAAGCAGGATTTCTTTTTTTCTTTGAAAGGTTGCAAACTTTATAAGCTATTATACATTCCAGGTCTTGCTGCTTTTCATGCAGGGAAATGTTGGATAGGCGAAAGAACTTCCTGATCTCCTCCCACTCTGTGTGTGTGTGAACATTTTACACCTTGAAGTATGGGATTTGTTTGCCTTCTGGTGTCTTAACTCTGCATAGAAATAAATGCCACTAATGGTAATAATTCTCTTAGACTCAAAAGCTGTAGCTAAAAATTTGATATTTTTCCAGTGAATTTTCCAGGCTGACTATGTTGTGAGTAGTATTTCATTTATTCTAGATGTATTACTCTTTAAATTGTGTTGCGTTACTTCTTGTTTTTGGATTAGGGTAAAAAATAGTAACTGATCAATTTTTCCATGGCCATGCTCTTGCAAACACTTTAAGTACATTAGTTACTTTATTTTCACAAGTATTCCCATTTAAGTCAATGAAGGTTGGGGGCTTACACACTTGTTTAAGTGTTTGCAGGATTGGGACTTCAATTGGTGCTGCAGACCTGTCTTCAATGAGCTATCCATGGTGACTCTGATTGAAAATTTCCATCCCCCCTCTACCCACTCCATGTTCCTTCAAATCTAGAGACCCTCAGTAGATATCAGCAGTTAGGATATGTTTTTAATTACTTATTTTGGAAGTATGAGCAGCTTTTTGAAAGTGCCAGAAACTGCTGCAGATTCTGGAAGCAGCACAACACGATAGTGCGTTTTCTGTCTTCACTGGCTTTTATGCAGACTACCAGTTTTTATTTTAAGTTAGCAGGCAACTGCAGAAAACAATGAGTCCCTGCAATCAGATTGTAGGAAAGATACTTAGTTTCCTGTAATGAAGTGCAATCTGTGCACTTTGTACAGCTTTGCCAGCATAGATGGAACTCTAACTGAGAATTTTTTTTACAATCTGCTGCCAATCGAAGCCTGCAAACAAACTAAGTAATTCAAAAGATCAACGTACATTTTAGTTATACTACATCTTTCAGGTCATAGTCTCTGTAATTAAATCACAGTCTCAGCAGTTGAGCAGTTTGTGGGTTGCCTTCCTGCAATGCGTTTGTGTAGTTTGGTTTTCTTATTTTCCTCTTGTTTTCTTGGTGGTTCTTTTTCTTTGGGTTTATATCTGGGTAGCAAGACAGTGTCGAACAAAAATGTTCATCTGCTCTGATGAATCAGTAATATCTGCATCTCCAACAGTTGCATTTTCTTTTGTTTTAAATGATAGTGTATTAATCAACAATGAAAAAGATGTTGAAACGGACTAATTTAAAGAACAAGGTTCGTCTTTTGTTGAGTGTCAGTGAAATATGGGGGACAGACATTGAAACAATCTATTCCAGGTTAGCTGTCGTTGAAATTTGTTATGGACTGCAAACTCGAGTGATAGCTTTTTAGAACTACTTTTAGAGCACCCAAGAGGAGAGGCTATTCTCAAATAAATCTTACCTTATTTTGATTCTGATGCTATTCTGACCTGTTGTTTATGCTCCCAACCTGTCATGCAAAATCTTTTATACTCTAGTCATTAACATGAAGTGTAGAACTATCAAGTAAGCACTACAACATGCTATTAAGTTTAAAGCAATAAACATTGCCTGGGGTAATGTTACCAAATTGTCCATTTACATCCTGCATTACAGCTTCCTTACCACATCAAACCAACACCCTTTCCATTCAATACAGCTCATATCACAACTACTTACACATTGTAAAAACCACAGCTAATCTCTCTAATGAACCACTGCACTCCTACCTGTCCCACTGCCTGTGTTGTTGGAGAACCACAAAACTACGCAAGAAAAACCAAGCTCATATAATTTACCTCTCTGTTCTACTACCCAAACAATCAAAGGACGAGTCCCAATGGTCTAGGAAGATACAAATTAAAAATCCTCTCATTCTAGTCCACACCTCAGTATCTGAATAATGGATACTGATATAATTGGTAAAAGAGAATCACAAATTTAAAAAGTTATGTCTCTTGAAAACTTAGCTGATGCAAACTGAAATACTGTATTGCTTTTTGTTACCCACAAAGTGTAACCATGAGACCATTTATTTGTTCATGTGCTAGCACTGCTGGCTGAAAGTAACAGTAACAGTTTATATATATATATTATATATATGGAGATTCAACTGCCAAGATCAATCCCTGAACCCTTCTAAAATTCCCAACCATGCAGCTAGACATGAAATTTGCAGGCCTTTACATTCTTCTGCACCAGCGATTTAAGTAATTGATATTTAATACGATACTTGTTCTGGATGGAAAGGAAAAAACGGATATACCTCAAACAATGTAATAACCTTAGATCACCACCAGTATCACCGTTAAACTGAAACAACTCAGAACGAAAGTTCAGCAAGGCAATTCTATGATTACCGTGCCTGCACCAATGACACAGATCCAGCTGCATGGTATTCTTTGCACGGTAGATCAACTGCAATTCACCTGGAACGTTTACATGCTAACCAACAGGCCAACTTCAACAGAGAAGCAAGACACGTTACGCCCGCATGTTTCTGCAACAGAGAGATGAGGATATAGGTTCTCTTTCTCTCCACGTGCACACCCTCAAATAAAAGAAGCAGTTAGTGTGAGCTATACAGTATTAACTGGACACTTCCGGAAGTTCAGATATAGCATGCTCATTGCTAAAGTTGATATTTGTGTTAAGCTCAGTAATAGTAAATAGCCATAGATATCTAGTAAGAAGTTATAATACGTTGGTCTATATATAAAGTGAGGATTGAATCTCTAAGTGCAAAACTCACATGAAGCTTAACTATGGGGTTGCAACCAACATCTCCATAAAAAAAAAAAAGATAACACCATAGACTTTTTTTTTTAATCCAAACAAGAGCCAGCCATCTTCCAATGGCCAATAATTTCCAATAGCTGTCTTTGCTTACTACTACCATAGGACAGGCTACCAACACATTATTTTACAGGTCCTCAGCCAAAAGAAAAAACAACACTTAAACAATGGAAAATAACATGTATTCCCTTTGCCAAATTTTACCATTCTCTTAAATCTCCGAAGTGTTATACGGAATGGCCTCAATTTTGATTTCAATCCAACTTTTTTTTTTGATTGCTCCTGTGAGTATTACAGTATGAGGTATTTTCTAGCAGACAAAGAAATTCATGTAGGCATTAAAAAGTGTCGGAAATTCACGTTGCAGAGAGGGGTTCATGCAGCACTTCAGTCCGTTAAACAAGGAGTAAGTGGGACTTAAGTGATGCATAGGCCTCCTGCTAGCTGTATTTCACTCCACATCACTATCAAGCTCACCAGCACCCTTTTCAGTAAGCGTTAAGGAAAAAAAAAAAATCACATCAGAGAACTTTGCCTGTTATATTCCTAGTAAGAAGCAGAAAGAAGATGCTGGACTTGCAAATTTTTATTAATGGATAAGATAGCCTCCAGTTTGTATGTAGCGTGCCAAATACAAGCTAAAAAAAACCCTCCCAAATAAGTGCTGGGTTCTAAGATGTTTAAAGAACTTAACATTGGTACAAAATCTTTACAACTTAGTTCTCATTGCTACAGAGCACGGTCAAACAGCATTCCCTCTGATGTCATTTATAGTCTCATTTTTTTATATGAATCTGCAAACTGTTCTCTTGTTCTCCGCTCAAAATATTTCTATCACACGGATCAGCTATATAGCAGCTTGCATGAGAATCACAAGGTATGAAAAAGCAAGGAACAATGCTTAGCCCTGTATTTTCCCCACTAGAAATGCGGGTATTTCTAGTCAGGAAACTTCCCTGATAATAATTTTAAAAATAAATGTCTTCACATTTGCCAGTACAGGAGTCTGTCCAGGCCATTCAGTGGCAATATGGCTATCATATCCACACCAAATGTCTGCACACACTGTCAGAAAGAGGTAAACCGTGCCAACCAACTTTTAACCTGAGCAGACACACAAGTCCATGGGTAATGTTTTTGTCTGTCAGAAGTAGAAGAACATTTGTTTTCTTTTTAAAAAGAAATTCAAATTCTTCTTTCCTCTAGAGTAAACACCACTTGAACTAAACTACTTTCAACTTTATACCCACTAATTTAATTGCCTGCATTGTGGAGGTCAAAAAGAAGGCAAACTGTCTAAGAAGAGGATGCAAGCCATAGGGCGTGATTAACAAGTTGTTCCACGCACAGCAAACTATCTTTACAGAAACTTTGAACAGGCCATATTGATCTTAGAAAGAATATTGTTGCACCATACAGAAAAGCAGACCAATGTTAGTCTGAAAATGGAGTAGACACTTGAGAAAGGAGCACATACAAATGGTTGTCATACAAAACAGACTTTTCAGGGTCAAGTTACAAATTTGTAAAATAGTATCCACATTTTCAGGAATAATAGGAATACATGACTGCAGCAGAACATATTTGAATTCTACAGCATATTCTTCAGTCCAATACCCCAAAGAATTTGGAATCCAGGGATGCTGCGAATCAGCTTGGAGTTTTGGAGGGGGAGGGGGAAGTGGGCTGGATATATCTGAGCAGACTTTTTTCATAGTTTCCCCTGCATCTTCACTAAAAAACAAAACAAAATACTGGACCTGTTTCACATGTTAACATTGGTTTGCTCTAACAACGTGGAAAGAGTGAGACTATGCTGGCAATATTTCCACTTCTTTTAAAGCAGTTATACCATAAAGTTTAACACAGAAAAATAAAACCCAAATCCCTTGAAACAAAAACAGCAGTCTTTTTTCCATAGAGTACTACTTTCCTTTCTGGAAGCAATCTTGTCTTCCTCTTTGTAACTCTAACTTTGGGCCTGATCCAAAGTACGTTGAAGTCAATGGGGGTCTTGCCACTGACCTTAATGGCCTTCGGATTACCCTTTAAAGTTTCATATTTTTATGAAAAGAAAGTTCCCCAATAACTTGAAAATTTTAACTACAGTTCTTACACTGCAATATTGTAGAAGGTCATGTTTATACAACATTGCCTAACAACATATGCAGACGCGCTGTTGCAAAACACACATGGTGAAAGTTGTATTTTGACCATTACTTAAAAATAACTCATGAGATTTCTTGGGAAATAATATGGATTTTTTTTCAAATCATAATTTAATTCCAACAGTTAAAATGGGTGTGCCGATCCCAGACCTCTTCCATTCAAAAGAGATGAGATCTTGAGATTAAAGGGGCCCTTTTAATTCAAAATCTAATCAATTGAAAGTATAGTAGTAGTTTCTGCTAATATCTGAAACCACATTATCCTATTTTGAAAAGTGTTTTTCTCTCCTTTGCTGCTGTTTAAAAGACTCTCACAAACAAGAGAGGAAACTGTGACTAGATTAGGGAAAACAGTGAAACAAGGAGTTAATTGACAAAATAAACATACTGAAAAGAACAGACTTTTTCAGTTATATATTTCTTATTCTGGTATTATTTGTAACAACTATCTGAAATTTTTAAACAGATAGTGTCCCTTAAAAATACATACAGCTATCCTTCCCTAAAGAGGAACAGCTAAAGTTGGCAAGCCCCAACTATATTTTTCATTGCCATTTTTTCAAAGACAGCAGTCCCACTGTGTAACTATTTCATTCCTTAGGCTTCTTCTAGGTGTTCCTGCCCCAAAAGAATCAATTATTTATGGAAAGTGGACATGTGTTTTCTTAAGACACAAAACTACACACAGTATTTTTGGGGGGGAGGGGGGAGCTATCTTCACATATAATCATTCACCATATATAAACTTTTGCATTTACTGCTAGGGCATTGTAATATATTTAATGAAAAGCTAACATGGTGACAGGACACCACGTAACACTGCCAAGCCCACAGCACTTAAGATTTTTGATTGCAATATCTCACATCTGGAAGTTAATGAACAAAACAGCTGGGAACTGAAAGACAAAATAGTGAAACAATTCCAAGGAGGAAAGCTGCTTAAAGAAATATTATTCTATTGGTTTAAAGGAGAGACTTCTATTTAACATTGGCCATGTTAAGTTCAATCAGAGACTTCACAAAACCCTGTTACATTATAATCAGGCCTTTCTGAAGCAACTCACTCCTCATTAGGATACTCTGTGCTGTTCATCACCACTGTGTGTCTGCCCTATTTAAACCCTATGTAAACTTTAGGTTCCAAACAATTCTTCCTTCAACTCTGCATTATAGATTTTCTAACAAATTTCATCATTGTGTTGACTGTAAGAATGCTTAACAGTTGTCCAATGTTCTCTTTGCATTTATCATGAAAGCAATTATCCTTTATATTTACAATGCACTGCAAAACTTCCCAATGACAAACAGTTTCATCCTGACTAGATCTCTTAGCACCTCTTAACAAGAGTTCCTTGTTACCTACTTGCACAGATTGCTGTTTCAGTTACTAACAGTTTTGTAGCTCACAAAGGTTTTGGCTCAAAAGAGGTTTTTCATTTTTCAACCATCTGTTTTGAAGCAGAGGGGAAAGGAAATATCACCAGTCACTTTTCTCCTTAAGTTTTTCATCTGCAACTCCCTCTGTGTAGCTAGCTGATAGTTACTGACTCCCTGCAATAATGTTATATTAACAGTTAAGCACCCAATTTCCACTACCCCAACAATGAACAAAATTAATACAAGTGAACATCAACAACAAAAAAGAGGGCTCTCTGAAGTATATTTACATGTTTTCTTAATTATTTTGGCTAAATGCTGAAACGAACAAACATACACCACGCAAGATCATATATCGCTTGTAGTATTTGGTATAAGACAGCAGCTGCTTTTGAGTCATTTACAGGTTTGTATTAAATACAAATCTGAAGTATGGCCCTATCAAAAGGTTTATATAATTGTGTATTTATAAATGAAAGCACAGTAACCAGTTCTGTACTGACTAATGTCAGTACCTAATCTATTGCTGAAACCACTGGAATATTTTATTTTAATGATACAGTACATTCATGCTAGTACAAGGCTGCATGGCATGCAATTTTGACTGCCAAATTGAAACCTGATTCTCAGACCTTATTAACTCATTTTAAACCAAATGGTACAATGTAACAAACCCTGACTTGGCATAAAAGGATTATTTTTCCTTCTAAAGATCCAGTCACTTTCTTTTCCAGTAGTTTCATGTACCAGAAGTCAACTCACAGCCACCAACATTTTAAACAAAAAATTACAGGGGATTTGTTATCTACTGAGGCCCAGAAACTGTATTTTCTCAAACTTTTCAAAGATTATAGAAGTTGGGGGGGAAAGCTCAAAAAAGTTTCTCCTTCTCAATCAATAGAAACCATGGCTCTTTGTAAGAGAAGTCAGGGGACATAAGAAAACAAGGAGAAATGCAGTCTTTAATCAGGATGATGAAAGCGGTTCATATCAATGGGAGATTGGGGAGGAGAAACATTGACAGAAGGGCTACAGAAAAGAATCTTCTATTGCATGTCTAGATTGAGAAGTTTCCAAGTCACCACAAAAGGGGAGGTGGGGAGTAGAAAGGAGGAAAATAAAGGGAGGGAAAGGAACAGAATAGGCTCTCCATCTCCTGTTCCACTCTGGTTCTACCTTCTTTTTCTCACTCCTCTTTCAGTTTACCTTCAACTCTTTTGTCTTCAAACTTTCCTCCAAGTCACTGTTCTCTCACCCGTTCATACTTCTACAAGTGCGTTCCCATCTGCTCTTCATTCACTGAATTATAGTCCCTCCTCTTCTTTCTTTTTACAAGTTCCACTAGAATATTTATACTGAAGTTGATAAGGTTGGCAACAGGGTTTCAGTCTCTATTGAGGGAGCTTTTCCTTTAAATGACTGACAGGAAAAAAAAGGTGGCAACCACTTAACTAGGACTTTTCAGTGTGCCTGTCTGGTATAGAGAAATAAAGAAATCCAGGGACATTGCCTGGAAAAACTGGATTGGCTCTAGGTAAATCAACACTGGCAGCATTATTAATGTCCATTAATCAAACAAAAGACCACGATTTATTCCAGACGGATTTAATTGTTTTGATAATTATGTTAGTCAGAAACAAAAGACTCCTCTAACAAGGACTGCCTGTTAAATATGATTAGTGGTAAGCTATTCACAGGACAATACACTACAGAAGACACACAGAGTGTAACACGAGATACACACAAACACCATGCTGTCGATATTGCTACCTACACACACCAATATATTAAGCAGATCAAAGACTGAGATACCAACATGGAAAATACAGGGCTTTATTTTAAGAGGGTAGGCATTAATAACCAGGCTGGTAGAGACCGGTAGGTCCGGTTCTCAGCAGCATGGGAGATCCAGGCAGTGAAAGGGTTACCCACTCCTGGCTGGAGTATCTCACCTGTACCCACCACCTCAGCCAGGCTGGAAGTAATAAGTCTAGGATCTCTTCACCCCTGGACATCAAAGCCCATGTGGCATCAAAGAGAAGACGCGCACACTTGAAGCCATCGGACCCGGGCTCCAGAGCAGCAAGTCCCTCCACTTCCAACCTCCCGCTCAGACCCGCGGGTCCCTCCCCGCCCTCCCCGCCCTCCTGGCTTGCCGGGGGCGACGAGCCGCGCCGCGGTGGCAGCCGAGAAGGGGCCCGAGGCCGGGAGAAGCACCGAAGCCGAGCGAGGCCGTTCGCGCCGGGCGCGAACCGAAGCCCCGAGGAGGAGGAGGAGGCAGAAAAGCCCCTTGGCCACGGAGACCGCAGCCCGCGGGGGACCGACACGCGCCGGGAGACCCGCCCCGGCCGCCCCCGGCTCGGCTGGGCTCCGCACCGGGGCTCGGCGGGGGCGCCCGGAGGCAGGTTCCCCGGGGCGGGATGCTCGGACGCGGCCCCCCCGTTACCTGCGGGCGGGCGGACGGGACCGTCCCGCTGCCGCGCCCCCGCCCCGCCGGCTCAGTCGGCGGAGCCGCCAGGGGGGCGCGCCCGGGCGGGCGGCAGCAT
>ML675650.1:13003953-13288329 GCA_007922155.1 Mesoclemmys tuberculata
CCCCCCCCCCCCCCCCCCCCCCCCCCCCCCCCCCCCCGCCTCCCCCGGCCCCGTCCCTGCCCTCCCCCGTGACGGGCGCTGCGTGCAACCCCGCCTGGCCGGTGCCCTCACCCGTTCCTGGGTGCACGGCTGCCCGCGAGCCTCTCCCACTTTTCTCCCCCCCGGTGGCGCCCGCTGCAGCTAAGGCTGAGCGGGGATGTCTGTCGCACGGGACGGGGAAATGGAGCTGCCTGAAAGCCGTGGCGAAGCTTGATTTCATTATCGTTAGATGGGGGCGGGGGGTAAGCGCTTGCTTTGTTATAAATCCAGTTGCCCTCTCCTTATTCAGAAAGCCTTCAACTTTTGTCCACAGCTTCTTTTTTTTTGTGGACATCTATCTCCTTACCTTTCCCCTTCTTCACAACACGAAATCCTGCTCTGCTTCCCTCCCTTTCCATTCAGTCCCTTCGCCTTGCTTCATGTAACTCATGCTCCAGCCTAACTCCCCACTTCACAGACATACTATCGATTTCGTTTTATAATCACCATATTCTCTTTCTCTTTCCTGGCATCCGTTGGCTTCTTGAATCCCTCAATCCCCTTCCTTGCTAGTGGCTTCCAATTCCTTACCCCTCAACAAAAAACCCTGCCTGCTTTTAAATCCAGTGCAGTTCAATCTGGATTTCTTATATCAACAGATTAAACCTTTATGTGCATTATTGTATACAGCTTGCAAGATCCCTTGGTTTGTGTAGTCACTTGGAGCAAACAGTTCTCAAAGACTCATTGCTACTGACCTCCCTACATATTGTCTTCTAGAAATCAGCTTTTTCCATGTACCCTGGGGAGGTACATGTTATGAAATAATGAATCTGGTTTTCCTATTGTGTTCCAAAATGTATTACAGCAGCACCCACTGTTTAGGAGTTGTCAGCATTTCATTGCACACTCCAGACCTGAGGCTCATGTCAGTTACATGAATGTAAAGGGAGACTAACTACATTATTACAAAGTTTCAAATAGTTCATACAACTGGTGTAAGAGGCAGAGAAGAATTAGGCTCTTTGATTTTTTTTATTAGGTTGGGGGAAATTATTTTAGGATGACATAGGCTGAATTTTTTCCTCAATATTCACATTCATGTACTGTCTACACTATAGATAGGGCCGAGAAGAGTTTAAACCTCACCCCATTTTCAGCACTTGTGACTTTGAAAAATGGGGGTTGTGGCAGTTAGGGGTTGATAAGGGTAGAACAGCCTACTTCAGATGGGCTGGATACAGGAGGGTGTGTGTGTCAGGGCTGCTATTATAGTTGAGAGCTAATTCAGATTCTATTGTCCTTCAAAAGCTACAACACATTGTGATCCATATGAAACAATAGCATGTGAGGATGATATATCTTCAGTGCACCATTAAGCCTGTGAATTTGCAAAAGCCAGGAAACTCAGCATTAAACCTTCACCCTCTTCCAAAGCATGTCCCAAGGTATGTGTGTTGGGGGTT
This sequence comes from Mesoclemmys tuberculata, assembly GCA_007922155.1. Taxonomy (NCBI): domain Eukaryota; kingdom Metazoa; phylum Chordata; order Testudines; family Chelidae; genus Mesoclemmys; species Mesoclemmys tuberculata. Next base: position 13,005,438 of record ML675650.1, read on the forward strand.
GAGCTCTGCTAAAATTGTTTTAACAGCTGAGAGTGGAAGCTGAAGAGGAGATATTCAGCTAAGTTTTATTTCCAGTTTGTAGTTTAGAGTGTAGGTTTACATTCACCTGAAATTCAAACCAGAATTTGGAGTTGGTAAAACTGTATCAAGAGTGCAGGCCAAAACCCAGGCATCCAAAATGGATCAGGTTTTGCATAGCTCTGCTTATTCGTACAACGGATAGTTTGAAATTAGAGCCTTTTTATGACTTGACAGAAACACGCTATTATTTCAGCTCTGTATGCTACATAAAAGAGGTTAAATGTTTCCATTTTGTAGGCTTTTTTGCCATAAGCTTTTACTGTCAAATAACTTATTTATTTGTGTTGCAGTAGCACCTAGGGGCCCAGTCATGGACCAAGACCCTATTGTGTTAGATGATGTACAGACATATAATGGAAAGATTCTTGCCCCAAAGAGTTTGCAACCTAGTGGCTGCAATGATGAGGTTCTGTTTTGAAAAATTCTATAGCTTTCAGAGATCTGCCTTATATTTAGAAGAAGGAATACAGACGAAATCAGCAATACCTCTGAAACCTACAGAAACCCACTATAAAGTGTATCAGTCTTCTCACGTAGAAAATATTTCTTATTGTGTTTCCAAAGGAAGCAGAAGACACCACCACTAACTCTTTAAATTACATCCATCTTTGTGCACCATCGATATAATAGTAACCTAGAGTCAAAGGATACTGACAACTTATGTGACGGGGTATTACTGTTACAAAGATCATCACCAATATTAACATAAGCAGATCTCTGAATGTAATATCTGGATAACTCTTTGCTGTTAGGCATTAGGAAGAATGCAGCATTGTTGGTCTATCAAAAATACCAATTTAAATTTTTATATAAAATTGTACATGGAATTGCATGCCTGCTTCACATACTGAAACAGTGCTACTGAACACGCAGATTGCATATCAGCATGATGAAAAGCACAGTTACACATTTAACTGGCTGTTTGCATGCTGAAATACCTGATTTGCACACACAACCATGGTAACCCTGTGCATAAAATCTGCATTCAGTGACACACTGTGACAAACTGTACCCTATATCCAGCCTTTCTGCAAAACTGTGATCAATTTTGTATGAAGTACGCCTTGTTAGGTATCATTGGAAAACTCATAATGTGCTGAACATTATTGTCCTGGTAAAATGTGTGGAAACATTGCATATAAAATTATAATATTCTACTATATAACATGGCTGTGACATGTTCCAAAGTTAGAAAAGGAGGCCCAAACCAGTTCTTCAGAGACAAAAGGCATATTGATGCCCCAGCAAGTTATCATCATAATCAAATGGACTATCATGGACTATCCACATGGCTAAGCAGCCATTCAATGGCAGGAAGAAGGGTCCAAGCGAGAACTTTACATATTGGCAATGGAACAGCTGGGGGTTTTCTGTGTAAACAGACTGGTTGTCACTTGAAGCCCAGCTAGAGATAGTCTTCAAAGAGGGGAGAAAGGTCTAAGAATGAGAAACAGGCTCCCAAATCACCTCTCTCCCCTCATCTCACGACATCGACAACATTTCAAAGACAAAGGAAACATCATTAAACTGGACAGGAGGTCCTGGCTGAAGCGACCCAGCCAGATTGCTGTATAGTTATGGTGAGAAAAACCTCTTTGCTTTTAAGTTCACTTAGCCTGTCAAGTTATTAGTTTGCATTTTGTAACCAATTGCCTCATTACTTGCAATAACTTGAAATCTATATAACTTTGTGTACTTAATAAACTTGTCTTATTGCTTTATCTATACCATTGTGTGTGTTTGATTTTGAAGTATTTGGGAACCTCCATTTGAGACGACAGGATTTGTGCATACCATTTTCCATTGATGAAATGACTGGCTTTCTATGAGCTTGTATTGTCCAGAAGGAGGGAGCTGGGCAGTACGAGATGCACATTTCTGGGGACAAATTTGGAACTGGGAGTTTGCTGGCGTCCCCCTGTATGTAGTTCGTGAGTGACTGGCCAGGGCATTCATGTAATTCAGCTGGGAGTGATATTCCATGCGAGGCCTGTGTGTTAACTGGCCAGGAATGGTTGTTCTCAGAGCAAAGCAGTGTAAAAGGCACTCCAGATTGGGGAATCGAGGGGATGCAGCTGTTCACCAATCCAGATTGTACGGTGAGTAATGCCATTTTGAAGAGCACACAAAGTCATGTCGGCAGGGGCAGATCTGCACACTCTTTGAAATGGAGTTCCCTGTCCATGATTCCGGACAAAAACATCTGGTTTTACCTCAGTACCAAACAGGGGGCAAAACTATAGGAAAAAGAGGACTGTCCAGCTTAAAACTAGACAAATGGCCTACCTAATCAAAAGGATAGTGGTTCTAATCCTTGCTTGGGAAAGGTGATGGTGTGGCTAAATCAGCTATGATCTTTCAATTGCTATTAAATCTATTACAAATTTCAGACATATTTACTCAGTTTTGTTACAGTGATTTGTTATTTATCCATATCTAATATAATCAGATAACAATCGTTCACACAGGCTATAACCATAAAATAAATGAGATCTTCACCGAGTCTTAGGAGCAGGCAAACATTTATTACCAAGAGAAGACCAGATGTCTGGAGCATATTTACAAAATCATAGACAGATGTACTGAATGTGATTTAAATATGGAAGCAGTTTCTCATGTCTTAAAGCCTGGAAAAATACATACTTCAATAATATGTTATCTAAATTCTATGCTATTATTTTTGTAAGGAGATTTAAATCATAAGTTCCCCTCACCTGCACACACATACCAACATCTTTTTATTTAATTCTTAGAATGGATACAATTTCAGTGCTTCTGGAAAATTGGTCATGAAAATCCCATAGAAGCTAAGCAGCTAATTTCCCTTCATAGTGACCTTGAAAAATTATTCTGTTTTTGATTTAACTTGAAAAAACAAATCCAGGAAATTCAGAATTAAGACGGAAACTCTGGTCTCTGCCCACCCATTTGTTTATGTAGAATATTAGAGAGTTCTTGATGTCACATAAGATTTGAGATGTGCTATCTTCAGGTGCAACAGGTTTTGTTAAGGAAAAAGTTTCAGCCTTAAATGGATTTTGTCTGCTTCAGGTCAGACCACAACTATTTTTTCTTTAATAAAGCAATAAGAACATCACGAACCTTAAGAAATATCTGAGGTGAGCGTCAGCACAATTAACTGTGCTAGAAAAATATTTGGAGTGGACATTGCTTAGCTGAACAAATGAAATGTCCTTAAAAATCAACAACTCTTAAAATATTGTAACTTCTGAAAACATTGCAGTTCAGCATTGTTACAGCATGCGTTATGCAAAGGACTTATGACTCATGCAGGGTTTGACATCTTATCCACTGTATGTATTTAAGGCCAGAATGCTAGTTACCAATTAATTGGAAGTTCTTTGTGACAGGTCTGTACTTTAAGACAGATGTGAGCAAATAACAACAGTAGCCTGTAAACACTGCTTCTAGACGAACCTTTACACAGATGAGAAGTTCCATTAAAGGAAAGCCACTTTATCCATAATGCTACTCCAGCTCTGTTTCGATGCAGAGTATTTGCCTCATACCTTTCCCAGCTCGATCCTGCATGGCTTCCTGTAACAGATTTAAAGAAATAGTGCACCATAGCCTCACAGTTCAGCAGATCTTCCAAAGTCTATAAAGATCTCAAGTCAAGAAACAGAGTTTTCCGGGCAGGGTCCCTCTTGGTGGATCTGACCAGGGAGAAGGTGAAGTTCCAAGCACAATTTGGTTCCCTTTTGTAGAGTATTCAGACCCTAAATAGCTAGCAGTTTTGGCCTGGTTATTGAGTGTTGTATGGCAGACCTGAAGAAGAGCTCTGTGTACCCCAAAAATCTTGTCTCTTTCACCTACAGCAGTTGGTCTAATAACAGATATTTCCTCACCCACTTTGCGTCTCTCAGTCTTGTATTGCCCTTATGACCCAGTCCTGGACTCTCACAGACTTTCTGCCACACTCAGCTTGTACAGAGGAAGACAGTGAAAACAGACTAGAAGCAAGTTTATGTGTCTGTATCATTGTTTCTGAATTATGAACATTATACCTTTTGCCTGCAAAGGCAGAGGAGGTGCCAGCAACTGATTGCTCTTAAAGGCTGTGAGAGTCTAGCACTGGAGTAGCATCATTCTAAATACCTAAAATGTCTATGTTTTTAAAACGGTGTTTTACCTTCATCGCTACTGCCACAATGCTACCTCGCTACCACAGGCACCAAGTTTTGTGCAGCTCCATGCATGACCTTTCGTGCAAATTAGCTTATTCAATACATTGCATCTCTACATGCAATTTGTATAGAGCTAGAAACATCTGTTGAAGGTCTTTAGTTTCTGCCCCAAACAGTGCTGGGGGTCCGACGTGGACCAGCACAAAACTTGGCAGTATGGAAGACGGGTGGGTAGATAGGAAGGTATGGTCAGTGAGTGGGTGTGGTGAGGCGATGGGGGGCTATATACATAAGGGAAAGCAAAGGCAGCCGTGTTTGTAGGGGTGTCTGGGCAGTTGTCAGAGGGGCTGGGAGAAATGCCAGGAGAAATCTGAGCGTGAAGGTGTCCAGGGAGGGAAAGCTGGGGCCGGGGGTAGAAACCTGGGTGTGTGTGGAGAGCTGGGGTTGCTGGGAAGGTATCTGGGAGAAGAAAAAAAGTAAGTGAAGGCTGGGGGCACACACAATCTGTTGGGGGTAGGGAAACCTGGGGCCAGAACGTCTTTTCCCACCCATCACTTCTGCTCCCTGTAGCCATCTGCTCCTCCTAGTTGTTCTTTCCCAGCTCAGATCCAGCAGGCAGAGCAGCAAAATGAGCCATTTGACTGCCTGCTCTGCAAGCATTGCAGAAGCATCTGGCACTGGAGATACACAGTTGCAGGTCGCAGCCCAGTGAATGTTTATTGTTCAGTCTGGGCTGCAGGAATGCCTAGGGTTGGCCGGAATGCACAGGTTTCATTTGGCAGGTTAGCCGCATTAAAGAGCCCAAAATGGCAATCATGGATACAGTTCCAGAGCTGAAACAGCCTTTAGGATATAGCTTCTTTGCTAGCATTTTAGCTGTTTGGTTTTTTGTATTCTCTAGAAAACTGTGCGTGAGTGAGACAGCGAGAGCGCGAGAGTGCGCGTGAGCGCGAGCAAGCACAAGCGAGTAGATGTGTACACGTTTTGGTCCTGGAGCCAGGATGTTATTCTGAATAGCTTCTCAGTCAATCAAGCGCAGGGCCTGGCTGTCAAACATTCTCCCTTGCAGACTGCTGCTGCCGAGAATGATTGCAACCTCCGATGGGAGGAAAGGAGGCTAGAACTGCCTCCCCCCCACCCCCCAAGCACTAATTGGGAAATTGGGACAGTGGCTGTGGATGTGCCTATTTATTTTAACTCCTCGACAGACTCCTTAATGTGATTTGGAGGCCCAACAGTAACTCAAAGCTGTTCTCCCCAGCGTGTTATTTGCTGGCCTAGGGAACAGTAAGTTACCCCAGTTATGCCTTCTGTGGTGAATTTGGCCCCATTGTTTTAAATGCTATTTGGACTGAACACGGCATGCTGTTTCACCACAGACAGCGTTCTAAACAACTGAATCACGTAACCCTTTTTAGAAAAAAGGTTTTATATCGAGAAGTCTGAAGGATCCTTCTCTCATGTATATAAAGCCCCACAAATACTTTTGTGACGACTTTGTTTAAATTCTGGCTTTTTAAAGAGTTGTGAGATAATTGCCAGTTGGGTAACCGAAATAGGTGCAAGTGACATGTTTATCCATGGCTTGCTAACAAAAATGTTAGAATATGTGCATTAGTATTTACTGTAAATTATTAAATATTATTTTCACTGGAGTGAATTTTGCTGTGTTGGACAGCAAGACCTCCCCTTGCACAATACAAATAAATTATCAGCTCTGTCTCTTTTCCTTCTCCTAGGGCTTGATCTGGAAAGGTTTGAGCATCCTCCACTTCCATTAAATTCACTGGGAGTGGAGGGTGCAAACATCTCAGAGGATCTGCCAAGCTCAAGAGTCTGAAACTTTAACCATATAAAATAGTGGAAAAGGAGGAGTGTAATATTAGCCAACTACAAAGAGCTTGCATACATTTAGTTAATGAAAGCCCTTGCTTGGGGGTAAGATTGGGTCATTTATGTCTACAAAATAACAGCCCGGACAAGAAACATATGAATGCCAGATGGCTGGAGCTGTTCCATTAATGAACTGATGTTTTCATTGTTTTGAATTTGATTCTGTAGCTTTCTGCTTAGAATGATTTGATTGCAGCATTACAAACCTTTGATAACTTTCCCATAAATTATTCAGTCCTATGCGTGTGAAAGAGGCTATGCCTCGGAGCCTTGTTTTCTGTTGGTCTCAATGGGACCAGCAGGTGCTCTGCACCTCTGGAAATCAGGCCAATGCATAAATGTCATGCAGATTCTAATGTATACCGAGCCAAAGAACAATAGTTTCTTTTAAAGTATGGGCTAAATTCACTTGTGGTGTAAGTCAAGTAAAGGCTTAGCAGGAATGAATATGACCCTGTTTGTTTCTATTTGGGGAAAACTCATATGGATCAAAGAGTGTCTCCCTAGTGCCTTACAAGATGATGTCACAGAAAATTTCATTTATCCAGAGTAGAGTTTGCTTAAATGTATTTCTTATTAAGGCACACACTCTTTATAATTATTCGGTGTCCAGATAAACCTCACCTCAGGTACTGTATGCCCAAACAATTGCTCACCAGTTACACAGCTCCCCCACATATTCACTTTCAGCTCAGACATATAACAATGGCACAGATCTGCTTCTTCCCAGCCACACTCAAATGCAGACCCATCACTCTGACCTCATACACTTTCTTATTCACAAGCAATATAGAACAGGCTTGAACTCTGCGCTTATTTCTATTTCCGTGAGATGTCTGAATCTTGCTGTGGTTTACCCACGATCCCTGGGCCTGGGCAGACCTATTGGACCGGGGCGCCTGCTTGGCAAACTGGGGAGAGGGGTCATGGATGTGTAGAAACTGGCAGGAGAACTGGACAGTAATGCTCCTTGTTGGCACTCTGGCTATCCATGCACATCCATGCCCAACCTGACTGGAGCTCAAACCCCTGACCCTCCCAGTAGGGAACTTCTGGCCCTTGTTCCACTCCAGTCCTCAGTCTATCTTGTTCATTCCTTTTTATGAATCAAAATAAACTAGTGAAAACAAGATAATTTCAAAAGGAAGAAAAATCTCGCTCCCTGGGAGAAAGGAAATTAGGAAAGATGGAGGTGGGGAGCCTGGAAACAGGAAGCTCTCTGCTCCCCTGGACTGAGGATATCTGGGCCTCCCTGTCATTTAGTCCCTTCTCAGCGTCTGTGGGATGTGCTAAGCTTGACAGAAAGAGTCCCAGGTCCATGGAGCATTGCTGGTAAAGTCTCTCAGAGCAGGACCTCACTCTGTGGCACGTGATCAGGTTCATCAGAGGGAGCGGAACTGTTAGCTGTCTTCTGGAGAGCTGCCTGCCATCCTCCCTGGCCCCTCTTGGTAACAGAACTAGTAGGAAGCAGTGTGGAAGCACAGAAGTAGTGTGGGTGCAGTTGCAGTGAAATTTGCTGTAGGAGCACAGCCAGCCGTTCCAGCAGGGACACAACTTTTCTCTCTCGAGAGCCTGGCTCACAAGGCAGCCCAAGCTGATAAACTCTACTTGGTACACTGGAGATATTATTTGTATTATGGTAGCATCTAGTCCGGGACCCCATGGTTCTAGGTGCAGATCAAAAAGACATTCCAAAGAATTTACAATCTAAGTTTGAGAGACAATAGATGCCGAGAGACAGACAGACGGGAGTACAATGAGACAGTATTGCTCGGGATGATCAACAGTGGCCTCAGCACACCAGTGGTCTAACCTTTACGTTTTTTGTAGGCATTATGACAAAGTGGATTCCCTCTGTAGAAGATTACCTTGCCTGAGAAAAGCTGTTAATACTACTGGATGGGCCTATAGGGCTGTTAGGGTGGGGGCTACTAAAGGATTCTAGCCTGGAAACCAGAGAGGGGACAGGAAGATAGGGCAGGAGGGTTAAGATGGCAGCTTTGGAAAAGGGAAGTTCCCAAGGAAGATTCAGTGCTCTGCCTACCTCCATGGAGGCAAATAACATAGTTACGAAGCAGAAGGAAAATAAATGCAGTGTAGTTATTTAAAAGCCACTGTCTGCCTGCGTGTAATTTCCTGTGTGACATCTAAGACTGTTATAGAAGCCTGAAAGAAAGATTAGAATCTCTGTGGAAATTTCAAAAGGGAGTGATTTTAAACCTTTCAGATCTGTGCCTCTAAAGAGTGTGAAAATACCCGGTAAGTTACATGACGTTGTCTTCCTTAACACAGTCTGCATTTGGGACTGATCTCTGAATTTCCAGGCTTGATTAGAGGATTTACACTCTGCTTTAAATTGAAAGCTAAACACAAATTTATCTATAGATCTTTTTTAAATCTATATTTTATTTGCTACTTTTCTTATCTGTTACAGCATTCTTAGCAAAATAAGCAAGCGTTACTCTTAAAAACGCCGTGTTTCGATTGGTTATCAGTAGAAATGAATACAGTGTTGCTGTCCAGTCATATAAAATAATGGTTCCCTTTAAGCTACCCAATTAGACATCATTTCCACTTACTACAAGTAATGAAGAAAGTGTAGGTAGTCATCTCACCCACCTTTAATTAATAATTAAGGCCCACGTCTCTGCAATTAACCATTGATTTCAGTGATGACTGTTTGCATTTGCAAACCCACACAAGTTATTGTTTTCCGCATTTGTTTGTGTGTGCACCTTAGGTGCTTATGTACAACGTTTACATGAGAGCAAATTTATAGTATGATAGGGAATAGTTACAAAGCTGTTTGTTTCAATAGCAGAGGGATATTTACTTTGCTTGTGTACTTCTGGGCTGTGTACAAGGAGGCCAGAGCTTCAGCTGGTGTGAATTGGAGTAGTCCCATTGTCTTTGAGTTACACCAATTTACACAAGCTGAAAATCTGGCCACGTGTTTTTAACAGATCAGTTCAGTTTACGGTAAGACCATCTTTTCTTTTTCCACATCTGCGTTTTGATCAATGCCACAAATTTCCTCATTGTACACATGGACTGTGATTTTCAAAGCTGCCTAGGTGTCTGGATTCCCATGACGCATAATTTTTTATGGGAATTGGCTGGCCACATTGCTGAGGCCATTTTAACCATCCCAGTTTTAATTCTTTTGAGACATAATTGGACTGTTTCTGGTTTTACTAATACTGATGGAAATCAGAAGTGATTTGACTTTTATCAACTGAGTTGCATCATAAAACTTGTATAGAGAAGATCAGAATTGGCCCCAATATTTGCATTTCTGCTTTATCCTAACTATGTCACGTAAGAATAAAAACAAAGTGGAGAACATTTCTTACAATAAGAATATTACACAAGGATATAGGAGGCTTGTTTCTAGATTTTCATCAGGTAGAGAAGATGAATTGTCATGAGGCTAAGACACTTAGCTGGGCCTTAGGTGACCTGAGTTCAAATCTCCTATCAGTCTCCTGATGATTTCAAATTACGGCTGGATACTTTTCTTGAAGACATACTTTAGTCAGACAGAACTATCGAACTCAATACAAGGTGTAATTCTACGGCCTGTGTTATAAAGAAGGTCAGCCAAGATGATATAATGATCCCTTCTGGCCTTAAAAATCTTTGACCAATCAGCGCTGGCCTGATTCTAGGCCAGCCTGATGTGGAAATGTATCATCTGTTAGAGGAAAAGATGACGAACAGTGATCAGAGGGAAAATGTGTGCTCCTGCCAAGAGAAAGGGCATTGATTTAGCACGATGGCCATAGGTGGTGCAGAGTATAGAGCTTCTTACTCGCTCAGAAAAAAGATGATTGAATAATTAGAAGCATAGGCTGGGTCGGCTGAATTTATCTTCTTCTACTTCAGGAAACTAATTGGGATTAATATAACACAGAAAGATATTAATTTCATTGGAGAACTGAGTCAAAATTAGCAAATTTTACATTTTTTACTTAGAATAGCTTCTAGATTTTCAGGATGGAATCACAGCTAAATTCTTGTAATTAAGCATAATTAACCAAAACTCAATTAAAGACTGTATCATTTTGGTACAAAAGGAAAATTCAGTGGAACATATAGCTACTACAATAAAGCTGTATGGTTACTCAGAGACTTTGATTTTAACACATACAACTAGTGATGGAATAAATATTGATGATGAAAACCCAGGAATGGTTAATAACAATATATAGCTCCGGAGAATGTTCTATTCACCTTGAATTGTACACATTGTATCTTCTGCTCACAGAAGAACATGAGAGAGGTTTCAGTGAATGTCTTGCTGATATAAACAGAGCCCATATTAAAAAACTGTCCCTTCTATCCCCCTCCAGTAAGACACACAAGAGTCTGTTCTTCTGTAGGTCTGTACATCCTATGAACATTAATTAAAGGTACGGAAGAATTTACCCCCAAAAGGGTGGAGGCTAGAGAAAACTCTGTTATTAAAATGCCAGAGCTAGGCAGAAGTTGATGGATTTGTTTCTCTATCTGCATCCAGCACATTAGAACCCTGTTCTTCGCTCACAAAGAGTAACTCCCACTGAAGCCAATGGGATTTACATCCTGTAGCTGGAGAACTGGTCAAATAGAGTAATGGGGAATGTGAGTGAGGTGTGGACAGTCCATATCTGTACATTGATAGAATGAGCCACTGAGAGATTAGACTTTCTGCCACACAACTAAGCCATATGATCCAAACCTTTTAAATTTTTGTTCCATCTTGCATGGGATTTCCTGTTCTCCTGGGTATATTCCATTGAAGCGTATTGAGGGTAGCAGTCAGGCACCCAAGCAACTTCATCAATCCCACCCGAGTGTCTGCAAGACAGGAAGAATTTTATAGGACCAGGTTTTTACAGAGCTTCTTGATTATATAAATGCCAATGCAGGCAGCATAGGTCCGGCTTTCTTTTGGCAGGAAACACCATGATGCCTGCTGGCATGATGAGGCAAGAGTCACAGGCCGAATTACATTACAAACACACCTCTCATTTGCAAAAATGCCAGCTGAAGGTATTGGCTCTATACGACTTGCTACAACGTATCACACTTGCCAATATATAACCAAAATATTATGCATACATTGTGAGGAACTATTCGGTTTAGTTTCAGGACATGTCTTGGAATGTTATTTGATTGCCAAATTATGTGTATTTTAAGAATAAAAGCCACAAGCAATCTATGGGCCAAATTTAGCCCTGGCATATATGGGCACATGTCTCCATTGACATTAATGGATTGGCACTTGGTTAGGCCAATGACGGATTTGTGATATGTCATAACCATCCTGTGCCAGACAGTGGGAAAAGGTGTGAATTCTAACATTCACGATGTAGCTTACTGTGTGGGGGTAGCAAGTTCTATGAACACATCCCTAGAGACTGAGGGCATGAAAACACAATTGTGCCCGTGTACATCTCAAAAATCAGCCTTGCTTGGGTGAAACACTTCAGCTATTTTTAGCCAGCAGGAGACCCAAGAGAGATCAACATTCATTCACACTGTTAGCAGAAGTCAGAACAATCAGTGGTAGCCCCCTCTTCTGTACTTTTGGAACCTATGTTCACCAGATTTCAAGAAAACATAAGGAAGAAATATTGGCCTTTTCCTTTAAGGAAGACTGATTACCAGGGTATAAGACACCTGTTCCCAAGAGTCATCCTCTATGACCATGCTTGTTGCAGAAAAAGTAGAGTGACACTGAAATGAGAGCAGGTAAAGTGAGACACTCTTGGAACTAACTATTTCAAGAGAAAATACTTGAGGATTTAGTAGGAAAACACCTTAATATGTAGCTTGCACATTTTACAGAACATAGTATTAGAAATATGATGTCTTTGTAAAATTGTAATTGCATTTAGGAAAATTCTTTATAAATTATACCAACAATTGTAATGACCTCCCAGGAGTAGAATGTCAGCTGTTCATTCCCCACAGTGGTTGGACACGTCTCTTTCTTTTAGCTTTAACTGTGGCTAGGTCTTCATCTGTATTGTAACAAATACACAGCTGTGTTTCTGAAACTAAATTGAAGAGGACACCTTGTAATATGACTGTGATAAATAACAAGATTAGCAAAAGCAATTCTTTACAGTCAGTCCTGTCCTTCTATAATACAGGTGTACTTCACTGGATATTTTTTTAAATCAACCTAAAGACGCATTGCTTCCCTTATGAACACCAGCACATGAGCTGTGTGCACTGCAGGCCTGACCACCCTCAAAGGAGTGGTCCTCTACTGACCCAAAAGAGACTGACCACACCCAAAATCTGGTTCAGGCCATCAACTTTATTTCTTTCCAGTAAAACAATTCAGCAGACACACACAATCTTCTCCGCTTACTTGGGATCTTCTGCAGGGGCCTATCTATCTATTCCTTAGAATTTCCCACTCTACCAGCCACTTCCCTAAAAGCCACTCTGCCACAGGCGCCAGTCTGCTTCCTGTGGCTCACTCAGCCATTACAGGAAATGCCTGAGCCCTTCACAAACAGGTCAGATAATCCCCTCTCCCAGGCCTGTGCTTTAAGGGGCTCTGCCTCAGAAAAGGGCTGGCTGGCTCCAAATCCCCCAGGCCCTTAAAGGGACAGATCACGTTGTTACCAGGTGATACTTTTTGTAATGATGAATGCTCATATACTGGGAGTCAAGATCAATTCTAAGTGTCTTGAAGGAACAGATACCCTTTTGGTAACTTTAGATGAAACAGTCTCTATTGTCATTCTGGTGCACAGAGTGCACAGCACATAACTTGCACTGCCATTTAGAGGAGTTTCAGCTGTACAGCAAATTCCCTGACCATCAACTCTGGTATTTCAGCACGTTACAATGAAGCCTAGAGTCACATAGGCACCATGGCTCAACACAAGTGGTTTCTAGATGCTCTTTTTGCCAGTCTGATAATTCTGGACTGCAACACTCCTCCTTTAAGTGACATTGGCCCACAGCATCGCAATAACCCTCGTGCTTTTCGTTCTGCAAAACAGATACTAATAGTGCATAGAACAACATTTAAGACTCTAAAGGGATTGAAAACAGCATTTTTTCCCACCTATTTTGCTTCCCATTGGGTGGAGCTATTTGATTCCCAGTCTCGGGAATTTTGTTATGCCCGAGTTTCGCTGGATGTTCTCTAATGTAACTGAAAGCCTAATCTGGATCCAAGAGAAGCCTGGGTCTCTCATAGTGAAAGAAAGGATCTTTTCATGTAACAAATGTTCGGAAGCAAGGAGGAGTCCACATCAACATGACATGCTCCTCTCTCCCCACCTCTCTCCCTTTGCCTCATTCTCTTCCAATGGGTGGGTGTACCACTCAGCACACTAGAGATTGAAGATCATCATTTTACCTCCCCCGTTTCCCCATATGCAGGTTCAGACCAGGGGAGGGTTCCCTGGGTGCAGCTACTGCCACGATAGCCAGAATGCCTCTTGCAAGCGCCAGCCTGAGAGGTGTAGCAGAGGCAAGGCTGTAGGCAGGTGGAAGTGTGTAAGAGGCAGGGCTGCAGCAGGCAGTGCGGTGGCTACTGGGCATGGCCTTGGGATGCTTTTGTAATAGTCCTTAGGGGGTCCAAATTACACAGTCCCTGGAGCAGGCCAGGATCAGGCGGTTGCAAAACTGGATTAAAGCCACATTAGCAGACGCACTCCTGTGGGCTATAAAAGAGGTATCCCACAGAACCTCATCTAGGGTGGCCAGATGTCCTGATTTTATAGGGACAGACCCGATATTCAGGGATTTTTCTTATTTAGGCACCTATTACCATTCATCCCCTGTCCTGATTTTTTTTTTCACACGCGCTATCTGGTCACCCCAATCTCATCTAGTGTTTCCACTTTATTTCAGCATTTAAAACAATCTTTATAGCTTCAAAATAGAGTTAACATCTCCCTCCCATCACATGGACACTGTTTTTAGTTACTCTACGGAAAGCATAAGAATAAAACCTTATGAAAGCAGTGGCATTGATCATAAACTCTTCAGGGCAGGGGCTGTCTGTCCTGTGTGTTTTTACAGTGTCTAGCACAGTGGGGCCCTGATCTTGACTGGAGCCTGTGAGTGGTACAGTAATACAAATATTAATCAGTAATGATGATATGTCGGATATCCGCACTCACTGCGGGTTGAAGGCTTGGGGACCTCTGACTTTGTAGCTCCCATGGCACAGGAGGAGCACAGGCATCTGATATAATTTCTACGACTGACATACCATGTTACACGCTATTACTTATGGAAACATTGTCCTGGTTTTTCCTCACACTTTGGGAAAACTTGTATTTCACAGCTCTAATGTCACGGCTATGAATTAAAGCCCTCTAATGACATCATAGCCAGGAGGCCTGATTCTTTTAGTGAATTGGCAGTGAAAATGTCACACCCAGTTTTCATTTATACAGAAGATAGGTACACGTTGCGCAGAGGAGAAATGCATGAACTTTAAATACAGGCTTATGTGATCAGCTGAACTCCCCTTTTTTTTTAATAACAAGATGAACCCTGTGCTGGGATTTAAAAACTATCATGTCACAGCTTGGAAACATTCTATACAATTCTCTTCTCTGCAGTCTGAAGTCTCAGGGACTGTAGGCTGCAAAACTGTAAAAAGCCAGGAAACCATAAAATAAGCACAGCTGTAATCCATAAAGTCCCCCTTCAGTTCTGAGACAACTCTTAAAACAGTCTAACTTTGAATGTCTCTGCTTTTCTTTTCCACTAAATTTGAATGTGAAAGATAATTATTTTGGGGGGGAAGGGGAGGAAGGCCGGAACATTACAAATAAATAAATCCCGTTATTGCTCCTTCTTGATTTAATCAATGTTATTTTGTCCACCACAGTTCAAAAAATTGTGTCGGGCACATGGATGTCATTGGATTGTGCAGATTGAATAGATTAGATCCAAGAGAAACCTTGAAATATTATATAATATTCTTGGAATATAAATGAGTGATTATTAAAAGGCAGGAGAAAAACTGAATTTTGTGTAAACAAAAAACTAACTTGTACTAACAAAAAGTACTTGTCTGCAATACAATCCCTTAGGCTTCATTGCCTCCGCAGAGAAAATTATCTGGAAAATAGACTAAAAAATATATTCATTTAGTACAAGGACTGCTCAAGTATTTTGGGATAGCTCCATTTTACAATCAGCCATATGTCCCAGGAATGAGGGCGCAACACAGCTGGTTTCTGTATTGTTTATTAGCCTAGGAGTTTTTCTTTCTCTACCTGGAAAGCTCCTCTGGGATTATCATTTTAAAACACAGCATATTTTTCTCTCATTTACAAAAGATCTCAGAGAGCCCTTGGTGATTTCATGAACTTGGACAATTATACTGTGTCCCTTCTCCTCAAAAGAGGGAAAAGGTCCTGTCCAGAAAAATCAAAATAGTCACAAAACATTTTGCATCTCAAATCGGGATCTGGCCAATAACGTTTTAAATCAAGGAGACGGCTTAGGGAAATAATCAAGCCTCACTGGCAGTCAAAGGTTAAGGGGACGGATGGAATCAGAAACACACACATACAAACACGCATTCCTCCTCCTTATTCCAAGAGGCCTCCTTTCAAAATAAACACAGTCAGTGACCCCCTTTGCGTTACATCTGTGTCTGTGCTTCAAAGCTTCAGAGGCTGCGTGTGCAATGAAAGAGAGAGGGCAAAGTGATTATGCCAGGCCTGATAAACATCTCCTTCATATTAAAAATTGGCTGGATTTTTTTTTTTTTAACATAAAAGAAGACCTCCTCGTGGCTTTGAAAGGTGAGCACAGGATCAAAGCAGCCAGCGCGTAGGTTGCCCGACGGGAATGTCATCAGTGCAGAAGGCAAACCCATTATCCTTTTAAAAACAAATATATGCATAAATAAAAACAGGCCCTAGCAGCTTCTAAAGAGCTTGGGCCTGGGCTTTATGGAACATCAGAAACTAATTACACGTCTCTGCTCTATTGTTTGTCCTTCAGAATATTATACTTGCACTCTGCTGAATCTGTGCAATAGGCTTGCTTAACGCTCATGTAGCTCAGTGCTGCTTGAACACTTAGCTCTGTCAACAGACAGCTTGGCCTAGCTGATCTTTCACTCCTCACTGCATCCTCCACCCTTCAGTACTGGGGAATTCGGAAGTTGTTATTTTTAATACAGTAGCATTCAGAGGCCGCAGCTGAGATCAGGGTTCCATTGTGCTAGTTACTGTACAAATAGTAAGAGAAAGTCCTGGTCCTCCAAGCTGGCAATCTAAATAGGCAAGACAGGTAAAGAGTCAGCAAAAGAAAGTATCATTTTCCCCATTAGCAACTGAAGTACAGAGAGATTGAGTGACTTGCCCAAGGTCACATATGGAATCTGTGGCAGATGTAGGAATTGAAACCAGACCTCTGGGGTCTCAGATTAGTGCCTTACTCACAAATCTTTCCTTCTTTCTGTAGGCTTTGCTGATGGGGGGCGGTGAGTAGAAAGTAACTAAAATGTACCTGAATTAACACAGGATTTTGTTTTTGACCAAAAACTAGAAACAAACAAAACCAACCACACACACTGAGGGATAAATTTAGTCCCGGTATAAACAGGACTAAATTTATTTCACTGGAATTGTTCCTGTTTATATCCGGGCTAAAATCAGCCCACTAAGTTTTTGGTAACACACATGGTTAATAACATTGTGTGTATGTATATGAAACACACTCTCCAATTGTTCTCTCTTACTCTGCTTTTCAGTTGCTTAAACTTTTCACCTCCCTGCTGAGTTTCTAACTTCTGAACATTCTGGTTTGTGTTCTCATTTTTTTAGGGTCATGCACATTCGTCAGCACTTTGAGCATGAAGTGTTGGAATAAATACTTTGGCAGCCTGACTCATGTTGAGTGGTACCTTTCTCCTTTGGTTTCAATGGGATGCCTTGCAGAGGAAGATGGTTCTTGGTGTGAGAAAGGATGGCAGAGTCTAGCCCTTATGAGATATGAAGCAGGAAAACAAATCTAGTCCTTCAGCCAAAATGCATTGGAACTTCCATGGCCAAGGAGATCATATTGCACCATTGCTGTTACAGTGACTATAAAGAGAACTGTTAATTCTCAGCAGTGTTGAATGATTTTGATCTGTGATGTTTTACATTACTGGGAGATGTGTCGTCTCTCTGTAGCTAATGCTGAAGCATGGCTCTTGTTAAAGATCTGGGCTGAAATCCTCTTCCTCACTCTAGTCCCTATAGGCAGTAAAAAAAGGGTGGCAGAGGCATAAAGCCCAGTTGCTGTAGGAGGAGTCCCCCAGCACAGGCACGACAGAAGACAACCACGAAGCTGACCTCCGAGGCCTGATGTAAAGGGTATATGGCTAGGGGGATGTATTTGCAGCACTGTGGATTGTCAGTTTAGGGAGGCTGCCATAATTTGGATAGGCCTCCAGGGCTGTCTAAATTATGCCACAGGTCCCAGAGCAGCCCAAGATTGAGAGGGCACAAAGGTGGCTTAAAGCCAGCATTGCTTTCCCTCTCCCTAGGCTGTGAGTTCTGTGCTGCACCTTTAAAAAGCGCAGTCCAGAACCCCATCCCTGGTTTACTCTATAGCCTGTGTCAAAAAACAGCAGCATTCTTTCAAATTTGGCATAGCCTATGTTGCCACTTGGCAGAATTTTTTCACCAGCTGTGGAGCAAATTAAAAACCTGGGTTTGTGGGAGGTTGTGTCCAGCATTTTTAAGTGCACGGACATTTTAAGAATCCTCCAAACGTTTTTTTTTGGTTTGCTCTGTTTTTCTTCCTCCTTTCTGTACAAATTTCGGAGTAGTCTGATTCATACAGAGAGAACTCAGCAAGCCTCACACAGACAAATTTTGTATATCAGAGCCTGCATCTTATTTACACAAAGGTCCCTTTGCATCACTCCCACTTTCAGGTCACTTTGCACTGACAGAATGGTGTAATGGAGCCTTGGTGTACATGAGAATCAGGTTAATCATTTGCATGCAAACATTTTTTAAACTTTATATTCAGAAAATTGCACTATTTGACATCTTGGTGAGGAGTAGTTTAAAATCTATGATCAGTTCAATAAGTCCTTACATTCATATATATATATAAATATAAACACATAGACACACACAATAATAGATATAAATGGTCACATTTAAACACAAATTAATGTAACATCATATTATATATACACATACAAAGAAACTGCTATTCTATGTATGTCTTTATGGACAAACAGTTTTTATGCACGCACGCACACATCATATATACATATAAATAAAACCTTTATGTATATATATAAACCTTCACAAACTCCCTAGTTGGGTTTGTGACCTTGATTTTTTTTAAGATTTAAAAGGGAAATATTGTGGTAGAAATAACTGAATTGATAGTGAGTGATCATTTATTACATGACGGTGGGGAAATATGTGGCTTGGACCGTGCATTTCCAGATTTACCCAACCCGAATCCTACTCTAAATGACACCTTTTTGCTCCTTGACATGTAAACGACACCAGCTTGGTCTCCCTTACACATTGATAATGTAAGTGTTACTAGGCTTAAGTGAGTCTAACCAAGTGCTTGGGTTAGCACAGGTGTAATACTTGCACCATCTTAAACATTTCCTCTGAATTTGGCCTGTTTAAAGAGCAGAAAAGACTGTTTAGAGAGCAGAAAAATAAGATGGAACACAAAAAGGTATATATAACAATGGATGATACCTTTGGCTTCCATCGCCAATGAGGATGAATGTGGAGAGTAGCTAGCACTTTCCCGCACGCTGATGAGATGCAAGTCCAGCTCTTGAACGGAAACAGGAGATGTTTCCCTGTTGGTTTCAAGCCATGTTGTGTCTTAGTTGATGTTGATGCTGATAAGTTGCTAATTGTTTTAGCATTATATTTAGCAATGGATGATGGAGAGATTGCGAGTTGTATGATCGCATGCATCCTCTTCCATAATACAGGAGCAAGGGACAGCCAATAAACAGAAAAGCAACACACATAAAAAAAAGATCAAGTACCATTTTACACAATGCCCAGTTAACACTTGGACTCCATTGTCACAAAATATCATTGCATCCAAGAGCTCAGAAGTTTTTAAAAAGCATCAGACAGTTGTATGGATAATGAATGGGTTCTGTCCTTTAGAAGGGATTTGAACCCTTGTGCTTTAGGGCATGAACCCAGCAGGGTTAGGAGGATGCTTCTTTTATTCCATAAGCCACTGTTGGAGACAAGACACTGGCCTAGTCTGATCTGTAACAAATTGCATGTGCTTATTCTTGAATATTTGTGACAATCCTGTATGAAAGGTCAGAGAACATTGGAAAACCAGATTCACTCAGCGTGTGCTGACAAATTACAGCACCTCTCACTCTCCAGCACATGCAGGGGCTGGGGCAGCCATGGGGAATGCAGGTCCTGCTGTGCCAACGCCATGCTCGGTAGGGGGATAGAGCACGGGGAGCGAGAAATTCCCAGCAGGCCAAGTCCCAAGGATGAGCCAGCCGCGCTAAAACAGGGTTTTTTGGGGGGTGGAGGAGGGTCAGGGATGGTTTGGGTCTGAAAGTGACTCCCCCATGCTCCTCACCTCACCCCAGCCAGCAGAGGGGGCATTCTGAATCCCCCCTTTTTTTTGGGGGGGGGGAGAGGGGATGATTAAGTTCACGAGTGATTTTTGACACCTCCATCTGAGGCAACATCCAGGGCCTGGGGCCCCATCTGAGTACTGATACTTGTTTTACACTCGGTATAACTGTGTTGACTTCAAGACTTCTGTGCAGTAACTCCTGGTTTACACCATTGCGAAATCATAATTAGATGCACAGTTCCAGGGAAAGATTATGCGAATGCAAAGGAGTTTTTTAATGTGAGTCCTTCCTTCTACCTCCTACTGTTTATCCCGTTTAAAAAGCAGGGCTGAGCAAGTTGGGGGAGGTTCTCCTTTTGAGTTTACAGCTCATTGATTCCTGACCAGAATGACACTCCAAAACCTCCTACAACATGGAAAGTAGACATTACAGCTGTTTCCAGTAGAGTTTCTAAAGGGTGAGGCAGGAACGTTGCGTGGGCAACCGTATGGGCTCATGGTTGTTTTTGCTTTTGTAATGGATATTTTGACAGGGAGGTTTTGACCATTCATTGTGCAGTGAGCTGTCAGTTCACCTAATGGTACAGGATGTCAGACGCTGACCAAGACAATGAGCCTAATAATTTAGGGCCAAATCGGGATCTCATTGAAGTCAATGGAAGTTTTACCAGAATTGTCAGCATCAGGGAGGGAACTTCACCATCTATTTATTTCAATGGGATCGGAATTTGGTCCCTAATGCAGAGACTTAGACAAAGGTGAAAGATGAACTTGGCAACCCATTTTGCTGACTTCTGTCATTTGGAGTTGTAGAATAAGAAGTGAGGCTACGGGGAGATCCTCTCCTTGGGACTCTGTTTTCTCTGGCAATGGCTGAACGTTGCCATACAACTCATTCACATAACAGAATATGCCAGAATCAGGTACATTTCTGATTAAAAAACCCCAAAATTGCCCCCCAGACAAACCTAAGGCCATAATTTTTGGTAAGACTTAATCATTGATTGCAATGGCGTATTCTGCTTAAAAACTCACCACATGATACATCCCCTCCAATTTTCCCCTATTCCAGATTCCTTTAATGGGTGAATTTCAAATGGCTTGCAGGTTTAAGTCATTTAAAAATTGGTTCTACCTGGACTAAGTGAAAATGGCATCATGGAATTCCATGATTACCAATATTCAACAATTCAGCATTGAATGTAATTGGCAAGTACATACATTCTTATTTCTCTAATCACCACCCATTAGACCCTGAACGTCAAGCTCAGTTCTTGCTCCTCACACATTAGCACAAGCAATAAAGGTTTTGCAGAATGAACTAGTCCTTCTGTTTCACTTCATTGTTTTTGCACTTACATGCCCTCAGTGATATCTGTACAATCCCACTGACTGATGCAACAAGGATAGTCTCTGGGCTATAACCAGCTTGACAAAGAATTCCAAGACACTAGGATACTTTCCGCAGCTTTTTTTTTAAACTACAAATGGAAAGATTAGATACAGGCTGCTGGTTGTACAGATTGGCAGCGTCAAGAGATGTTTATTCCTTGTTAGCACATGGCAGTAGAGCAGGTTGAGAATTTTTCAACCCATCATTTTTTTCATTGAAAATGCTGATTTGTCAAAACCAAAACCATTTGTGAAATAAGGCCCGGCTTGCTGAAATTGCCAACTTGAAAAAAATGTTGAGAAAAAAGTTTTGAAGTTGTCACAACCTTTTTGTATTAACATTTTTGAAGCAGAAAATGTCTGTTTTCAGGTTCCAGATGACTTTTAGCTAAAAGTTTAAGCTAACTGGACTGAAATAAGGTAAAAAAGAAATAAGATCAATGCTGAAATAACATGTTGAAATAAAACATTTAAACTGACCAGAAAAAAAAAAAAGTCAGATTTTTGATTGGTGAATGAATATCTACGAGATTTCAACCTTTCATTCTGATTCAAGCAAGGAAAACATTTGAAACTCAAAAATATTTATGGGGTGGGAAATCATTTCCTATAGAGCTCTGTGTGGCCCTCTCCCTGAGCAAAGAACTCAACGCTGTCTCCCTGCTTTCGTTAGCCAAGGAGGAGAGGGGTCTAAAGAGCAGTGTGTGTGTCACGGGGATGCACCACTCGCCGCTTTCCTGGTGCCTCCTCCTGGTCACCCTGGGGATTGGCTCTTGAAGATGAGACCCCCTGTAGTAAGAAATGAGCATAAGGCCTGTAAAACAGGCTTAAGCATAAGTGGAAAAACCCAAGAGAGCAGGAATATAAGTGGAAAAACTCAAGTGAACTGCAGCTGGCACAGGAAAGCACTGATTCTGCAAGTATACACATTGCCAAAATATTACTAAAATGCAAATTATGTAGCAGGTGCAGAAGGCACCGAGATACCAAAGAGAACTAACTCCCTAAAATGACACTGTGATGAATAGAAATGACTAAAAGGTGATAAATGGAGTTGTTTTGCCCAAATCAGCCAATTAAAGGTAAAGGGTGGTATTAGCCTACATCGAGAGGGTAGCAACTACCTACGTTGAAGGGGGCAGACCGAAGTTGTCTGTAACAATGTATAAAAGAGGGCATCAGAGGGAACAACGTTGTCCCAGTCTAGGGGATAACGGAAAGTCCAGCCATTGGGCTGTGGCTAATATAACGCTGCATATAGGAAGCTGACTCAGAGATACTCTGTAGGTCACTTCTCAGTATGCCGCATGCAATAAAGCTGACCTGGGTGCTTTGTTGCTCAGCTAATCCGTGGTCGTGTTGACTCATTCAACCACGAGTGCCGTCTCGGTTGCCTAATCAGAGCTGGGACAGCATCTACATGGGGACACACGCATGCAGCCTACTCTGATAAGCACCGGTAGCCAACACCGTACCACACCCCCTTTCATGGTTTGCATGCCGTCACACCATCTCTTTCTCAGATCTGTTACTCCACTCTTGTCCAGGAACTGCAGTGTCCTCTTTATGACTCAGCTCTCCAGCTAGGTCACTCTGCATTCCCCCCCTTTGGGGGTAAAGTCCTTCAATTCCCTGTCACCCCCACAGTGACCCACCTGCTGGTCTCTGCCATTCCTCCAGTGGCTGGTAGGGGAACCCAAGACCTGCCCTCTACTTTGGGTTCCAGTTCAGGGACCCTATTTCTAGCAACAGTGGCTTGCTCATTCTCAGACCATATTACTTTTCCTCTGGACTCCTTCCTATTTCACAGTTCTACCTCCTGATTCCCCCCACACCACTGCCCTTTCCCATTAGCAGCCTCGTCTATTGCCAGCTTCCTGGCTTATATAGGCCCCTCCAGCTGAGCGTACTTCCAATCAATTCCCCACCCCTCGGGCTTCTCTTCCAGGTGAGGCCTGTGGAGGTAATTGGCCTCCCTAGCCATCTTAACCCCTTCCAGTCTGGAATGGGATGTACACACCATCACATGGTGGCATAATGTTCTCCCAACACATCCAGAAGCTTGGTGAGTGACACTAACCAAAACTTATCAAGCAGAGAGACAGACTCTGCAATCTTATGACAACTCATGTGACCCGGGCATACAGCCATCAGTCAGTACATCGCTTGTGCTCGTGCATACTTGGCTTCTTGTGCCAGCACCATGGGTACTCAGCAGGAGTACGTGCATCGATCCAGGGTGCAGTTCACCATGGGTAGGTATCCCATGGGGCAGCTCACCGCTGTCCAGTGCACTACATTTTGGAAAGTTCTGGCAATGCATGATGGGGCCAAAATGAGTCACGCTGGGGGGACTGGGAACATGGAGGTCAGCTTCCCAGTTTGCAACTGGCTCCATTCCATAACTCACTCGGTCCCCCTCACTATCTGCCATCTGACAGAAGCATGGAACCTGCACAGCTTTGCACTATTGTTATGAGGGTTGCAAGCACAGAGTCCATGATCTTGGCGTATTTGCAGTGTCACGAGAAGGACCGAATCAGTGGGGACCATGACAGTTCTTTGGAGGACAGACAGCTGTGGGATACAGTCAGTACCAATTCCAGGTTGTTGGTGGCATTCATGGAGCAGCAGCAAATGGCAGAGTGCCGCTTCTGGGCCCCAAAAATGTGCCCTGGCTGGTTGGGATCATAATGTAATGCAGGTTTGAGATGATGAGCAGTGGCTGCAAAACTTTCAGATGCACAAGGCCTCATTCTTGGTTCTGTGTGCAAGCTAGCCCCAGCCATAGCGATGCCAAAATGAGATTTGCATTCATACTGGAGAAGCAAGTGGTGATTACACTGTGCAAATGTACAACATCAGATTGCAGCTGGTCAGCTGGGAATCAGTTTGGAGTCAGGAAATCCACTCTAGGGGCCATTGTAATACAAGTGTGCAGGGCCATTAATTACCTCCTGCTCTGCTCGCCTGGAGCCCTCGGTTAGGTGCAGGACACAATTGATAGATTTGCAGCAATGGGGTTCCTGAACTGTGGTGGAGTGACAGATTTCGGCAACAGACCACCATGTTACGGAATGGGCTAATTTTCTATGATTGTTCAAGCACTGAAGAATCTTCGGAGATGCTTTGCTGACATCAGCATGGTCTGGTTAGGGAAGGGGCATGACACTCCCGTTTTTAAGAACATGGTATTGTTCAGAAAGCTACAAGCAACGACTTTCTTTCCTGAATGGTGGATTAACACCGGCCATGTCGACAGCACCAAGAAACAATTCAACTACCAGCTCAGCAGGGTCAGAAAGGCCGTTGAATATGTCTTTGATCATTTGCAAGGTTGCTGACATTGTTTATTCACAAGCTTGGACTTCAGTGAGAAAAATATCCAATAGTTATAGCTGTGTCCTGCTTAACAGACGTGAAGCCAAAGGGGAGAAGTTTCCACTGGCGTGGAGGTGGAGTGACTGTGTGCTGAATTTGAACAGCCAGATTCAAGGGCAAGTAGAAGAGCTCAACATGAAGCTATATGGTTCAGGGAGGCTTTGAAAGACCATTTTAACAGTGCGCTAGAGTAGTGTGTGTCGTTGTAGCCCTGTCTGGCCCTGCTCTTTTGTGGCTTGGTAGGAGTTGTGTGATGATTGATGAACCTAGAGGAATAGAACATTGTCAATGCACCTATTATTTTTGTTCGTGAATGAGCTGTGTGACACAGGGCAGTAACAGGTAATTGCTTGCTCTCAGAACTGCGGAGCACTCGACAGCATATGTTGTGAACTAGGAAAGAGGAATCACATTCCAAATAATAGAATTTTATTCTGTAACAAAATCAGTGCAAAAAACCCGCCCAAAACAAACAAACAAAAAAAAACCCCGGTGAAATTTTAAAACAAATGCATTTAAAACTTAATTAAGATAGCAGACGTTATGAAGGGAAAAGAACATTCATGTCCATTTCAGGTACACATATACCAGCTGTGGCTTGCACAGGTCTGTGTCTGTGAAGCTGTGATGGTCTTTAATGCCCCCTGGGGTGGAGTGGTAGAGGTACTTTAATGACCCCTGCTGCCACATGGGAAGTTGGTAGTGGCGTGTAGGGAAGTCCTGAGATGGATTTCTCAAAGGGCTGAAGGGGGAGGCGAGCCCATGATTATTGAGCATGCGGGTCCACCAGTGTCTGCAGCATCTGTGTTTGCTGCCTGAGAAGCCCCATTATGTCCTGGTGCATCTCCTTTTCCTTTTCTTGCTGGATTCCTGGGCCTTTCTCTTCTCTACTCTTTCCTTCTCCAGGCCGTACACAGCATACATCCTCCAGGCCCTGTGCTCACAGTCTGAAGCAGCACTGGCTTGCAGGATTTCCTGGACCATGTCGTCCCAAGTCATCTTCTTTCTCCTCCTTATCCGGCTCAGGCGTTTTGCAGGCATGAAGGGGGAGACCTTGAAGGCCGCAGTTGCAGCAGCTGAAGATAAAATACACGGAAGGACCATTCACTCTGGAACGCAAAATTTCAGATACGGAACTCCCTCCCCTTACTCCCCTAAAGTGTTAAGCAATAAATTCTCACTTATCCACAGGAGTACATGTGCACAGCCCCAGCCACAGGACCAGCCCCGGTGAGTACGGCTGGCTGGGGGGTGGGAAAATGAGGCGGGAATTGCACAGTTGCATGTTTCCAATAGTGTAGGGCAATGGCACTGAATACGGCACCATTTTCCACAGGTGGTGGTGATTTTAGCTGATCTCTCACTTCTGAGGATCACAAAGACAGAGAGAACACAGCTGCAGCTAGCACCCCAAAGCCATCAATGCTGCTAGCCTGTGTACCACCATGGTGCCTGCTGAAGTTATTCCTGAGTGGTGTGAGGAAGAAATAAAACAGCCCTCCCTAGAAACCTTCAGCAGAAGATTGCAGAGCACTTCCACGAAAGTTTCATTGAGATGTCTCAGAAAGATTCAAGGGACATCCCTGTGTACATAAAGAAAATGCTCCACAGTACACCCCCCACCCCACCCCTGCTAACCCTAGAAGGGCATGAAAAGCAGTTAACTCTACCTTTCTTGGTTGCACCACTATCTCCTCTAGCATGAGGAAATAAATGAAAATTAATTTTCATTTCTAGGTTTGTGCCCTGCTACTTTGGGGGGCCATCCTGTACCTGAAAATTTAGCTACACACTTGCCCAAGGTTCCTTCCCCAGCACTGGGCTCGCTGGTGCTCAACTGGTGGGACTGGATGATGGAGTCAAAAACAGATCCTGGCTCTCTGCACAGCTGGATCCTCCTATCACCTGTCCTCGCTGTTCAGCTCTCAGGCTCCTTGGAGGTAACCACAGTGCTATTGGGGGTAGGGAGGGGATTGGATCTCTGCCAAGGATGGCATGCAGCTCGTTGTAAAAATGGCAGAGCTGTGGCTCAGCACCAGATCACTTGTAGGCTTCCTTGACCTTCTAGTACGCTTGCTGTAGCTCCTTGCTTTCAAGCAGTACTGCAGCTGGTCCCTTTCACAGCCCTTCTCTAGCATTCCCTGAACAATCTGCTCACAGATGGGCATATTTCTGCAGCTAGATCAAAGCTTTGCCTGCACAGACTGTTCTCCCCCAGACCCAGCGGATTCGAAACCTCCTGTCTATTCTGTGAATCTGGAACTTGTAGCCACATGGCCAGCTGGGCAATTGTACTCAACAATGGAGAGCTGCTAGGTGTGTTGCCAAGCCAGGCGAACAGGAAAAGGAGTTTCAGACATTTGTGGGGCTTTAGAGGGAAATGGGGGCTTCCAATATCCGTGACTCTGGGCAGTGGATTTCACAATAGAGACCAGAGTGTCAATGTGGGACAGCTGCTGGGGGACAGTTAGGGTTCACAAAGCTAACACGGTGTCTACACTTGAGCTGTATCAACCTAAGTACATTGACAGCATCTCTATGCAACTTGGGGAGATGATGTTGGTGTGTCTTTGTATCAAGCCGCGTACAATGGTGGAAGACAAATTTAAATGTAGACACATGAATGACTAGGTTGACATAAGCTGCATTGCGTCGACCTAACTGTGTAGACCAGGCCAGAGTGTTTGTCTGGCTCCATGATGCAATCAGTTTGGTCTGAATCTGGTTGATTTTAGCAACAAAGTAACATGACATTTCCTGACAAAAAAGGGGCTCACTTCAGCCACAGGGTGAAGAACAAAATAGAACCCAGCTCCCTCTCTCTTACCTCTGTTAGCTCTTGAGGACTAATTAGAGGGAAAAATCAGCTTACAACTTATTTTTGTCACTGACATAAGCCGGTATGACTCAAACGGGGAACAAATCAATAGAGGAAGTAGGCACTATTGGTCACTTTTCTGGGAAAATGCTACACTTTTAAGCAATCAAAAAGACGAGATAATTCTCTAAGATAGCAAAAAGTGATCAGGATATGTTGTGAGAACAGCTTTTCTCATACGACTTTGGTATTTCTACATCAGGTGCACATTTTGTTTTTGGCCTTATTCTATGCCAATCAGTTCACCCGTACCTCCTTATAATAAGTCTTCCTAACATGAGAATGACATCATTATACTGTAATCTGTGATGTCCTCTTTCCATGTACATTCCCAATCTGACCGTGCTCATCCTCAGTTGATACTGAATCCTCAGCTGGTGCGCTGTACCACCAGCAATGAGCTGACAGACAGGACATTGGAGAGGATAGGCACTCAGATAGTACAATGATGAGCACAATCAGAGAACCTAGATAGATATTTCTCATTTCGCACTTTGTACTGGGGGAAAAGGTGATTTAGTGGACCCCTCCACTCTGGGATTTACTGTTTTTTTGGGTTTTTTTTTTTGGAAAACCGGTTCTGTGGCCTGATTTATCAGAGGTACTGAAAACTTGCAACTCCCATTGATTTGCAGGATCTCCTAGAACATGTCAGCCCACCTCCTCTTCTTTCTCCTCCTGAGCTGGTCGGGCTTTCCGCTGGTTGGTGGGCGCCCAGCCCTTCTGCAAATGTGGCTGTTAGTTGATTTAAAAGAAAAAAACTGCTTCAAGTAAAACTGATTTGATGTTGAGTGGCAGGAGACCCGCTGCCTTGCAGAAGACCTGAATTTGTGAGCAGACAAAGCTCTCCTGCTTCCTGGGTTGATGAAGATCAATAGTGGTGCTGTCTGGAGCCCAATGGGTGACTCTTCAGGAAACACCCAACCCTGCTGTTCTGCCTGTGATGAACTAATCTACAGAGCACCGTTGGTAAGCAGCAGCAACTGCTGAGTCATCCGCAATGGGGACTGAACGTTGTATCTCTAGAACATGAAGCATGCGTCTCTCCTGCCTGAGCTAAAAGGCTAGATCAGACTCATCAACCTCTGTGTCCTAGCCTCCACTGCCGGGGGATAGAGAACCACCCGGCGTGGGTCACACAGCCACGGAGGATCTCTAAACTGCAACCCATCCAGCTGTGCCATTGCAAGGTAAAAGTGGAAGTGTAGGGAAGCAAAAGGTTTAAACGTATCCATTTCCTCTGCTTTCAGAGGAGGAACAATTCGCCTTGTCCATTAAAGGTTCAAAATAAAACAAATTCATGCTGAAGCAACATCGTTCCCATCCAGCTCATGATGGTCCCATCCTGTCCCATTGTAGCATTCAAGCACCGGAACATAACATGCAAAGATTTGTGGCAGGAAAAAACAAAAGCCAAGAGGACTTGCATTGCTCTCACATATCTTTAGAGAAGTGGGATACATTCCTCAAGAGGGTTAAAAGGTAACAACTGTAACAAATTACCTTTCTATGAGTGCTTTTCACACCACTTAGCATCGCCCCACTGCACAGGTCAAAGCAGAAATAAAATAGCCACACTACAGGTGAATGTCCCAGGCCTCATGTGACAGCACACAAGTCTCACATGCAGCCAGGAATAATGAGTCATGGGCAACCCCCAGAAGGTTTGGGTTTGGTGTGAATAAGCTGCCGAATGTTTGGATGTTTATTCCAACTAAATGAAATATTCTAAGGCTGCACAACTGAGTGGGAAATCCTCATGTATGCAGACTTCTTTCAGAGCATTTCTGGCACCTAGGCTGCTTCATGGCAGGAAGCTGCCTTTCCCCTACTTCATTGGAACATCCATTCTTCACCCATCTGGAAAAAAAAATCACTTAGCCACGCATTTCAGAAAAGTTTGGTTCTAAAATTGTGCTCAGACTCGGGGCATCTTCTTTGACTAGAATTAGTTTGTCCATGTCTATTCTTGGCCAAGTCCTTCATTTTTTGCAGACCCCATGTTCACTTTGAAGTCATTGGCAGCTTGGGGTGCACCATAATGTAGAGTCAGCCTATAAATAAATGAAGAGACTTTAGAAAGTAGGGTGAGCTGGGCAAAATATCAGTACATAATTAATAAATAACCCTCCAATTGTATACATTTCCAAACAGCAATCAAACAACTCAGGGATTGCTGTCCTCTAGGGGGTGGATTTTTGGTGGACTGGCTTTCCTTGCTGTTAGTCTAGTCTTAAGAATTTATTGTCACAATTCCATCTTCCTAAATTATGAAGCTGCTTTCTCATCAGAACAGTATCATGTTCACCTGTATCAAGAAGCTCTGTCTCTCCATATCAGAATTTTAGATTCAAGATGCTGGGGCCAGAAACTAACTGACCTTCCAACTGCCTGGTTTGATTCCACCAAAAGAGTGAAAACATTATGCAAAAAGGGGCCACGCTATCATGTCATAGAAGAAATTACTGCTGATCCCTAGGTGAACCCGACAGGCAAAATGTGACCAGGTAAGTATAATCAATTCATTGCAGGCACAACCCACAAATCAACTTTATTTTCCATCCAACATGCACTGCAATATCTTGATCAAAATGGATTGCTGCCCGGGTCATAGATTTTAAGGCTGGAGTGGAGCACTTGTCTAGTGTGACCTCTGACATAACACAGGCCATAGAACTTCCCTGAAATAATTCTTATTTGAACTAGAGCACATCTTTAAATAAACCAAACCAATCTTGATTTACAACTTGCAGTGATAGGGAATCCACCACATCCCTTGCTAAATTATGCCAAAGGTTAATAACCCTCACTGTTAAAAAGAACTATGCCTTATTTCTGTGTGCTGTGTTGCATGCTGGGATCTGTAGTCACCAGGAGCTGTATTAGAAAGGAAAAGCTGGCTGCAATCTACACCATTTAATACAAATAACTAAAAATACGTGTCCAGGGCTGTTCTCAGTTGAAGAAAGTTTGAGCATCCCTTAGGGAGAGGGCTATGAAGAAGGTTCTTTTCACATAGGTGAAAGAAACTGTCTTCTGATGTGATTGGAGGACACTAAAATATTGTGTAAGTGACACGTCTGGAGATAAAAGCTTAAAAGCTATTTCAGTGATAGCATAGGTTCGCAGCTTTACATTTGAAAGCATCTTGCTCTACATAGACTGTGGGTACACATTGTAACCATCTTCTTAATCACAACTGTTATGTAGAAAAAAGGAGGCTTAGGAAACGTGAAGGAAATCCTAGAATCAACGCTATTTGGGACTCATTCCATTGTTTACCATGAAGCTGTGTGCTATTTTCCCTGTCATGAAAATACCTCAGTGAGGCCCACGTTCTGCTCTTTTGAAATTAGGCACTAGAATCTCTGATTTCAGTTTAGAAGTGTTGTGCTAGCCCAAGGAGCAACTTATATTATTCGTTCCTCTCTTTGGAGCAGACCATGCATGTCCTCACTGAAGCACTGCAAAAATTCAAGAGTTCCATTTTACAAAATACTATGAGAAAATGCTTCCCCTCCTTGCTGCTTTGTGTGATTTCACTCCCCTCCCCTGTTCTCCAGCCCATCTCTCCCTGCACCCTACAAACCCATAGTCAGAAGGGCAGATATTTATTTTAAAAAGAAGATACTTGGCTAAATTCATTCCTGGCACAAGTGGCTGCAACTCTGTTGAAGTCAAGAGAGTGGCAGTTGCTTATGTAAGGGCTGAATTTGGCCTATTGGTTTGGCATAAGCGTCTGCTCTGTATAATCACTACCTTGGAAAATTACCATCTAAGGAACACAGGAAACAAACAGAACTAGAGAAGTGAGGTTTTGCTTCTTTTGTCAAAGGCATAAAAGGGGGGAAAAAAGTGGAATTAAAAGCACTCAGTTGCAGAAAATATCTTTGTGCCTAATGTGTTGGTGAAATTATTCCACGGCAGTTCAGCTTCAGTGACTTAATCCAAAATACGGCCCTCTCCTTATTTATAAAGGGGACAACTAACTAAGCTACTAATTGCTGATTAATGGCCAGCTCTCACTCTCAGGAATATAACTTTGTATCCTCCATATTTTCCTTTTGTA
Organism: Mesoclemmys tuberculata; assembly: GCA_007922155.1. Taxonomy (NCBI): domain Eukaryota; kingdom Metazoa; phylum Chordata; order Testudines; family Chelidae; genus Mesoclemmys; species Mesoclemmys tuberculata. The sequence goes on from ML675650.1 coordinate 13,036,861, forward strand.
GCTTTTACTTTAGTCCTTGGAAAAGTACTAAAAATATATGATCTTGATTATGATCATGCTACAATTTATGTTCTATTTGGGACTCCTGAGGTTTTTTCTAAATGATATTTTACTTTGAAGTTTATTGTTTATTCCACGTAGTCTAAAAATATCCATAATGAATGGAGTTTTTGGCTGTGAGACTAAAATGCTCCTGCTGTCTGTCATTTCCAGATTTCTCACTAACTGAAATTCCTAGGAAGATCTCTGTTCTGTGTTTTCTTAGGCTTATTTATTTGGAGTCAGTTTTTTCTGCCCTGAGGTGTGACCCTTTAACCTTCACTCTTATTTTCACATTGTCTAGTATATACATATAAAAAGACCTCTTAGTCCCTCTCCCAAGACCTGGTGTTTGGAAGCATTTCCATTCTGGAGATAAGCCAGTGATTTCCTTTTCTGTCAGGCATAGATACATGAACTCCTATGCTATAGAACAACCCTTCTCACAAGTCTCTCTTCTCTTCTTCCTCTCCTCTCAAGCTCCTGCAAACTTGCCGTGTAAGATGGAAATACACTGCGTGTGGTTTGGAAGCCGAAAGGCCAGCTTTGGCTCCGGCTAGGCGTCATGGTCAGCACAAAAGAACATTTTAGACCCGTTCCGGCTACATAAAGCTCTAAAGACAAAAGGTTGAGAATTACAGAGGAAGACCAGCAGGGTGTTATTCTTAACACGTTTTTGTGAATGTTTTCTTTTACAGGGACAACGATTGCTTTGCTTGCGCATATCCATCCAACATCATTACTAAGGGAAAGCAACATCCCGGGATGCAGACTGTCCCCCCTACTTCACGTGCAAAGGGCACCATTTAGATCTCCTTCCACCCATGGAGAGAAGGTGAGCTCTCTCCATGGCCCCTTCCCACCCCCTCTCCCTGGGACACTGCAAGAGATCATTGCTGTGAAGATTAGGGAGGAGGAAGCCTTATCTGCCATCAGTCCTATAGTAATTACCAGGCTGTATTACCTTTACCATAGAGACCCTCTGCACAATCCACCTCTCTCTATTTTTATGCCTCTATTACCATATTATCTGAGCAACTCAGTATCTTTAACATATTTATCCTCCCATGGCCCTGTGAAGTAGGGAAGTGCTATTATGTCCATTTTACAGATGGGAGGACTGAGGCACAAAGTCTTAGGGCATGTCTATACAGCAACTAGACACCTGCGGCTGGCCCATGCCAGCCGACTTGGGCTCAAGCGGTGGGGCTGTTTCACTGTTGTGTTTCTGGGCTCAGGGTGGGGAACGGGAGGGTCCCCAATCTCGGGCTCCAGCCCAAGTCTGGAAGTCTATACAGCAATAATGTCTTGACCCAGCCTGTCAAATCCAGGGCAAGCATCCTAACCACTGGAGCAGAGAACCCCTTTTAAAGGGCATTCCAGGAGTGGTGACAGCCCGGGGAAGACTGATAGCACAGCTTCATTGAAGCATTGCTTCCAGGAGCAAATCAAAGGCCCTGAAAGGGATTGTCTTTTTATAGAATTCTTTCATTTATCACAAGGAGCCAAAATCCTGAAGTCCTGACTGAGGAAAACTTCTCATTGGCTGCAGAGGGCGTTTTGTCTGTGTAAAGAGCTCTGTATTTGGCTGAAGGTAATAGTCCGTCCCAGTTCACTGGGAAGATCCCTCAGCCCTTTTAAAAAGGGAGATTGGCGAGAAGGTTTTACATCCAGTTGATGGTCTCTTACTGTGACAGATGGCTCTGTCTAAAACCAACATTGTAAGTGGTGAAAGATTTACAGCAAATCTACATTTTGTACTTGTAGTGGTGGTTAATATTCGGATACCACAGTAAGGGCAGTAATAAAGTTGCCTAGCTAGCCAGACTGTAACATTATTACCTGGGAAGCAGGAACTACTATTTTACGATTAGATTCCTGCTTTTTATGCAGTTCCTTGTTCGTTAGTGTAGGATTTCGGAAGGGACTACCTGCTCTATGTTTTGTCTCATCAAATAGAGCTGCATTGGAAGAGAATAAACTAACACAATCCCTGACATTTCTGTTGATTTTTCCAGTAGCTCTCTTGCAAGCTAAATTTGTGTAAATACAGAACAAGGGCAGCTCATTGCTGCCAGGAGACAAAGACACGGGTATCGCTGACATATCTGTATGCAACACAATTCAATCCAGCGAGGAATGAATTCACCATTTAACACTGGGCCACTCTGGTGAGAGATTTTCAAGGCAAAAGGGTGTGTGTGTGTGTGTGTATATATGAATAAAAATCAATACCAAAATTCCACACCTTCAAGAAAGTGTTAAACCAAATAAATCTTCAAATTAGAAACTCTTGGACTTCTAATGCTGTAATAACTTTAATAATATCAACTTTCAGGAGATATCTAACCCACTGCAAATCCGCCACACATTTGCCACTTTGATAACTAACATCTCTCGTAGGCAATTATCTGACCTCCCCTCATAGTATGGGAGCATAGTGACATATTTATGCGGATCACGCCCCTGTGAGATAGGGCAGTTCTACCATCCCGACTGATGGGGAGCTGAGACACCGAATCTAAAGTGACTTGCCCAAGGTCACACAAAAGTCTACGCAGCACAGGGACTTTACTGCAGATCTCCAAAGTCTGAGCTTACCCATGGAGCAATCCTCCCTCCCAGGTCTGATCCAAAGGTTATTTTCTATGTGGAAGTGCAGACTTGGATATAAGACCATGCCTGGCCTGACATCCTGGCACCTTGGGTGCTGATCACATCAGGTTTCAGAAACTCAGCTGAACCAGATGTGGCTAGTACTTGGTTGTGAAAGCTCTGGAGAATGTCATGCTGCTCCAGGAGGTGGTTGGTGGAGAGAGCTAGACTTTTCCTTCTGGGTCAGTATGGACAATTCCTCAGCAAGGCTTTAGAAGGCGCTGTGCTGCTGGAAGCAGTGGCTTTTGGATGAGACATAAAAAGGAGGTCCTGACAATTTATCGTTTAAGTGCCCATGGCACTTTCTGATAGCAATCGTATGCTTATAAATGGCATAAATAAATTCCTCTTACCTGAGTAAGAAGTTAAGCCTTCCCTGGTGCAGTGGCCGTTGCATGCCCCGTGTGGCCCTGCCTCTTCCTGACAGAAGGTAATGGAGGCGGCGGGCGCTGGCGGCGTCCAGCTGGCTTGGGGCTTGGGAAGGCAGCTCCTCCACTCCAACTGGTGCAGAGCTTGGGGGGCTAAATGACCTTTATATTATTGAAGCCTCACAGATCCCCTGTAATCTTTGGTGCCCCCTCCCAAGGGGGGTCCCACACCCCAGTCTGGGAACCACTGAGCAATGATAATCATGTAGAAGATCAGTTGATTTACCTCTTAAGAAAGCCATGTCATAGATAACAGGAGACTGACAGACATTGCAACCATGACCCAAAGCCTGGAAATGTTTATTGGGAGAGCCTGGACAGGTGCTTTTTTCAGCACATCGTTTAAAACGATCAGTTAATTTCATGGCTGTTGGCAGGTGATGTCATGGAAAAACATGGATTGCTTAAAAAAAGAAAATCTGCTTCTCTTTCTCCACTACTCATATAGGATCCTGCCATTTCTTTCTTTGCAGCATATCCAAACCTCCTCCTGTCCCCACGGTCCCTTTAGCTAAAACAGCCACTGCCCAACCGTCTGGAGCAACCCCGCAAAAACAGACAAATGTAGAAGTACAACTGAAGACAGTAAATGCTGGTGATAAGGAAACCAGATTTCAGTTTCAGGATTCCACTGGGTGATTCCAAACGAAAAACCAATAAGGAAAAGGACTTTTAAAATGACGAAAAGTATCTTTAATCATACCCTTTCAATTGACTCACTGGACTGTTAGCCAGAGAGCGAGAGAGAGATGGTACAAACACATAAATAGATAGGGAAAACAGCACATGAGAGACACAAAGCCACATTAAAATGGTTGTAGCTCTTTAAAAAAAGAAAAATCAGTGAAACCCAATGATTCTTTTTGTTCTCTTTACCTACTCAATGCAGTGTTTTATTTTATTCTGTGGGGCATTTTAAGTTGCTTTGCTTTTGTTTGGCAGAGCTGCTCTCTTGCTGCTTTCTAGTATTGCATGTTGCTTTCCTGATTCAAACTGGTGGCAGCCAGTTAAAATTAAAGTCATATGCCTTTCCTGATACAGCCAATAAAGGCTTGGAGGCGGGGGGTGTGCTTCATTCTCATTAGACAGTTCCTAGGCATTTCAGCCATCTAAAGGTTGCTGTCGTTAAGCCTGTACTTACTTTAGATCATTACGGTACAGCACAATCCCTGTCATAATTATTTGTTTTATAGTAGCCCCCCGTTGTGCTAGTGCTGGGTAGACATATACTAGACAGTGCCTGTCCAGAAGAGCATCATAAAATCCCAAGCCACAATCATGCAAATGACTCCGCACAGGCAGAGTCCCACGCCTGCGAGGAGCCCCACTGATTTAGGGTCCCTCCCACCTACAGTCTGTTATGGGATTGGGCCTAAATTCGGTTGGCATAATGCATAAAGGCTGGCGAAAGCAATGAACAGAGAAGGCAGGGGACAGTGGCTGGGGTAAGAGAATATACGCATGTTTTTTGCACAGACCAGTTGTGTACAATTGTGGGTAGAGAGAGGTTTGTTAATGGTGATAGATAACTGCCCAGATGAAATCAATCCTGGACCAGTGCATGGAAGATTATCCCAGCAGAAAGAATCTGAAAGGTTGTGTGTGTTCCTGGTGCAGAGCTGCATCACATAATCTAACTCCGGCTGCTTTTTCACAAGAGTTAGTAAAGCTGCACACATTTCCTGTAGCTCTCTTAGATCATTCCAGGCTCTAAATCCACAGGCCTGGACAGTTTAATGGCCATGCGTACCCCTATTTACCAACACCAGAGAACAAAGACAGCTTTCGCTTGCTGCATTGGGGCCTGACCATATGATGACTTGTGGCTGGTAGAGGCCACCGCAGCACTCCCACATCAAGAGCTGCAATGGGCTGTAAGTTTCAAAGCCAAACAAAAGGCTTCTCTGTTCTTAGGAGACCTCCGGGGCTGGGGTCATGCTGGTTATTGGGTCTTGTGTCAATGTTGTTTCTGGGTGACCTTAGCTACAGTGTGGAAGTGTTTGAAGCTGCCACCTCGCCAGTCTGAAGAGGGAAAACGTTATCAAGGGATGACCCTGTCTGCAGCTGGCATATTGCCCACCATGCTAACCCTTGTGAAATGTTCCCTTGTGGTCTCTGGCCACTGTATCAGTGGGAGAAAAATAAAGTGTTAGACGATACCGTACTTGGTGAACCCCACCAGCTCTTGAGACTGATGTCGTAGGATGCATGATGCAATGGCTCAGAAGTGCAGCGTCATTCCCTGTGGTGCCATCCCTTCTCTCCTTCCGGTTGCAAGCAGTGCAAAGAAAGAAGCTGCCCTCCCCTTGACATTGTTTGTCAAGGTCAGCAAACTCACTCCTTGTTTCAGCGGTGGTAGCCATCAGTCTGGAATCCAGGGCCAAAGGTCTGCAGCAAACTGTGGCTTTCAGAAACAAGCCTCTGTCCCACACCTCCCTTCCAGGCCCCATGGCTGTTCCAGGGTTTCCCTCTACATACACATCCAACGTCCTAATGGCAGCCCTGAAAGTTCCTGGTATCATTCAATTCCTTGTCATGGCCTTTCTGATTAGACAAGTTGCAGAAAAAGGAGTGCAATGTTAGGCAAGTATACTATGCTGGTTTAAACAAATTCATCACCATTTAACCAGTGGAACTCACTGCCATAGGATGTCATTGTGGCAAATCATTTAGTAAGTTTCACAAAATGAGGATACATTTCTAGGAACTAAATGGTCTCTGGAGTTGGGCTAACTGAGGTAAGATTTACAAGTGTTACCTGTTCTCCTACTTCATACAGAAGCCAATTTTCAGCTGAGGTCAAGAAGAAATATTTTCCCAGGGTACAGTATTAATGAATGAGCTGCACTCGGGGGTCTTCTGCCTTTTTGTGAAGCATCAAAGCTGATCCTAGGGAGATGAGAAGAGAGCATTGTGATGTGGCGTCCCTTTCCATCTGCCCCATGCTTATAGGCTGAGCCTTCGGGTCTCATTGAAGGTCCATGAGCAATCTGGTGGGGATGGACATGGAGAGACAAGTATTGATGTCACTTGTGCACTGCTTCATTCCCCGACCAGTGATCCATTTACATTTTATGTCCACATTTTTAAGGTGGTTTTTGTGGAAACGCTTCTTCCTCCCATAGCATCCAACTTGAACACACACAACTTTTCCAATGTGCCTTTTGGCATTTCTTGGGGCTAGTCATGATTGGATGAGGTTTCATGGCCAGTTACATTGTCCTTTCTTGTTACGTTGCATGACACGCTATCTAGATCACACATTAAGACCAGGAAATTAATAACAGACCATTGTGTAATTTGAAATGTACTCAAGGAAAGGATAGGTGACTTTTTACACTCATGAAAGCAAGAGATTGAACAGATGAGAGGGCCTTGAACTGCAAAGTTCAGATCCAAATATTTCCAAAGTTTGGGGTTATTTCAATCCAGAATTATAGCTTGGACCATTAAAGACATAATGAAATTGGAATCTAGGTTCAAGTCCACAGCTGAACTCAAAGCGCTTTAGATAGCAGGTCCTGGCTTGGGACCATCTCTGGTGAATAGCATTAGCTAAATCCAGATACAGAGTAGGCATGCACCACAAGTGTTTCCTCATATTAGCATATGAGGTAGTGGATCGTGTAGACGTGCTGTAGCCCTCAGCTGGATGCAATCAGTCTTGCTGAAAAGTGTGTGATTGTGTTGCCTTTTAGTGGTTAGCCAACATATGATACAGACCTTAAAGTCAGGGTATTGTCAGACAAGTCATTTCCTCAAAATGTCTCTTTCTTGGTAGGAGATCTGCTCTGTGTGTGTTCTCAGTCACCATATCTGCTTGCTTTAGTGACTAATTGGTTTAAATTACTTTTTAAAAACCTGCTAACACTGTACAGCCCCGCAACAAAAGGAGAGCGAGCTAGATTTTCTGTCTCCCACATAATCTCCAGGATTGTTGAATTGTTTTAACCGTAAAATCTTTATCACTGGTGAGGATGCAAGAGCGAAGAAACAGATTAACTTTATGCAGCAACTGCAGTTACTAAGCTGAGCTGATTTGACACGGAGCTATCGAGGGACAATAAAAATGGAAGTGCACATTGCCGTTTTTACATACTGAGGTGTGATATAGGAGCCCAGATTCTCCTAATCTGCCCCTTAGCGAGTATAGATCAGGAATAAGCAGAAATATAATGCTGAGCTCTGAACTACCTCATCTCTTCCAGTGGAGTAATATAGAAGAAATAGCACCGTGCTGGTATGTAACTGACTGCCTGAGTGAATAACCACAGTCATCATTGGCTGCACCTGTCTCCTGGTTCTGCTGCTGCACTTTGAGGGCTCCGGGAAAGAGGGAGGCAAATCTGTTGAAAAAAATGAAGTCCTGAATCGGGATTAGAGTATCATGAATGTCACTAGAGATACGGACTAGCTGACGAATGGCACTGTCACAAAGAGAAGGACCTTTAAACAAAGGTCTTTCATGGAGAGGAAAGAGGTCTTCCTGAAGCATCTAAAGATCTCTTTCCACAACACATTGTTAATGGAACCCAAAGGGCTGCAGCCTTTTCAGCAGCGATCTCCCTTTCACTGCCTGGTTCATGAGAGGCTTTCCCCTTCCATCATTCGTCTCATGATGCACTGACAGAGTTATGTTTCGGGATATTTATACAGCTGACAGAGAATACTGAAAGACCATCAAAGGGAGAAAGGTTCATTAAGGGCTATGACATAGCATAGCTGGAGACTGAAAGCATTCCAGAAGGTAGAGCCCTAGGCACTGAGAAACCTTTGTAAGTGCTGTTAAGCTCAGTCCATCCTTCTCTTTCTATCCTTCCATCCATCAGTTCCAAGAGAGGCCCACAGCCAAACCCCAGATCCAAAACACCAAACACAGGAGGGGTGGGGAGATGTTGAAGCTTGAACCTTGACCAGTTCAGAATTTTTCAACCTGCACCTCAGGCCCTAGGACTGAACAACCCCAGACTTTGGGGTTAGAGATCCAGATCTGAAATTTGCAGTTGGAGACTGTCCTCCCTCCCTTCCTCAGGCCTTGTCTAACTTGCATGGGTAAAACGTAAGGAGCGAATTCAACTGGCAGAATTAAACCAGAGCAAACCCCTGTGTGAACACTGATTTCAGTGTGAGCACAGTTTAGTTTGGCTGGGTTTAAATCAGTTGGTCATTGTTTAAACTGAAGTCAGTCGCTTATAATAAAATAAGAGAGTGTCCACACTGCCTTTGGCACTGGTTTAATTATATTAGTTAAAAAAACCAATTTAAATTATAGCAGTGCAGCTTTTCCATGTAGGTTACAACCCCTTAGTGTATTAACCAGTTCACATTTCTCTTTAGCCAATGAGAGTTTCAAGCTCTTCTTTCTTTCTGTCTTTCTCTCACACTCCACCAGCTCTCTTTATTCACTTCTCTTACAATGAAGAGCACAGGCAAGGCAGCAAGGAAGGGGGTGATGGAGAAATAACATAACATTACAGGTATCAGGTGGAGAAGTGTGCCATTGACCTGTGAATGGTTTCTCACCTATTTGGAAACCCCTCACCCCATCAGTGCTCCCTCCAAATCCTTATTTGTCAGGTAAATGCCAAGCAAAGCATTTGACAATAAAAATGAAGTCAGGGCAGGTTAAAGAACAGCCAGGGGCCACCCCCACTGGACACCCTGAGAGAGAACATGGACATATCAAAAAGAATGAGAGAGAGCTTTCCCAATATAATTAAATTTCCCAGTGACCTAACAGCTGCATACATCACTGACCCTAGTTTTGTCACTGGGGCTGCTTAAGGATGCCAATCCACGTTAATTTGGAGCCTGAGCCCTCCAAAGTGCTCAGTGTCTTCAGCTCCCATTGAAGTCAGGGTGGTTTTTGTGAGGTGGACCCCTCTCCCATCGGAAATGACTGAGAACATGAATGCATTTGCCACAAAACAGCCGTTAAACTGGAGCAATTTTCACTACCAACCTGGATCAGATTTGAACCAGGGATATAGAAATAAATGTCTCCCTATGGAGTTACCAATCTCCTGTGCCTCCACGGCCCTGATTTAGGGATGTTAATCTGCGTTCATGACCTTTTGCTAATCCAGTCTCCCTGTGCGTACCGAATAGCCTTGTCTGATTAGTATCCTACATAGGGCCAAATTCAGAGGTGCCTAACTGAGTTTATGTTGATGTAAATTACTGATCAAGGGGGCTGGAAGAAGGTGTATGTTACATCATCTCAGACTCTCTTTGTTTTTGGAGAAAGTTCCTCGAACCAGGTCTTTGGTAGGAAGGTTATTAATTATGTAATTCCTGTATTATTTAGCCTTCATTGTTTTTATGCACCACACTGAATAATAAGTACAGGAAACGTCACCACTTAATACACATAATGAGAACTAGCGCAATTATACAATACACAGGATGATAAACCCTGCACGGTTTCCTCAATGCAAGGAGCTAACACAGAAGAGAAGGATATAGTCAAACCAATGCCTGCTACAGTCAAACCTTTTATCCATTTATATTAAGATCAGTACATTATACACAATGTGTGCATGTGTGTGTGTATTTGTTTGAGATGCTACTATATTGGTACTTCAGCTGGGAAGCTCCTAACACATAGCAAAAAGTAGCAGACAACCACCACACCCTAGCGTCAGGAACTCTGTGCCAATATCATTTGGGGCCCTGTCAGAATTAGGATTTCCCCCCTTTATCAGGCCCTGGCTAGGGCAAACCACAGGTTCCCCCTGCTTTGTGTTTAACAGGAAGCCTCCACCTACCATTCCCTTAACTCTCTTAAACACACACATCAGTTTTGGACGTGTTATTTCCTGCCCACTCTTATAGGGCTGAATCCCCCATCTGATTTGGTGAAGGAGGTTGAAGCCTTTGGGAGCTGGAAAAAATTTCACATCAGGGGAACCAGATCCTCAGCTGGTGTAAATCAGCCAAACTCTAATTGGTTTCAGTAGAGCTATGCTAATTTATACCAGCGGAGGGTCTGTCTCCCAACTCCAGGGGCTTGCAACCAGCAGCCCCCAGTTTAATATCTTTGCAGGGGGCGGCAGATTTGCTTGCACTGAGCTCGGTGAAGGGCAGTGGACTAAACAAGTCAGGATGATGTTTGCAATTAGCTGCATGGCTCTCTCAGGCCACTTGCACACTCATTAGCCACCCATCGAGCTAAGCTGCAGCAAAACTTCCGAGCACGATTACAAGCCCGTGATGTATTTTTCAAAGAATCCTTGGCCTCTTTGGGCTGACCTTTTGTCTGTGCAGTGAGTGTGAAATGCTGCCTGGAAGGCTGGCCAGTCTGACTCGCCGGACAGAGATGCTACTTAGGCAAGGTCGCTGCAGAGACGGGAGTTATCGTGCTGCTGATTCAAAGGGTGCTACTCACAGTCTAACCTCCTGTGGTTTTGAGCTGTGGTTGGTTGGACCGCTTTGGTGTGTCGGTGTTTAGCGCCAAGAGACCTGCACTCGTCGGCGTTTGCACATGAGACAAACGGCTGTGCGGCTTGTAGTTTTTTTCCAGGGGCATCAGGAAAGCCCAAACAGGCAGGAAACCCCAAGAGATCCCAGCCTGAGCTCTAGAGCTGGCAACTTAGAGTTCAGCCTGGAATTTGTCTGTGTTTTATACAATCGGGGCACAACCCTCCAGGATGTTTCCCACTCCCCAAACTCTGGGGTGCTAAATATATTCTGCCCCCACGCCTGCCAGCAGTTCCTCTCCACTCACTGTCGGCTGAGCCATTCCAACTACAGGAGCTTCTGCACCATGCCAGTGCTGTATTGCATCATGTAGTGAAAATATAACAACCCCTGTCTAAACCAGACCTATCTGATTTTCTTTAGAAGAAAGATGTTGCATGCTAGAGGCTTTTTCAGCTTTCACTCCAGCTTCAGCAGGGCATGGATAATTATTTGTTTTTAAATCTCACACCAAAGGAAAGGAAAAAGAGAGAAAATTCATGGTATAGCAGAAACTAACAATGCATTTACTGAACTATACAGGAGATTAAATGCTATTTTGTTACCACTTACTGGACTGGATGGGATGAGGGGAAAATTTCTCTCAGTGTTTCTCTCTTAGCTGCAGTATTCCTAATGTAATAATTGCATTTGCTTCAAACAGAGATCCGGTGAGCATTTTTCTTTGAAGTCTCAAAGAGAAAAAGGTTCATACAGGACTAAACGAGCCCAGATTCTGGATAGATCACATCCCCTTGTGTAGTCATTAAGAGACCTACATTGACGTCTCTGGAGTTTCTCCTTGTTTACACTGGAGTAATTGAGAAGAGAACTAATCTTATGCTTGATGAGAAACATGACAAGCGGTAAGAAGACAGAGGTGCAGCAAAAAAGTAACTAATGGAAGGGGATAAGTGTTTCGTTAGCAGTCAGTGATGCAGCGAGCAGGCAGAGTTGTAGGAAAGATCTCTTTACTGAGCGTGGTGACCTGCGTTACATACCAAGGAGAATGCGTTTGTCTGGTGCCAGCATGACCCAGAGAGACATTTGAAGCCACAGATTTCACACTGAACATGGTCCCACCTGAAACTTGTTCCCTTTCTCTAGTTCCCATCCTCAGACTACAATAAGAATGAGGAAGATAAACCTTAACCTGAACATACACCTTCTTCCAGCTCTTTGGCACATATTATGCCACAGCAGAGAGGAAGGCTATCTTGCTGGGAACGCACTGCACTGGAATCCAACTGATCTGGTTCCACTTCCAGATTGTCTGGGTGACTGTGGGCAAATCCTGCACTGCTCTGTGCCTTGGTTTCCCCATTTATGAACCAGAGATATTACTACAACTTTTCTCTCACTCTGTCTGTCTGGTCTTGTTTCCTGTCAGTTCTGCAGAGCACAGATGGCCTTACTGTGTGTTTTGTACAGTGCCTGGCACCATAGGCCCTGATCTCAGCTGGGGCCTCTAGGCGTTACCAAAATGCAGATAATTTTTGCTCTCAAACAACAGTATGTAGGCACAGGTACATTTAAATAACCACGAATCTCTAAACTGAGTGTAATGGAGCCTAGCTTGTGCTAGTGTACACGTCCCCTCTGAATATTGGACAGGACTCTTCCGCACACGTGGGGCTGAACAATCATTCTGCTTCTACAGTGGTTTTCTTTGCTTTAAACATTATCAATTCCCAAAACACCGCACGTGGCTGTGGCTGAAATACCAAGAGTGTGATTCCGTCTTGGGGATCTGCTGCCTTCAAGCTGCACTCCAACTGTGCTCTCATGGCAGATGACATCAGCAGAGCTCTACAAGTCCAGCACGTATTATTCTCAAAGCAATCCTGAAAATAAATTAATTCCAAGTGTGCTTCTAATTTTTCCAACACCGTTAGCCTCCCACTTCATTATTTTAGTGGGGCAACCAAACCTTAAACTTCCTTCTCATGAGGTTTGGGAGTAAGTGGCATGAAACGATCAACTGCAGTTGCACGTGTTCATAATTCATTGCATGGGGCTTTTGCAATATGGATCTCATTAAGGTCAAATGGAGCCATCCATGTAAAGCCTGGCATGTTGTAATCAGACAATACTTTGCATCTATCGCCCCCATTCAGCCGAGGATTTCAGAGGCAACATTTCAAAAAGTGGTGTCTGGTTTTGTGCATGCAATTACAGTATTTGCACATGCAAACAAGTATGGGTACATGCAGATCAGGTATTTAGGAGCCTAATATCTCATTTTTGTATAGAAAACTAGAGGCCAGCAAAAATTTGGAGACACGAATCCAAGAATGTGCCTATATGGGTCTGATCAAACCCCACTAAAATCAATAAGGAGTCCACTGGACAATCTTGCTGGAACTATGGGTTCTGGGGGTGCTTGAAGTAGTAATAACAAACACAAATACATAGTTTCCCTGGTTTCCATCATCAGCACCCCCACTATAAAAATTGTTCCAGCACGTATGCCACTGGACCATGGAAAAGATACATTCTTACTTTTTCTGAGGCCTGGTCTAAATCCAAATTAAGTTAAATTGATTTTATTTCCACTGATTTAGGAGACCCCATACAAGGAAGTTACAGCTATTTAACTAAATTGAGTTAGAAACCAATTAAATTGATGTGACTTTTGTTCACAGATGAATCCTGAGGCACAGACAGTTTACGTCAGTTGCCTATGGCCACACGCAGCAAGTTAGCATGAGAGCTGGCAATAAAACTGTAATCTCCTTAATTACCATTATGCCACACTCTTTCATTGAGAGTACACCCTATTCCCATAACAATTATTTTTCTGTATTCTTTGCTTCCTAAATATGATAAACAATAGTAACAGATGGCAATAGCAATGTCCAAACAGAGTCCACAATTGTGGCTACAGTGAACTTCACACTGGCAAAAATCAATTCATCAGAGGTCTGTAAATCTGCTTCAAGTTGATTGAAGATTTCAGCTTGAGAGTGAAGTTTTCTTTATTGTTTTTCCCCAGAAAGAATGGTCTCAATCTTATTAATCTCATTCTACACAGACACAGGCAGGCTTGTTTGCTAAAGGCTAAAACAATTGAATAAAGTCAATGGAGCTATGGCAATTTACACCAGCTAAGAATCAGCATGATTTTGCTCTTCATTTTTCAAATGTAAAATATAAGGAAATAAAGAATTAAAGGATTTTATTTGTTCAAATCAATAATGTAGATGAAAGGTCTATTAACATTATACGCTCTCTCTTGTTATTCACTTAGCAGCTTTCGGAGCTCGTAATTTGGCATCACATGTGCCGACCTACCGAATCACAGGCATAAAAGTTAAGTAGCTCTAAAGTTCTGACTCATTTGAAAATCTGAAAATAAAGGAGTGCAAAACTCCCAGGAGACTTGTGACAAAAGCCTGGCCTTCTTAGAAGAACTAGGATAATGGCAAGAACAATTATTCACGAACACAGAAACATACAATTGTAAGGCTGGAAGTGACCTCGAGAGGTCTTCTAGTCCAGTCGCCTACACCCTAATGTTATCTAGACCATCCCTGAGAGGTGTTTGCCTAACCTGCTCTTAAAAATCTCCAATGATGGAGATTCCACAACCTCCCCAAGCAATTTATTCCAGTGGCTTTCTACCCTGACAGGAAGTTTTTCCTAATGTCCAACCTAAAACGCCCTTGCTGCAATTTAAGTCCATTGCTTTTTTTTTTTTTGTCCTAACCTCCAGCAAATCAGCTGAAATAGCAGCTGTGCCCATGCCCACCAACTTGGGGAAAGGGTACTTCATCCTGATCCTAGCAGATGATCTGTCAATACCCATTATCTCCGGTGTTGCTCAATGGCGTTGGGCAGTTGTTGCCCTCCGAATACCTCCCTCTCTCCTTGTTTTTTGGAAAGACAGCCTAATGATTTTTGAGAGGCCTGACTCATGATTCTTGTGCATTATATTTTTGTTGGGCTAGCCTTCAAAGAGCTCTGTAGTGAAGGAGCCCTCGCTTAGGTTTTAAAGCACAGGGCTCTGACACATTTTTTGTCTGCTATTGTCCACAGCGCTTGATGATGCAATCTGAGATCAGATAGCCCTATGCAATGTTTGCCAGTCTTTATATGTAAAGACTTGCTTTAAGTTCTTTTATAGAGTGGAGTTTGGACTCTGGTATTCCAACCCCCAGATTTCCCATGTTCCTGCCAGTTGTAAAGCCAAAGAATTACCTAAAGCTCTTATTTACAGTGGGTTCTTTTCCAGATAATTAGCACGAGGGAGGGATGTTTTCCAGCATCCCACTGTGATGTAACAGTTGGCTTTCCTGGTTCACAAATGGCCTTGGAAGATCCCACCCTCTTGAAGCTTAAGTTACTTGCAGTACAGAGACCTTGCCAAAAGAACAGGCTGTTGGGCAATAGTAATAATAAGAGGTGGGGGCAAGGAGTGGGGTTCAAGGGCGAGGTTACATCATCCTCTGAAAAGAGGTGCATTCCTTGTTTCCATTTAGTGGCTTTCACCAAGCCAGTTGCATGGGTGTCATGTGTGCCACCCAGCAACAAGCGCCAGGCCAGGTCAAATTGTGAATCAACAGCTTCTAGTCATTTAGAACCTTTAAAGAAGTTTAGAATAATCAGTTTCCAAGGCTGGTCATTTTTTCCCCCCATCACAATTGACAAAGTTTTTGCAAACTGTCTCAAGCCTCCAGTGCACTCACCACATTTCCAGTTTTGCAGAGCTGTCTGGAGACTCTTTCCTGGGCTGGGATTCTGTAGCTGTGCATTAACTACAGGAACATGGCCAGAATCCCTACAGCCCTGCAAATCCGCTGATAACTGCTTTATGTCCATGGATAGCCTCATCCGCGAGCCATTTTTTGTGGCTTGTGGATTGGATATGGATCTCAAAGGCAGGGAAGCAGTCATCTACAGCTCAGAGCTTTTGAGGCTGCTTCCCCACCTTCACGATATTGGAGCAGTGCCTACCTGTCGATCAGCTGTTCAGTGGTGGCTGCCACACAACAATTGATTGGTGACCAAACAGCTGATCTGCAGCAGCAGGTGGAGGAAGGAGGCTGATCACCAAATCACTGATTGGCTTCTCAGGGGCTGCGGGTGCAGTACAGATGTGGATAGGTATAAAATAGGGAGTGGGGATTGTGGATCAGATAGAAGTTGGTTCTTGAGGATGTGGATCAGATGCAGATCCACATTTTTGTATCCGCACAGGGCTCTAAGAATAGCACCTCTCTTATATCCAGATCCAGTATACATTATATCCAGTAACGAATCATTTATTGACTTCAATGGGAGCAGAAGTAGGCCCCTCAGGACTTTTCAATATGTAACTGTAACACTGTGACCCAGATGGGCCATCATCAGCAAGTATTGAACCCAAGACCTCTGGATCTAAAAGTGTGAACATCTACTGCATGATCTAAAAGAACCAGCTCTGTCAGCTTGAAGTCACTAGTAGACTCAACCCTCTACATTGTCCAGCCACTGGGGCGGACAGAGTCACACTGGGTAAGCATAGGCTACATGCACAATAAGTAACACACATGAAGATGTGTGGTTATAACAGATATCCACATGTATTGGGTGTGTTTTGAAGGCTGAAGAACAACAGTCCAGGGAGAGTGGGTATGTGAGATAAGCATACCCTCTGAAGTTTTATTGAATTTATACATACAAAAAGCGATTTAAAAATTATTCCAAAATTTCTGTTGTAATAGGAGAGACAAAGCACATATGAAATTGTTACGCAGCAATTACTCAGATTATATTACTTTATCCTCTGCATTCCAGGACTGGAGTCAAATCTGAGACTGCACAACACAGTAAAGTCCAGATGGACTTATTTTTTCCTCCACCTTGCTTGTTCTTTTTCTGCAGACAGTATCAGGCTCATTGGCAATAACTTCTTGAGTTAAAAGAAATATTTCACTATATCCTTTCTCAAATTAATGCAGACCCTGTAAAAGGTGTTCAGAGAACATTTTTGTTCATTAGCTGAAAGCTTTATAAAGATCTATTATAGTGTGTGTGGGGCAAAGGGGGGATGAGCTACTCTTTCAGATGTTCAACTCTTTCAGATGGCCAACACTTTCCTATCTTAGCATCTTGCTCTATTTCCTTAATTACTCACCACGCTTAACAGCTGCAGGCTTGTGTACAGGTTTGAATTTAGTTTAGATAGGATTTTGTTTGGATTTCCAATGCTTCACAGGAGATAACCATATCTGAAATCACCCGCATCACCTCCATTTATCATACACACGCAGCCTGTGTTAAGCTCAAGACCCATCTGCAGAGCCATGCTACAGCTGTAAGGCCAGCTAAAAGCCCTTTTTCTCTTAGCCACATTCACTTTTTACCACATCACAACTGGCAGAATTGTTCTTCAGAGTAAATCGCCTAATGGACCCAGAATGTGCACACGACTCACAATACACAGACACAAGCCCTGCCCAACAAGTAGAGCTATCATTTTACTTTGTCAGAAGATCAACAGAATCAGAGAGATTCACTGGGACAACAGAAACAAGGCTAAAACTGGAAGCTGCCCTCAGTCCACTGGTTTTGCCACACTCCAAAACAGAAGGCTTGGAACATCAGGAAGCTTTACTGGTTGAACAGTCCTGTGCCTTTCATGACTGGCAAAAACCTCCTGTCTCCCATGATAACATCAATGTCACTGTAATAAAGCTAGCCTGTCCTGAGCATCCGCTCTTGGCCCGAGGTCATTTTACAGACAGCCTGCCTCAGTTTCTCCCTCAAATGTCTTCTTAAACAAACTCCACAGCATTTTAAACAAAATTACCCCTTCTGGATGGGATCCTGTTTATTTAATCTCACACGCCGTCTCCAGTGGCCCTCTAGGCCCAAAGCCCTTCCCTCTTGACTAGGGAAACCCCACAACCTCTCTTCTGGGCTGGTCTTCTCTCTGGTCCCTTTGCTTCACCACCCTTCAGCAGTCCAGTCAGGCTGGCAACAAACACTGACAGAAACTGAACTTAGTGGTGCCTCTCCTATGGTTGTCCAGAACAAACACAATCTTACACCAGTTTTAAACTGGGCCCAACACTCCCAGGCTTTCCCTGGCTGAACTTAGCCTTCTTCAGCCATCTGGTTTCCAGGTGGCTCCCACTGATTAGGTGTAAGTGTTTGGAAACTATGAAGCTATATCAGTTATATATACACACAGTTGTTATCTCTACTCACCAATTAGATTTCTGTTTTCATAATGCCCATTTTATAAATACACAAAAGTACCTGAGAAGTCATAGAAAGGTAAATGTCTGTATTTTACAGGTTGGTGTCAAGCCAGGGAATTTAGAGCAGGGTGAAATGTTTGCAAGCAAACCTCAAGCCAAGTGAAAAGCTCCGGGCTGCAGGTTGTCACTACAAACTCAAAACTCCGATCACATTCATCAAAAAGTTTTGATGCAATAAAGACACCAGGGTCCAGTTTTGTCCAATGATGGCCCAGCTTGTTTTTCTATTAAAACCATTAGAAATAAGCAGGTTGTATAAAAAATAAGCAGTTTTTGTATAGGTTTGATACAAAAAAACCATGCATCACTTGGGACTTTTGCTGATTTCTTCTGTGAGAGTTTGGATTCGCTTGAAACTGAAATGAAAAGCAACACTCCCATGAGTTGTGCCTGGGTTTGGTTTGTATGATCTTTTTTATTAGATCTGCAGCGAGGTATAGTTGGCCAACGACAGACAGTTTTTTAGAAGTTTCTAGCAAAAGTGATACTCCATATTGATGAAAAGGTTTGTCTGGGACATCGCTTATGTTTCTGAATAAGAGTTGTGACACTGATGCACCTTACAGCTTTTAAACCGCATGTTCCATGAGTGGTGCTGTAATGTGAGAACTTTAAATCGCAAAAGAGCACCTGAGTGATGGGGTGCATAAACCCCGCACTGGGCCGGAAGGGGTGGAGAAGCTGCTTTGGGCTGCCTTGCCACCCCTGACGAGTTTAAAAGAATGATGTGCCACTCAGTAGGGGGCAGTTCTGGGAAGAGAAGAGGCTACTGAGCTTCCAGGAAGAGTCCTGGTGTTCTCACAGAAAGGGGAAGACGCTGTAGCCTATAACTTGTGCAGAAGACCTATTGAACTTGGGAGTGGACTCCACTTATGAAGGGCTCCTCTGAAGAAAAAGAGGCCAAATATCCTGGCTGGAACTGCCTACAGATTTTTTTTCCCTTTGCCCTTTTGTTTAAAGTTTCTTGTTGATCTTGGATTGTCTGTTTGTTTCCCTTGGAACTCTGAAAAGGGGAAAAATAGTCCAAAGGCCTCAAGCAGAGGACTGAGAGCCTGCCACTGCTAGACAGACACTGAATGTTGCTGCTGGAAGGACCGGACTTGTGTAAGAGCACTTTCCATGTAGCATCCAAAGGGAGTGCTCTGCCGGGGACAGATCCCAGACAACATGTAATGAGCTAAAATGAGAAAAGCATTCTGGTGCTTTGTTTGAGGCCACAGATATCTTGCCATGTGCATGGTGTGGTGACTTCAATAAATGGTTTAACCTCATGATGCCGCAGCCATAAGAAGTGTAACATACCATGTCTTGTAAGGCCTGCGGCTGTGGACAGACTGCAGTGGGCATGGCCTGGGAGCTCTGATGCTGTTCTTAGGCTCAAAAGCTAAGTCAAAGTCCATGCAAAGCTTAGAACATCTGCTGGACCCCATACAGGTCTTATCAAGCCCATACAGGGGCATGTTAACCTTGTAATGTTGCTATAGCTAGATCTTAGCTAATAACCTCACAAATCTAACCACCAACTGTCGAGAAATAGTCAAAGGTTGTGGTCCTCACTAAGGCCAACTGAAGGAAATATTCGGGTAAAGTTGCTTCTGAGATATACAGAGCCAAAAACCTTTGGGAAGCTTATCCCAAAAGTTAAATCCACCTCACTTAAAAAACCCAACCAACCCTACTTAAAAGCAGTACAGGTCAGAATGACTTTCTAATGGAAAGCTCACTCCAGAGCATCTCTCCTTAACCCACAGAACCAGTCACTTACTAATCCATTCACAGGGAGAAACAGGACAGTAATGTAACAGCTGCTGCTTGCAGTTGCTCAGGAAACCGATGGCTGGAATGGCTTTAGTGGTGAGCAGTTGAGTGCTGTTGCACAGCACCTTAGGGCTGGGGGTAAAGTTTTTTTCTGGCTGTGATATATTTGCAAAAAGCACAGTTGGGTAAGATCCCCCTACTTCTGCTTTTGTAGATGCAGTTGGTGCCTATTATCATAATCAGACACTATTTCCCGTTCCTGCTTGTTCTACATTGGAAGTGCCAGGTAAAACCTAGCGTCTGTATGAAGAAAGGGACTAGGGCTAAGGGAAGCTATTCACAGGCCTGAAAAATAGGGCCCCCAGCTGACCTTCCGTCAATGCAGCGATGTCATTTGACTGACTCCTGCCTTTCCCACTCTCCTGTTTAAACTCTACATGTAGCACACCAGTGCAGCCATTGCGTTAAGCTTAGGCAGAGGTGTGTATTTCACTGCTTAAAGCATGAAGAAGTCATGTGAATAATACCAGCAAAGTTGTATTGTCACAATATATGTACATTTTACCCTGGAAGATCCCATACTATGGGACAGATATAGTGTCAGAGTGAACTACCCACAGGGAAGTAGTAAAGTTGGATTATTAATTATGAAGGTATTTCTTAGGCCAGTGAGAAAATGAGAGATTGTCTAGAAATGTGGGATGTGCTTTTGGAGCAACTGTTCAAAGTTTTCCAAACAATTATTTTGGCCCAAAAAAAATGCTTCTCCCACCCCCCAAGCCTAAGTTTTTCATGAATCATTCCCCTTTCTGAAACTATTCACATTTTGAGAGGGTGAAGGAGGGAAGAGGAGAGGGATGTAAGAATTTTCATATCAATAGTTTTAATTGTCCATTTATTTTTGTTTGCAATGAGAATTTTTTTATAATGTTTGCTTTAAAAATTAAATTTTATTTCTTTTTAAAACCCTGCCATCTGCCTAAACTGACTAATGTAAGAGCAAAATAGTAGCAGGGGGTGGGGGAGGAAGGAGAAAAGAAGAAAAAGGGTGAAAATGTAATTTCCCCCCTTTACAAAAATTGTTACCTACTCCCTTCTTTCTGCTGCTGGAGCTATGTAGGTGGATTACTGAAGCCCAGTGGGTACTCACATTCCATGCACGATACCACCAATGGGTTGAGTTGCTTGAGAGCACAAGCAGAGTTGCTCAGGTGGTGAGATGCTTGTTTATATAAAACTCTAAATTCTCTGAGAAGCTCTGCGCACCTCAATCCCAAGCAACAGGAAAGACTGCCTACAGCTGGTTTTTAAAGACCAGAAGACTGCAAAACCTATGGTCAGGTTTGGGCCCTGTGAGATTAAACTTTCTCTTTATTTGACACACTTCGAGCCTTGGGAGTCTCATGTTTTCTTCCCAACCTCCTCCAAGTTAGTACCACTTACATATACCTCAGACAGTATGGAAATCCTCAGTGAAAAGTTACAGGAAACCCTTCCCTCCAAACCTCACTGCTTCCATCAAGTTTTTCAGTGATAAGCCACCAAAGGGATAGACTATATTTTTAAACAAACAGCTGGACAGTTAACAGAAAGAGACCTTCAGCTCTATGTTTTTGTGTGTCCATACTGTAGCATAATATCTGGGTAGGATGAAAGAGCCTGGTCCGTCGTTATAAGAATTGTTTGTATAGTGACGTGTGGTGGACACTGGTTGAATGTTATAATTCATCATGAATGAACAACATCTAAGAATCTACAACCTATCCTAACAGATGATCCTCGTTCGCTCAAGCCATGGGAGGCAGACCTATCCTTGCTTACAGACAGCCCTCCAACCTGAAGCAAATACACATCGGCAACCGTACATCATACAACAAGAACAGTAAGCCAGGAACTATCCCTGCAACAAACCCCGTTGCCAGCTCTGCCCACACATCGACTCTAGTGACACCATCACAGGTCCTAACCACATCAGCCACACCATAAGGAGCTCATTCACATGTACATCTACTAATGTAATATATGCCATCATGTGCCAGCAACGCACATGAACCGGACTGTCACTATGCAAAAGACTAAATGGACACAAATCAGACATAAAAAAAGGAAACACCCATAAACCAGTAGGTGAGCACTTCAATCTCTCATGACACTCTGTAGACAACTTGAAAGTTGCCATACTTCTACAAAAAAACTTCAAAAACAGACTTCAAAGAGAAACTTCAGAGCTAGAACTGATCTGCAGACTTGACATAATCAGACTGGGTCTGAATAGGGACTTGGAATGGTTCTCTCATTACAAGAAGTAATTGTCACTGTTCACACATTCTCACCTTCTTATCAATGGTTGTGAATAGGCCTCAGCTACTTTAACTGTATGGACTTTGCTATTACCTGCCCCACTCATTGTGGTACCTTCCCATTGACTGTGTATATATACACATACACACACACACACACACCCTATATGATTTCCATTCTCTGCATCTGACAAAGTGGGTTAAAGCCCACAAAAGCTTATGCCTGCAAAATCTAAACTTGTTAGTCTTTAAAGTGCTACAGAACTCTCATTGTTTTTGATCTATTCTTCTGTTTGCTAATCATTGGCAAAGATTCTGATTACAACAAACATTCATTGCTCATAATATCTAGCAGTTTAAACACTTAATTTTCAGTCTCTGGGTCGTTACACAGCCTTCATTTTTTGACTGTTCACTCTACATTTATTCAGTGTGGGACTGGTGTCCTCAGTCACATGGCATTGTCTTTAGTCCCTGATTGGATTGCCAAAACCTTTTAAACTAGAGCAGCTGACACTCAGACCTCACTGGTTCAGGAGCCAAATTAGTGATCAACATTACCCCAAAGAGCCACAGTAGTGTCTATTCATTGATTCGTTTTCTTTATATTCATATTTAAACAGTATGATGGGGGAAATATTTAGTTTTTATTTATATATATATCAGCAAAATGACTGGCCAAGTATTTTTTTATCATCTGCAATTGGTTAATAACATAGCAAAAGCATCCTGATTGGTTAATAACTTATATTGCTTAATAAATCAATCACACATGTTTTAATATGTGCTGGAAAGAGCTGCAGGAAACACATTAAAGAGCCGCTTACAGCTTGCAAGCCTCAGTCTGAGTGTCACTGAACTAGAGGGAAATAAATGATGAGCAGTAAGCAATACATTTGCAGTAAGAATAAGCATTCATGCTAACATTGGTGAAAGATGGTCTTTAAAGATTTTTTAAAAATACCTAGAGATTATCTGAAGGCCCATGAATAACTAATGATATAATGGCATGGATGACAGCAAACATAGGGCTTTCACTAATGAAAATATTTGAACATCAGTATTTAATATTCAACCAGCTAACCTGGAACAATTTGCAGAATAATGTACTAATCAGTGGGTGAAACTTACCTTTTCTGCAGGGGGCCTGTTTTGGGGATTTAAGTGTTTAGGAGAGAATTGCACCCAGTCTGCGTGTGGATAGCAGAATCAGGACCCAGGTAAGCAGCATAGCAAAAATGTTTTGTATATTAATATATGATATCTTAAATTCTTCTAAGAAACAATTGAGGGGAAATGGTTCCTTCTGTCTTTCATTGAACTTTGAAATTTCTGTTATTAAATCTCCCAAGTGCCTCAGGAATCCTCATGTAGACCTGGAACAGGACATTTGGGCTGTAATCCTGACATCCATAAGCACATTCTTATCCAGTTCCTATTTTAACAATGACTTAAATTTGAGCTCATATGTCAACTTCATAGCAAAATTATTTCCAAGTTTTGGAACTCTTTTACTTTTTTATTCTCCATCTTTAGGAGTAAATAACACTTCCTTATTCATTTTCTTCACACTATTCCTGATTTTATAGACTTCTATCATATCCCTCCTTAGTCAGTCCATTTCTTTTCCAATCTGAAAAGTCCTAGGCTTTTTAGTCTCTCCTCATATGGAAGCTTAATCATTTTTGTTGCCCTTCTCTGTACTTTTTCCAGTTTTAATACAACTTTTTTTATATGGGGTGACCAGAACTGCACACAGCATTCAAGGTGTGGGTGTACTACGGATTTATGTAGTGACATTATGATAGTTTGTCTTATTATCAATCCCTTTCCTAATGGTTCCTGTAGGAGTGCATGACCATCCCTCCTTATCAGTCTGTAAGGGAGGCCTCATCCCCTCACTGTTTCACCTTGCAGGCAGGCTTAAAGCTATCCCTGGTGCCCATGTCCACAGGCTGAGGGAAGCATCCAACACTGCCTAGGGGCTCACAGACAGGGGATGAGCACCATCAGACCTCCTGGTCTATAATGAGATAGCTGCCACCCCGAGGGTGGAGTTGGCAGCAAGGGGAGGGGGCAGGGGTAGAAGGAGCTGGTCCCACCCTACATCACTGGATCCCAGCCCAGGGTCCTCACAGTGGCAGAGGGTTCCACCACTGGGTCAACAGGGCTCTAGCTGAAACTCGCCGACTTGGTATCAGGCCACAGCACAACTAGACTATTGTTTGGTTCCCTTGGGTTACTTCCTACCTCCCTTCCCTGGAGTATCTGGGCCTCGGGGTCGTTGTCCCTCTCCCAAAGGAAAACAGTGAGGGGTAACCCCAACATCTCCTCAGCATCCCAGGTGGCCAGCGGTTCTAGTAGTTCCTACAAGTCCTCAGTGGTGTGGCGATCAGGTGTGAGCAGCAACAGTGGGGTAGAGACAGCCTTCTCCTCCAACAGCTCCCCCCCAGCTGAACTAAAGGGCCTACCCTTTATACTTTCTGTTCCTGTCCCGCCCTTCTGTTTACAGCGTCGTGGGTATGGTCTTCCCTGGCCCACCCAGAAGGGGGTGGATGGCCGTCATTCCTTTCCAGTCTTGGAGGAAGGTCACACTTCCTCGCTACAGTCCCTAACATTCTGTTAGCTCTTTTGACTGCTACTGTATATTGATTCACAGGAGCAAGGGTTCAAAGACCTTGAGATTTCCATTTCTATGACTCAGTGTTTTGACTTCAGATTTAGAGTCTGCAATGCCAGTTGTGCCATCAAAACTAGCAGCAATTCATGACTGACTTATTATAACCCTTTCGGGAAGGACCTCAAGCTCCTAACAATTTTCCAGATGTATCTTTCAGGGAACAAAGGAGAGGTACCATACCATATGTGTTCCTTTGCTCCTTCTCATAAAACTTCTTTGTTGGCTTTCTTAGGGGTCTGCTCGTGTTCAGCGTTGGAACATTCTCTCCAGCAGGACTGGGTTTCAGACCTCTCCTCTGTGAACTGGGTGCAGATTCATAGCAAAAGCTGTTTCCTGTAAACATTGCAATCTTTCTTGTGCATCCCCTTACACACAGGAGGCCAGAAAAAAACAAACCACAGTAAGATGAAGTGGCAAAATGCTGAGACAACAATGCATCCGATCCTGCTCCCTTTTTTACTAATGGTAATATTGCTGCTGACTTCAGTGGGAGGAGACTTGGGACCTGCCAGGATACTATTAACTTGTGAACCTGATTTATCTAAGGGTATGTCTATGCTGATGGTGGCAAAGTCGCCACCATCAGATCACCCTATCTTGATTGATTGAGCGGTCAGTGAAGACCCGCTCAATCGATCTGGAAGTCAATGCTGGTAAACCACCCCCTCAAGTGGCGTAGCGCTGTGTCGACGGGAATGCAGTTCCCATCAGCGCAGTGCAGTTAAGACTCCGTGCAGAAGGGAAGCACAGGAGTTACGCAAGCTACTCTGCAGAGTTTGTGTAACTCTCGTCAAATGCCGCTGAATAGCCAGGTATGCGTAGATCAAGGCTCAATGTGGGAATTGGGGATGCTATGAAAGTGACATGGACTTTATTACCTTAAGCAGACATTGTATCCATCCAAAACAAAATGAAACTCTTGATTATAACTGAAACAATTAAATGTTCACTTTGCTTCACATCATAATTTTTGCTGAAAACAACTTTTCATGGGAATTTCTTTTTTGACAAAACTACATTTTCCAATGAAAAGAGTCTTGTTGGAAAAAATGTGACCCAGCTTTGTGGGCCCCACTCCTGCTCTGATTGAAGGCAGTGGGACATTTGTTATCAGGGCATCCGCATGGAGGGGAAAAAGGGTACACTTTACTGGAGTCCAGAGGCCCTGGAGGGCCCAGCCCAGGCTGCAACCTCCATTACCATGAGGAAAAAATTGAGGCTAAATTATACATCATGCCTGAGGATATTTATAGAAATGTATTTCCCTGTATCTATGTATCTTTTGTCCAGATGGCGTGAGATTTGCTGGAGCCAATCAGAAGCAGTGTTACAGCAATCTCAAGCAGGCCTAATTGGAAAATGTTTGCAATCACGTAGGTCCATTAGAATAAAAAAATCAAGACATTGACAGGATATAACACCTTTATAATGATAAAAAAGTCACGAAATAGTCAGCAAACTTGTCGGACTCTCAGGCTGGGTGTTATGTTAAACAAAAATAGCAAAGGGGGGCATTTTTTAGAAATGTAGACTATGTAACAGTAATTTCAGAATTCAAACTTTTTTCATGGCTCATGAGATTGTACGTATAGGATGAAGGATTGTGGTATGTGTGTGGGAGAAGGCCCATGTTACAAGTTTGGACTGGGCCCAAAAAACTTATGCGTGGGCCCTGTTTCCCATTTTTGCAACAGAAGCAGGTTCAAACCTATTTCTGATATGTATATTTGATCTGGGCAAAACAGATGTGGAAGATTCAGCAATATGATCCAGGTTCCTTCCCACTCTGTTTGTAATCACTGTTTTACATGTAGTTACCTGAATGTTTTTGCTCTGTGTGAGATAATCTCTCTGAAAGACCATTGCTGAGCTTTATCTTCATAGCAGTAGTTTTAATAAGCAACTCATACATGGTAAGACAATCTGCATGATAGCTTGCAAGAAAGGCTATGCCCCATATGCAGCCCTCTGGATAGACACACACAACTGAGTTAAGCAGTTGTCTTAATATCCATGAGCATGTGAAAGCCTCCACAGGTCATATTTATTTTTCTCGTTTTAAGCTGATCACATTATCTGATGCCTCACTATTATTCATGAACTTCCTTCAGGCACAGTTAGATTGGTGTTTCCAGTTAGTAAGTGGGGCAGGTTGCCTGTGAGGTGCTAAAGAAAGGGAAATGTTTCCCTGAGGACTGAGAATCCTCATCTGCCCTTGTATAGTACCTTCCACCTGAACATCTTCAAGAACTTCACAGTAATGATTTGAGCCTCACCCCACCCTTGCGAAGCAGCGAAATGTTCTCGTCCCCATTTTACAGAGGAGGAAGCTGAACAATAGGGAGGGTATGTGACATGGTGTCACAGGGCCCATACCATGCTAGAGGCACTTCTTCCCGGCCACTTTGATGATTAGCTCCTTCCAGGTGTTGTTCCCTCCTCTAGTGGCCTCTCCATCCATCATCCCCCCTCATGCCGTGGCCCCTCTCTCTTCCCTCTGGTCCTTCTCTTCCGGGATATCAATGTGTGACAGAGCTCTGGGTGAGAGCAGCCTGAGTTAGCCCTCTGCCCCGGAACTCTAATTAAGGGGGGATTGGGATCCAGCTGAGGGAGCCCGCAGCAATTGGGCTAATGGGGAGCAGCTATGGAGCTTGTTAGCTGGGTATTATAAAGGTTACAAGGAAGGAACTGAAAAGGGGGGGCAGGCCAGCTAGAGAGGGAGATGCCACAGTAGGCGGGCGAGAGCCCTTGGGTTTGTGGCAGAGACTGTGAAGCTGGACCCAACGTAAATAGCTGGTGGTGGATGGCACGTTGAAACTAACGAGCACTAGTGTGAGCACACAGCAGAGGTCTTTGAGTGGTGTTTGGGAGCAGAGGTGAAGCAAGGGGGAGGACCCTGCACCAAATTGCTACACAAAGTCTTTTGGGCAAACTGTTGCAAGCACTCCGCTCTCCACGGCCTGGTCAGTGCCACGTCCCCAACAGCTGATGGGGAGCCCTGGCCCACACTCTACTCCAGCTTGCAGCTCAGAGGCCCTCTCATCAGCAGCCACGGTTTGCACTATCCTCTGTCTTGCTGCTTTTTCCCTAAGCCTTTCCTACATTTTGGCCTTGCCCCCTCTCTGGATTTGTCAGTCGCACAGCTCCCTCCTCTCAGGTAGTCACTGCAGGCTGCTTGCCTCTGTAACTCCAAACACATCTCCTTTTTTTCCAGGGAGCGACTGCAGACTGTTTTCCTGCAGCCCCAGTTGCTCTCAGCTCCTAGGCTTTATGCAGGGCCCTCCCTTTCCTGTCCAGCTGAATCTTGTCTCTAATTAATCCTTGCTCTGTGGTTCCTCCTCCAGGTGCAGCCTGGGCAGTTGGCTGTCCTACCTAACCACCTTAACCCCTTCAGGCCTTGTGGGGCTTGGACACGGCCATGATCACACCAACCTGGCAGAGACAGAACAAAACAATTGCCCTGACAATTGGCTCAGTGTGTTGGCTGCAAGGGCATCTTTCCTGTGGGTGGAATGGTTTCTACACAAAGGAGGTGTTAACCGCAGCAGGACTATCCTCTTTAGTAGATTTCGGCATAGCAAAGTCAAGAGATGAAATTACTAATCAGTGGAAAAATTAAAATGTTTAACATCATCCTTACAGCACCAGCTGTCCAAACACTGAGGCCTATTCAGAGACATTAAAAAAAACACTGGGCCAAATTAAGCCCTGGTTTAACTCTACTGAAGTCAATAGTGTTCAATCAGGGTTAATTTATTTAAAAATAACTGCCTATATTTAACTAAATACAACTTTAATGGAGTGTCAGAAGACAGGAATTTCAAAGGTAAAGCTACATCTTTACCATGTCTCGAGTTATTGCAAAATGCAACAAGAAAAAAGGCGAAGAGTTTCAGCCTATATTTGAATGGCCTTTTGTCACTTGCGTCAAAACCAGCCTACCTTGTTTCTAAGGCATTAGGGTGCTCAGAGATTTTTATAAACTTTTCTGTGGTTTCAGTTCCTGTGAATGGGCACCATCCTGAGTGTTGTATATTTTGTCTTCCTTTATTGCCTAGGTTGCTCTAGGAACAGAGCTTAGCTTGTTGTCGTAGCCATAGAGTTAGACCATTGGGGATAGTTCAGCCAGTCCTGGCTGGTTTTAGCGTAGTTCAAAAGAGACTTCATATGTTTGTATCTGTTTGTTATGTGCTGATTTCTTTCTGAATACAAGTACTTTCCAAAGATTTAACATAGCACTGGGTTTCTCCAAAGAGACCAAAGAAAGTGAAACTCACCTGAGAATGTCAAGTTTTGCCTGGTTTATGGTTAATGCCAGTGATGGGCTTAATACGGAAATTCTGGATCTACATCTGGATTTCCAGTACTTTAAAGTGCAACAGTGTTTGGATCTGGATTCTGCTGTTGGTCATCTCTATTCAAATCCATTCAGTTTCACATGATTCCTGTCCCAAGCCATGTACTGACTGAGGTTCACTTGAAAAAAGATCAACCTATCTTCACCAAAATGCCTGTGACCAAACCTCTTGTCAGCGTACTCATTCATGTAGTCCCACTGAATTGGATCCTGGTAGTAAATTGAGCAGGAGTTAGTTTGTGATATTACTTACTTTTCAAATAGTTATTCCTTTCACACAAGCAGACCACCACAACAAACTATTTGGTATTTATATTTGGTACAGATTGCTTCCTCCCCTGCACCCGATCAGCTGTACAGGCCAGCACATTGGAAAGTTTGGAGTCAAGGCTTCACCCATTCCTCAGCCCTGCCCTCCCATCTGCACATAAAAGGGAATAGGGGCTCCATTGAAATGGCTCTCTTCCCTGTGCTGTGACCTACAGTAGCCCATGGCGGGGGGTAAAAGCTCCGTAGCAGTGTTCCTATGGTTGGATTAGGGAAGGAGCCCTGGATCCACATCTAGGTTTGGGAAGTAGCTTATAGACCAAAAGTCTGGATCTCAGGAAGGAGAGCTAACACCAGAGAGAGATGGCCTCTGTAAATGGGAACCATGGCTTTGCCGGGCAGAAAGCCAGACAATGCTGAGTTTGAAGTCTTATGCTAAACTTCTGTGATAGGCCCTGTTTATGGCATGTGTTCTGAGCTGTAATTTATTTGCTTCTAAAATTCTTTCTGATCCTAGGGAAAAGCGCATGTTTGATCTGATCCAGAAGATGAAAGGTAAGTGAAGCTTCAAGATCTATCCCCCTACTGCCACCCTCACCTCCCAAATCACATTCTGAATAGGATGGAGTTGGATTTTATGTACAGTTTGGCTGGTCTACAGGGGATAAAAAAGGGAAGAATACTTGCTTATGTTGTAAAGAAAAGAAAAGAATTCTTGGTGAAAGACAACACTCAGCTGTAGAAATAGTCACTTAAAAAAAATCCATAGAATGGGTTTAAAGGTACTAGTGACCTTTTTTCTTTGTGCTATAGTTTCATGTTTCTGTGTATGGAGCACCAGAAAAAATTATGCACAATGGCAGGAAAATCCTAGTTTTGGCAGACCCAGTAGTTTGACGAAACAGCACATATGACAAAGTTTCGTGAATAGCTTCATGGCTGTCGTCACAGGGTGTGCAAGTGGAGGGTGAGAAAAAGAGAGCACTATCTGAAGAACTCAACAATGTGGCTTCTTGTAGGAAAGAGGACAATGGCCTCACATGTATAAGTAGCCTCTAAAGATGTACTCCGTGCATTGGGACGCCTCAAGCCAAAGTCTGAGAGCTGAGCTTTGTCCTGTGAATGGAAGTCAACGGATTCTGGATTTGTTGGACCACAGTGGGAAGCAAATTAAGAACACAGAGAGGGAACTGGGTGGGGAAGTATCTTTGGGTGCTGCTATCCGTTAATATTTTGTTCCCTATGTTTGCACTTATCCCCTCGCATGCCCCAAGTTCTGTTGTTGTTAGGGATAGAAAGGGATCCCTGTAGATTTAGCTTCCTCTAGAAATGAGCCCTTCTTAATGTTCTAGACTTCAGTATTATCTCATGTTCTTTAAAGACAAATAGATCTGGTCCCAGGAGTCTGTCTGTCATTTGGAAAAGAATATGATTCCATGTAAGTTCTTTTCGGGGGGCTGTGCTTCCCTATTATTATCAAGATATGAGCAGCACTAAAATGCTAAGCTGCAAGGGGGAAAAAAAAGACCTGCAATGCCTTTACAGAAGTTGCAAACAATGTGGGTTACCCAGTAACACAGGAAGCACCTTTGGAAGCTGGCGTGGAAAGGACGCATTGCTCCCAGCCCCTAAGGACAGTGGCCAGACAGCCTGCTACTGTTGGGACACATCAGACAGCGCCCCAAAACTGACACAGATGCTTTGACTAAACTATTTTAAAAGTTGGCACGGGAGTCCAACCTAGTGGTGAGTGCTCACTGCTCAGCTTGGCCACCACGTTACAGCCTGTAGCTCAAGCTTCCCTAGGCTTGAGTGCTTTAGAAGCTTGAGGGGACAAGGAGCCCTGGCTCTGATACACCACTCAGCTCTGAAGAGAGGAAAGGTGGGACTTTCAAAGCACTCAGTGTTGGTCTTATTCTGCCTTCTGTTGAAGTTGATGGTGTTTTCCCATTGACTTCAACGGGAGCAGAGAGGCTCAGTCATGAGCCATTTTGAAAATCCCATCTTAAGTGTCTTGGCAATGGCAATTAATACTTCGCACTCTTCCCATTTTCAGATACAATCTTGTTGCAGTCAGTCTAACATGTCTGCGTGTCACTATATCTATCGGACTATCTTGCACAGTTAGCAAGATTTGGGCTGCACTGTGCACAGCTGCAGAATGATGAGGGAATTTGCCTATGTCCTCTCCCCATTTTAAAACAGATTCAAAATCTGTCTCAGTGTTTTAAAAAGGGTGGAAGGAAGCACTCTAAAAATCCTTGTGCCATGGGAGCATTAATCCAGTAATTCACTTTCAGTGCACACGGCTTGAAAGTTACTCGTTTCTAATTACGCCCCATGTATAAAACAGCATGGGTGATACTGCCGAACCTCAAAGTTATCCATATCCTCACAGATAGAACGGTTATTTCGCTGGTGTTCGCCTTGTGGTGACAGAACAAATATTGAGCAGCCTTTTGAAAAGTGTGTCAGCCTATTTAAAGGGAAACAGGGTTCCTTAAATTAAATATAATTTGTGTTGTATTTGGGGAAATGGTTTTGTATGTTTGTTTATAATGCCATTCTCTGTAGCAACTAGCCTTATTTATAAAACCTCAACACACCGGAGCATCCCACGGTGGGCTGAGGCAAACAAAACCACCTCTATTGCCTTCAGACATATGTTGACAACCAAAGTGAGGGAAGGAAAACATTAACAAAAAGTAAACTAAATAAATACGTCTTGTCCCCTGAAATTTGCCAAATGGTGGGCTCTGGTGAACCATGGCTATCAGCCAGGATGGGCAGGGATGCAAAACCCTTGCTTCTGTTTGTCATAAGTTGAGAATGGACGACTGGGGACGATCAGTTGATAATTGCCTGTTCTGTTAATTCCCCCTGAAGCACCTGGCATTGGCCACTGTTGGAAGACAGGGTACTGGGCTAGAGGGACCATCAGTCTGACCCAGTATGGCTGTTCTTATGTTCACCCTAGGAGGTATGTTTAAAGGCTCAGATGAAGGTTGGGTTACTTTTCACTGTCTCCCACGTCTCGTGCTGGCTTGGAGAAAGGGCTGTAAAGAGGAGTTACGGCAATGTAAATGAGGCATTTCAGAGTCCACAGTGATGAATGGATTCTCTAGTTGATTAATGTTATTGTCATCAGCAGGTAGCCCCTCTTCACCCATCCTTGGAATTTACAGTATTTATGGCAGAGCCAATGCAAGACAAGATACGGCTCATTTCCTTTTGATTGGCTTGCTACCACTCAAAGAAAAATCTCAGGGAGGGGCTGCTAGCAGGGAGGTTTCTGGGCTTTTAGATGCTCTGAAATGCCTTCTGTGCCGTTATTCGGTATGCTGTTTCTCTAAACAGTATCTCAGACTTCTCCACAAAACTAGACAGTGTCTCCAGACAATTTTAAATATAGCACTTGAAATGCACTGATGCCCACTCTGACTAGAACCTTTGTTAAATCTGATGGAGCTTTAATCGGTAGGGAAAGAGAATGACAATTCAATGGCAAAACACTCTGACTTCAGGAGGGCCAGGATTTCACCCAAATAGTTGAACGGGACACTGTCAGATTAACATTAAACATCAACACTTACATCCCTGAGATAGTTCCACTGTGGTGTTACAGCAGAGGTAATTTGACTCCTTATTGTTTGTTTTGTTTTGTTTTTTTAAATCTTAACTTTATCTGCTATGCCACTAAAAACCCCATGAAGTCATTACTAACATCTTCTTGCCTTTTAACCACACGCTCCCTGCTGCTTGATCACTTTTTATAGTCCACTCTGCTTTACCAGGAAGAATACTTTCACTTTGCAGCATTGGTCATAAAAAACAACCTTTGGGTTGCAAATCCTGCAGAGGCCGGTCTAAAGCCAAATAAAGTCAATTTACATTTAAATTCCACTTTTATTATATCATGATAGGTTTTACAAAAGCTGTTTATTTCTAATTAAAAATAAATGTGGGGCCTAAACTACCACAGCGTCTCCCTTTAACGTTGTACCAAATCACACAAGACAAATAGCACTGATCAAACATAGTTTTGGAAGATTGTTTGTTTCAAATGCCAGTCTGACCTAGAAAAGCTTGGTATAAATGTCATGCCTGTTTGAACAGATTGAAACCTGGCCTTATTTTACATTTCTTTGGAGTCGTTAAAGTACAAAGGCAATCTCTGATTTATCTCATGGCACCACAATTCCTTTCAGGCTTCCATTCCTGTCAGCAAAAAATTTGCCCTCTAAGGCCTGGTCTACATTAGACGAGTTGTCCTGGTATAATAATTGGTTTGTGTGTGTGTTTGTGATTTTTATTTTTCTACTAATAGTTATACCAGAATAAGCCTAGTATGAATGAAATTATACAAGTATAAAGATACTACATGCTCATATAGCTTATTTTGCTTCCTGAACTGGAATAAGCTATATCAGTATAAGCATTTTTCTACTGGTATAACTGCTTTCACATTCGCTTGGCAGGGATTGGTGCATTAACTGTGCTGCTACAGTTAAAGTGGCAAAACTTTTAGAGTCCTAATTCTCAATCCTGCAAGGAAGCAGGCTGTATTGGTGAAAAAAACTGACCTGGCTTAGATGGGAAGTGAAGGCAGCTATAAAATATATATTATATATATAGCCCTTCCCTTTCTCCCTACACACACACACACAGAAGCTAGGAACTGTCGAAAATTGGTAAGAGACACAGAAACAAAAAGAAATCTATGACCCGCAGAGTTAAGGACAATAAGAATGAGTTTTTTAAAGTATTTTTGAAACAAAAAGAGTCCTAATAAGGTATTGATCCATTACTAAATGGAAATGGTAGAATTAATATTAATGCAGAAGAGGCAGACGTGTTTAATAAATATTTTTGTTCTTTATGTGGGAAAAAAACAGATGATGTAGTCACATCATATGAGAAGTCTTTCCATTCAACTAGTATCTCAGGAGAATGTTAAACAGCAGCTACTAAAATGAGATATTTTTAAATGAGCATCCAAGAGTTTTAAAAGCTGTCTGAGGAGCTTGCTGGACTGTTAATTTTCAGTAAGTCTTTGAACATTGGGGAACTTCCAGAGGAAAGCTAATGTTGTGCCAATATTTTAAAAGGGCATATGAGATGACCCAGATAATTATACGCCTGTTAGTCTCATATTGATCCTGAGTAAGATAATGGAGTGGTTGATGTGAGCCTCAGTTAATAAAGAATTAAAGGAGATTAACATAATTAATGTCAATCAATCAACATGGGTTTATGGAAAATAGATCGGGTTTAACTCGATTTTTAAAAATGAGATTACAAGTCAGGTTGGTAGTATTGATGTGATACACTTAGACTTCTGTAAGGCATTTGACTTGGTACTGCATGACATTGTGTTTAGAAGAAACTAGCACATTTATAAACTTAATGCAGCACAAGTTAAAAGGATTAAGAAATGGTTGAATGCTACGTCTCAAAATGTTCTTATAAATGGGAAATCACCGAGAGGATGGGGTCCCACAGGAATCGGTTATTGGCCTTACACTTAAACATTTTTATCAGTGAACTGGAACAAAAAAAAAAATCATTACAGATAAGGCTTGCAGGGGACACAAAAATTGGAAGAGGAATAAAGAACAAAGAGGACAAGTTCCTGATACAGAGTGATTTGAGTTGCTTGGTAAGCTGGGCACAAGCAACCAATAGTACTAGTAGGTACGAGCAAAGTACTAGCAGGTTCAGATTAATTATGTCCCTATGTTGTAAAGGAACTGACAAGGAAAAGGATGGTGGATGTGTCTTGCACCTCACTAGACAGCAAGAAAACATAACATCATCACTGATAAAGTTTGCAAAGACACAAAAATTGGGGGTGCAAGCCAACAATATGAATTTCAATGT
Source organism: Mesoclemmys tuberculata (assembly GCA_007922155.1). NCBI lineage: Eukaryota > Metazoa > Chordata > Testudines > Chelidae > Mesoclemmys > Mesoclemmys tuberculata. Next base: position 13,071,930 of record ML675650.1, read on the forward strand.
GGCTAAGTTTAAGTGGATGCATCTAAGAACAAGTATTCTAGGCCATATTTACACAGAATGGGGCACTTTATCCTGGGAAGCAGTGTCTCTGAAAAAGATTCGGGGGTCATGGTGGATAATCAGCTAAACGTGATCTCTGAGTATGACTCTGTGGCCAAAAGGGATAATGCAATCCTTGGGTGCATAAAGTGGGGAACCTCAAATAGGAATAGAGAGATGATTTTACCTCTGTATTTGGCACTGGTTCAACTGCTGCTGGAATACCGTGTCCAGTTCTGACACCCATAATTTAAGGAGATTCTTGAAAAATTGGAGCGGGTTCATTGAAAAGCCATGAAAATGATTAACAGATTAGAAAACATGCCTGTAAAGTGATAAGCTAAATAGCTTGTGTTCCTTGAGTCTAATAGAAAGAAGGTGAAGGGATGACTTGATTACAGTCTGTAAGTACCTACATGGGAAATAATTATTTGATAATGGGCTCTCCAGTCTATCAGAGAGAGGTCTAATACAACCCAAAGGCTGCAAGGTGAAGCTAGACAAATTCAGACTGGAACTAAGGCACACAGGTTTAATGGTGAAGGTAATTAACGACTGGCACACTTCAACAAGGGTCGTGGTGGACTCTCCATCATTGACAATTTTAAAATCAAGATTGGAGGATGTTCTGAAAGATCTGCTCTAGGAATTGTCTTGGGGAAATTCTATGGCCTGTGTTATACAGGCGGCCACTCTAGTTAATCACAGTGGCCTCTTCTAGCCTTGGAATCTTTGAGAAGACACTGAGCACTCTGGCCCCCGTACAGCATGGCCCTTGAGCATGTTTTCCATTTTAATCATCGCAGTAGTTCTATTTACGTCAATAGGACTACGGACTTGATTGAAAAGTTTCATGTGTGCTTAGATGCTTTGCTCTGTCGGTATCAGAGTGCTCAGCCTCCCTGACTGGGAAATGCTTAATAATAATAATGTCTCTCTCACATCAGAAACTCTCTCTGCCAGCGGGATGCTCTGGCATACACTCACCATGCCTGGAAATGGTGCACCATTGTGTAGCACCGTTAGCTTCCATTTGGATGCAGAAGCATTCGGCGTCACATCCAATTTGTTTATTTTTGTACTGCTTGCATGAAACCTTTCCATGTTTGTCATATGGCAATATTCTTTGTTTTAATAGGATTACGGGATGGATTGCACTATGCTTGGGAGGATTGCTTGTATTTTAGACATTAGACCTCATAACTGACTTCAGGGGCATTAGAGTCTCTTTGTTGTTTGAGTTGGGTCTGTTCCCAGGTTGCTATCAACTATCAGGCTATTTCAGCTAAGTATCTGTTTAAAGATTCAACTTTCCTTACCCAAAACAGCCAGAAGGGGGTATACTGAGGCTAAATGCATCATGGCCATGATACAGTCAAACCAATTTATTATTGTTTCCTAGTTTAAATGTTTCTGAATCCGCAAAATCGTAAAGACTGTTTCATAACCAGAATTAAGCTTTCTTAATCAGACGTATGGCCATGCATTCCTCATTATATAATTGAACTGAGCACACTTTCTGTCCCTTTTAACGTTTGGTCCACAATGATAAGTGAATGCAAACATGGCACCGTCTTACTAAGCAGTGCTGCTGCTCTATGTGTTTTCAGTGTCATAGCTTCTGACTTTTAGGACAATAAAGATTTTTCTGCCCTTTCTTTTTTACTCCTGATATCCCTTCAGAGCCAACACAACCAGGAGTGGCTGGATTCCCAACCTATCCCAAATTTTCCTTCTCACATGGGCCTCTTCAAAAATCAGCCTGAACTCCCAAAACAAAGTACATGAAGTTCCCTCACACTTCATGCAGTCAATCCCCTGGCTCAGTCTGCGGAGGTACTGAAGGGCCTATGTGGTACAGAATGGCTTGGGCCAATACCACTCAACATGCACTTAGTCCTGGTTTCTTTGAACAAGGAAGCATGTGAAATGGCAAAAGCAGCTGCAAAATTCACAGCTCACAGAACTCCAGAAAACAGCTGCCCTCTTGCCAACCTATAGCATTAAAAAAAAAAAAAAAGCATGAGTCAGGTCTCCATAACCATCAGACTCTCTTAGAAATAATGAGATTTTTAAACAATAGTATTTAGGTTCTTTTTATTGCCCTTCGGGTGTTCGAGTCTCTAAAGAGTCTTGTTCTCTAGTGTCTCTCTACAACCATGAGGGCTTGAAACTTTTCTAAATGAAAAGGTGAAATTTTCACATTCTCTCATGACTCCAAGAGTTAGGCCTGTAAAGAAACATACTAGAAATTGCAAGTCACAATAGCGTCATGGGGAGTGTTAGCAACGTGGTGGTTGTGTTCCAACCTTCAGCCAGACAGCAAACTCTCCCGACTGCTCCTAATCCCTACTCAGACACATTAAAAGCTTGTGTTAAATGCATATGCCTGGACTTCTACTCAAAACCACCTTCCCAGATATAAGCCTGATGAATCAGTAAACTTCAGAAGCCAGTGGCAATCCATCTATGCTATTCTGGCTAGATATAAAAGGGTCTTTTGAAGACAAAGGCAATATCTTCCTCTGGCAGCTTTTTCTAGCTGAGGTTGCCCATTACTTACAATTATTCTGGAATGACCATGCCCAGATTCTGCTGAAAAAAAAGCAAAACTATCCCATGAGTGACACAAGTCAATTTGAAATGTTCAAGCTGTCTAAAGCAGCGTGCTGGTCAGTCTGCTTTTCTCTTGGAGACATGTCTCCTCTGCTGAATGTTAAAATCGTCTCTCGAGCCCCTTACATACATATACCCCTCCATAAGCACCCATCCACTGATAAAAAGTCAGCAGATCCTCTGCTCACCACTGTCCAGCAGCATATCTTCCCTAACAGGGGTGCCAGGAGAATTACAACATAGGCATATCTTCAGTGATTCTCTTTGGCTGAATGGGACTTCGGTTACAATATCTTCAAAGTGAACCACAAGCTTATTGACATCAAAGGAAAGGAAATCAGGTCCCAAATAAGTGGTCTATAAATACAGCATATGTATTTTGAATCAAAATATTTAGTGTCAGTAAACTTAGTGGGCCACCTCTGCCTTCTTTATCATCATGACTTTTATTAGTCTGTCTTCAACCCATTAAAACACCGCTAACATCAAATCCACTCTGGGGGGTTATTAGAAAATAAGGTGACCAGATAGCAAGTATGAAAAATCAGGATAGGTGGGAGATAATAGGCACCTACATAAGAAGAAGCTCTGAATATTGGGACTCTCTCTATAAAATCGGGACATCTGAGTACCCTATTAGAAAAGCTCCCATCCTTGAATTAGCTCCTCTCTACAGTACTCAGAGTAGATGATAATCTAAACATTAAAGATTGTGTGAATTATCTAAGAGGAATATCCCCCCAGGTTGTGCTGTACGACACTGGTAAAAGGCTCATCAGCCCAAGAGCAGTTTTCTTATATCAGATGAAGAAGACAAGATTCGGTCTGCAAAACCATGCAAACATATCCCACTGAAGACATGAAGCTTATGCGGAGGAATCCTGTTGTCGAGGCCAGACATTTAATTCACACAATGTTTTTATTGAAATGCCAGAAAGTTTTAGTCTTGACTTCAAGTGTTTGGTAAATGCATGTGTATTTCTAACATGGCAGTGACTGGATCTCCTTTGAAATCTTAAAGGCCAATGGGCTTCGAAATATTGGATCTATGTTCTGAAAATATCGACAACATTTAAAAAAAAAAACAATGCTAAAAGAAGAAGGAACCCAATGGTTTTTTTGGGGATAAGGCTTACTAAAGAACTTGCGTGTAGCTATACTCCACACAGCTGAAGGGAGAGCAGCAGAGATGGTATGTGATGGGTGAATAAATTTAATTAGGACCTACGATAAGGGCCTTCTTATTTATAGGGAGAGAGAAGATGAACAGGTGCTTTTAATTAAGGACCACCACAAGCATGTTTCTCTCTCTGCATTAGACAGGTTTGATTGCTAAACAAAAACATATTAGGGGGAAACTATTTCCCCTAAATAAGTATGTTACTGCAGTTCTTTTTTTTTTGGTTTTTTTTTTAGGAAAATGGTCTAAAGAGGGTAAAGTGGCTATATCACAATAATAATGGCTTGTTCCCTGTTGTGCTCTTATTTTAAAATAGAGATGGGCTTGAGACAAAATTTTGGTTCTCAAAACCCTTCCCCCTCCAAAATCTTGTGCTATTTAAAATCTAAACCTAGGTTCAGATTTGAATGCTGCAAATAGTCCTTGTTTATACTGCATAGTGAGTTGGACTAAACCCCTGGATGTCAAACCCTGGGAGGTCCAATCTCCAGCTCACCAAACCTCTTTCTATCCCAACCTAGAAACAGCCATGCTGGATGCCCATCTAGTCTCCAACTGCGACCAGCACCAAGAGCTTCAAAAGGAAGATGCAAGAAGCCTCGGTGTGCAATTTTGAATTTTTTTTCCTGTTCCTATCCTCCATGAGCTAGATCTTGCTTTGTATTCTGAAGCATGAGGTTTTAGATCCCTTCCAAATGTTGTTCTTATATTAGAAAGAGTTTATGAAAAGTAAGTATGGATGTTCTCGTTAATCATATACATTTCTGATGGGTTGTTTTTTAAAAAATCTTGCAAAGCTTTCAACCCAAATAATCTCATCATATAAATCATTTATTGTTAAGACATTAGCTCAGTTCTTGGTAAGATCTTCTCTTCCACTTCCTGTCCTAAACAGTTATGTAGTTGTGATGACTATCATCTTGGTCATGATCAAGGATTCAACCTGGGGCCATGTGAAGTAAAACCAAAGGGCTGTACAGTTTGAGCTAAGGATGAAGGCCCATGAGGGAAGGAAGTTGGTCAGAGGTGCTGTAACAGACCCATGTCTTCTGTAGATTGGGCACAGAAGAGGAGACATGCCACACACTGAAAAACAGGTAGCATAGCATTGCTCTTAGAGCTGTATAGCAACCAGAATTTCTGTTTTGTGGAAAATTCAGTGATTTGATTTCTTTCTGAATCAGAAACAAATTAAATAAATAAATAACCGAGTAGGTTTGCCACAAAAATGACATTTCCCATAACATTTAGTTTTGGGACTATCAAAGTATTTCATTCTGAACCGTCTCCAAGTGTTTTCATTCAATTTTCTAAATGAAATTTCATCAAAATCAACATGTGCCCACAGGAAGCTTGGCGGTCAGTAAAACGGTATTTTCCGTCAGAAGAATGTTCTGGCTCTGGTTGCTGTGCACGAAATTGCTGTGCCAGTTTAAAGAGCCAAAGATATTTGCCATTCAGAGGTGGGGGAAGGGATTCCTGTATCAATATTTTGTAACTTATTCTCAGGGATGAAAAGCCTGTCTAAGCAAACATTTTTTTTATTGTTAAGCCAAGGTGGACAACTTTCTAGCACAGACACTAAAGATCTTTCATATGGTCCAAATCAAACTCGAACATGAGAAGCGTGATAAATGCAAGTAAGACATGGATAGGCTTAAGACTCTTCTTTCACTGGACTTTCTCCTTGGCCTCTAGATGACAAGGGTATTAGGAAAAGGAAGCAATTTTTCATCCTGTCCTAGGGGAAGGAATATTTGAAAGATATTTCCTGTGACTGGACTACATCATCCCTTCTGTGCCTGGTCTGAAATATGAAAGACCATTTCTCCCTAGCATTCAACAGAAATGTCTTTTCCCATGAATTAGTGTGCATCAGATTCATTGAAGGTTTGTAGGTGAGCAGTGCAATGGGCTGGACTGGGGGTGGGTAGGTTAAAATGTTTCAGCATTCCAGTGAAATTTAATGGCCCATTGGGATAGCCCTTGACAGCCGATTCTTTTGATCTCCTTAAATTGTATACCACTTACCAGCTCCCTCATGCCAGAGGCAGAAATGGTCACTTAATCCAATCCAATACCATATCCTGTGTACAATACACAGCGCTGATAAAATTAAGCAACAGTAACAAAACAGCCTCTTCGTATCCTTATAATATAATGCACACAAAAGGTGCTGGATTAATGTAACATCAATTTTGATCACTTCCAAATGATATCAAATGATCAAATGATATAAAAAAAATCAGATACACCCCAAGTCCCATTAAAATGTGTCTTGTTTAATGATTTCAAGGTCATATATCAGACCCATTGTTCTAAAAGGTCAGTGGGATTCCCAAGAGTACTGATTCAGAGATAAAATTCTGGGCTCAGTACCAGTGTCTGGCATATTTACTGCCTCTAAGTCCTTTATTTGACAGTGGTTTTGGTCACTGTGTGGCTATGTTGACCTAGCAGCCTACCTTACATACAGCCCTTTCTGCTTTGTTGCAACTCCTCTTGTTCTATCGGGCTGGCCCACAACTCCCAGCATTTTCCTGTCATTCTCACTCACTTTTTTCACTTGGTCCTTAGAGAAAGCATCATGAAGGGATACTACAAAGGACACAGTCCAATCGAATACTGTCAGGAGGGTTTCTTTAAATAATTTTAAAGAATACTAAATAAAACAAAAACCCAGCCACAGAAAGGGCCATGAGAAGTTTCAAGAACTGAAATGTAATCCTGGTTGGGACCCTGCTTCCATGGAAATCAATGTCAAAATTGCTCAAGAAAGCAGATGACACCCTCAGTGCTGATTGAAAGGGGATGGAAAACTACCTTCAGTAGTGGTGTCTCAAACCCAATCCATCAAAAGTGGTATTGCCAGCTTTCCGTCTCAGTAATTCTGAAGCTAAAAGGATACTGAACGTAAACTTCTGTGTCAAGGCAATTGCCCAAGATCTTATCCTGGCCACCTAAGCCATCACTTTTGAGCGCAGCTTCAATTACCAACAACATCAGAAGGAGGTGAGCCATAAAACGAAGAGTGGCATCAAAATCATCGGAAGGCTAGCAGGTTTTAGCGCTCAACACTATGGACAGCAATGCTGGCTTTAATTTATTCCATTGCCGAGTACTGCGAAGAAGCTCACACCTGGAACTTGTTGATATCCAGCTGAAGGTGGCTATGAGACTTGTAATTGGCTCCCTGAAGTCCATTCTGTTGCCTTAGCTTCCAATCCTCACAAGCATCCTTCCTCTGGCCATCTGGTGAGAGATGGCTACATTGTATGAGTACAAGAAAGCTCTCATTAATCAAAAGATCCTGCTGCATGACAACCTCATTCACTCACCTTGCACTGATTAAGTTCCACTGACTTTTCTGGGCAGCTGAAGCTTTTCTGTCATCTAACTTCAACCCAGAAGACACCTGGTGGCAGGATCTGACAAACAAAAAGCAGCAAATCTCCAGGTTTCTTGCTCTGCCGAAAGACAGTGGATGACCATCAATCTCATTAGGACGTTACATGGAATCTGATGCACAAAAGAAAAACCAAGGATTTGCTACAGTGCAAATGCAGAGTCCACCAAACCACTGAACATATTGTGGACAAGTGCCCCGTCTTTTCATTTCCAGGAGGTATAGTAAAAGTGCACTCTGCATGGATTTCAAACCTATCAACTTGTAAATGTGGCTATTTCCACACAAGAGAAAAAGAATGGCAAATTCTCATTGGATTTCTGGGACAACAATTGAGGCCCCTGATAAAATGCTGTTGAATAGATTACAGAAACAGGCAGCTACACTGAAAAAATGGAAAGGGAATTAAGGATGGAGAAAAAAGGAAACAGGCTGGCCTTTTTACACAAAAAGTTAGGAGACTTGTATGGTCTTGCAGAGAGTAAGCCAAATTAATTCCTTGCAGAACTATTGCAATCAATGGGGTCACCCCACATGTGTTTTAGTCCTTAATTTCTCTACTCCCTAAACATGAAGAGTGTCTTCTAAAGCTGTGGATGGGTTTGTTCAGGGAACCTCACACTGTGATTGCCAACATGTCTCATATTTGCGGGGTGATAGAAAATGGTTTAATGTTTACACTAAATTGTGAACAAATGTCTCTAAAAGGAATAAGGTTGGGGTGGGTAATAATGTGACTCTTTTTGGTTGTTTGATCTGACAGGAAAGCAGCATTTCACTCTTCTCTGGCTGCTTCTTAAGATGAAGGTATTTTCATTCAGTTTTCCCTAATGTCTGCCTCAAAATGGATCAGTGAAACACAACAAAGCACAAACTCCATTTGTGCTCTAGCCCCAGACAGATATTTGCTTAGTGACCTTTTGGCAACCCATGAGAAAGCCTTATGTTTTTCCCTGCATATGTACACATTAGCCTTGTCTTAAGCTCAGACTGATAATGGGTTTCAGCTAATTTGTGAGAGTGAATTAGTAGTAAAGATGGAACCACATCCTGTGTAAGAAAAAGAACCTGTTCTAGAACTGTCTGTATGATTCACGGGCAAGTTGCATGCCATTCTTATCTTGACAGACACTGGGAAACCTTGTTTGTGGTTCCATTAAACAGCCTAGAGCTCACACACAAACCATTGTGATGCCTGCACAACTGCTAGTAATGACAGTGGAGGTGAATCTGAGCCAAGCTGCTGTCCTTTGGTTAAGGAACTTTTGTTTAGAGCATGGGTATTTTTAGCTTAAACAACTGCAAGAAACTACTACAGCACATTTTAACCCACTGCTCACTAGGTCAGCACTCCACTTCTTATGAGACGTGTTATATGAGAAGATAAATCTTCCTGACTGACTGAAAGAGGCTAGAATGTGTCCTAGAAGTAACAGACTTCCATGTTCTATGGATTGGATACACATCAGAATGGATAATTGTGTTGTTATGCAGTAAATTGCTGCAGCAGTTTAAAAAGTTAGACATTGCTGCAATTCAGTGTGTGTGGGGACGTGGGGGCAAGTGATTCCCACAAATATTTTGTGCTATGCTACTTTGTGTCAGCCAGCTGATTACATGGGAAATTCCATCTGGCTCGTCCACCTCGTAGAGACTGAATTCAGAACATTCTCTAATATTAGCCCTGAAACCCCACAGCTGAACACACACTGCTTTGGGAAAGGTAAATTCTGGAATCAGCTTTACATCTGGTGCCTAATCTTTATGAACCAAAACAGGACCTTGGAGCTGAATCCGCTAGAAGGTTGAGTAGGTTAGCATTCTGAACCATATTAAAGCTAATGTTAAAAAATGATCAAAGACAGATTTTTTAAAGAAAGTTTCTGTGCCTATGGGAACAATGTGTGGATTATCCAAAAGGTACAAAAGTTTATTTCGAAAAAATCACAGGGTCCATAGAGTGCATAATCTGTCAAATCCCAAATTAAGGGTAATCGGTTTAGCAGGACGGTTGTGCTGTTAGCATCCAAACATTTGGGTACATCACGCATACAAAAGAAATACTGGAGATCCATTTGTGGAAAGCAAGTATGATGATTAGCGTGGATTGTTCCCTCAGTGACTGAGAAGGTTAGGGTAGATAGTCCTTTAGCCAATACGATCCACAAATCAGAGGTCTTTCTGCATCGCCTCTCGGGTGTGCTCTGCGTCATTCCTCTCGGTATTACCAATGTCCAGTGATGTGTTCTGAGTAGATGCCCCTGGAGTAGACACCCTGATGGTGTCTGACACCACGAGATGCCGCATCACCCGAGCGGAACGCCAACCAATTCTGCCCACCCGCAGCACCCACTCGTTGCTGGGGTCCCATGCTTTCCGGGCTTTGATGATCAGCATGTGCGTTTGTACCTGGTAGCGTTTTGCTCTCAAGGCATCAGCCGGGGGGACGTACTTTTCCTTTAGAGCAAAGGCGTCACAAAAGCCTGGGTCCTGTTTTAGCTCCTGCATTCTAGCTCCACTGGCAATCCAAACCATGTTGTTGGATCCCAACAGAATGGAACATCTAAAGCCTGGCTGCTTTCCCTAGTGCAAACATCTCTTGGGGGGAAAAAGGCAGCCTAGGAAATGGCCATAATCCTTTAAAAGTAAGAGACTGGTGGAAAGCCCATAGATGGTTTTGTCATCTTCTGACTTCCACACAAATAAATTCTCATTTGAGATTAGATTAAACATGGTAATATTGGAGAAAAATAGATTATGCACCTCTTTTTGCCTTCAGATGGTCACAGGATGTTGTTTATAAACAAGCAGCAGGCGGTTGTTGTGTGCCATCATGCATGTGGCTTCAAACTAGTGTACGTGCTTGCTGTTGTGACATGCATCAACATGAATTCCAGCCAATGGATTTAGTAAGGGCTTGTTTACAAATGTATACACAATATTGTAATTCTACTGTTTACGTCTCCTGTTTGTTTACATGGCCAACTGATGATTATGTCTTAAGCACCATTGGCCAGCACAAATTAGTCAGTCTCCTTTGCAAAACTAACATAGACAAATCCTCTTGTCTGTGCTGCTTCTATGGGTAGAATCTTTTGTCATACTTTTAAAGACAACCTCCTCACTCTGACATTAACAAACAATCGTACTTGGCCAGAGTGTGTTCTGCCCCTGCACATGTGTGGAAGGGTGGGGAGAAAGTATATGTTTCTCTTTCCTCCGTGAGCCACTCACATGGACTATGTACAAAGGGAGTCCTTGCTATTCTCTGCCTCAGCAATAGCTTTTGCAAAGAGGACAGCGTCCTTGAGTTGCCCCCTACTGCATCTGTCCGCAGAGCTTTACTCTTCCGGTTATTCGTCAGACCCCTTGATGTGGGATGCCTTGCATTTCTACTCTAAGGGCATGTCTACGCTGCAATTAGACACCCATGCCAGCCAAGTTGGGCTCTGGGGCTTGGGGTAAAGGGCTGTTTAACTGTGGGGCAGACGTTTGGGCTTGGGCTGGGACTCAGGCTCTAGGACCTGTGAAGAGAGAAGGTACCAGAGCTTGGGCTGCAGCCCGAGAACCAATATCAACACCACAGTTAAATGGTCCTTAGCCCAAGGCCTGGGTCAGCTGGTCTGGGACAGCCACGGGTGTCTCACTGCAGTGTAGACATACCGTTTGTGTCTGATGCAAAGTCCATTGAAGCAAATGGATCAGGTCTTTGCTTTGTCAAGCTCTTTTGGAGAGCAAAGGGGTTCTGATACATGTGCACAACACACCATCTGACTGTTGTCTTAGCATGCATTATGAAAGCTTTGGGAATCAGAGACAGTAATGTATAACAACATGTCTTTTTCTTCTAATTGCTAATTCACATTGCACATGCATGTGTTTTTGAGAGGCTCCAATTCATATTTTATGCTGTGCAAGGACAATGTTAATGACAAAATATTTGGTCCAAGCACAGTCAGTGATTTAATAACCCATCTGCACATTTTGAAATGCCGTTCAACTCAGGTTGCCTTATTATTCATAGATGTTTTTGTGCCATGAACAGCTACTGTAACTGTGATAGATCGATCAAGTAATTTCCTATTCATCCATCTCTGTCTAGTCTAGTAACACCCCCAGCGTATTTATTAGGCCTTCCTGGCTGACTTTTATATTTCAATTGTTGAAACACAAATTAAAATATAGCATGACACTGTCCCCTTGCGGAATCAGGGCACACGGCTAGAGGGGCTGGAATGCAGCACAGTCGGTACTTGAACAAACCCACTTCAGCAAAACAACATCTGACATGGAAGAATATCAAAACTCTGTTGGATGTAAACAGGTGAGGGGAAAACAGGATAAGATGCTGTTTCCTGGAAATTAGAATAAATCAAAGAATAATTAAAAGACACACGAAGGGGAGATGTGAAATTCTGGTCTTGGAGTTACTGGAGCAGGTCCTGTGTGTCACTCTAGATAGGACGTTACACGGAACCTCTGTGGAGTGTAACTTCTGAGAAGGTTAGCAATTTGCAAGAATATCAGTTTAGTGACTACTGGAATTTCAAAACCATGCTACAGATGTAGCATCAAGAGTATATGCTCTGTGGAGGACAGAAGAGGACACTGCACAGTTTTTTTCAAGGCAAGGGTGGGATGGAAGTGAACACTTCACTATTGAAAACACATTCCTTCCATCTGCTGTGCTCCAGAACGTATAGGAAGGCAAAGAAAGGATCAGCTATTGTGTAAAGAGTAGTCAGCTTGGGAAAAGTTTCAAATGTACCAAATTGATTTAGGAGTCTCAATCCCATTGAGTCAATAGCATGGGGGCTTCTGTCACTTAAGGGCCAACGCTTCCAAAATCACCTGTCAAGTGTTTCAAAATAAAGATTTTACTACTTGCAGAAGACACTCAGGACCACCGAAAGTGACAAAATGATGTAATATTGGGAACAGCATTCATTCCATAAGGCTGAATCTTGCAAAAGCTAGTTCCTGAGCCCGTTCCAAATGAATCCAAGGGAAATGCTATCACTGACTTCACCAAGAGCAGGGCTGAGCCTCCAAGCAATGTTTACATAGAAGTGGTCAAGGAAACCACCTTGGAGAGATTCAGGAGAGCTCTTTGGTGTACCAGGTTTAGTGGAATGTTTTACATTTGAGCTGAATCAAGGGACATGTTCAGTCAAGTCAGGCAATGTTCTCCAAGGCGTGTTTGGGGGCGAGAGAAGAGGAGAGAGAGACACACACACAGAAAGACAGACAGAGCCTCCCCATCCAAATGGCTGTAGTTTAGAAGATGGTACTCTAAACTGGGAGTCAGTAGATCCTGTCCCGTGTCACTCATTTGGGCCCGGTCTACACTTACCTTTGCGATTCGGCGGCAGTCGACGGGAGATACGCAAGTGACATAAATCACTTGCGTATCTCCCATTGACTTCGCTGCGTCTCTTCCGCATGGTGTCCACACTGTGCTGCGTCGACACAGTTCCCTTCGACGCAGCGCTACGCCACTTACCAAGGTGGTTTTCCTGTGTTGCTTGCTGGATCGACTGAGCGGGTCTACACAGATCGCTCAGTCGATCCAGAGCAATTAATCTGATGGTGGCGAATTTGCCACCATCAGTGTAGACCCAGCCTTAGATTGCTAGTGTCATTGGCAGATTTGAAGTTTCAGGTGTATGAACAGAAGATTTGAGATTGGAGGATGAAAACATAACCTGCAACATGCTGATATTGTTTAGAGAAATCAATTAGAAAGACACAGCAAGAGTTAATAGAAATAACCCTGCAAAATTAATTAAATACCACACATGAAATATTTCTAAACAAAATAAAAGGCGTAATAAGCAAAAAATATGAAATTCAAGGTAAGCATCTGATTTAGGTCGTAAACTCTTTAGGCCAGGAATCTGGCCTATTGTGCTTGTACAGCAGTGAGCACCCCAGAAGTGGTTAATAATTAAAGAAAGAACAATAATCCCCCAAACCACAAAAACCTGAAGGCATTAAAAAAAAAATCCTGGTCTCGTCAGAGGAAGTAGAACAGGCAGAGGAGTTCTGTTACTTTCAGGTTGACTCCTGCAAGCTCCTTGCACATAGAACACGTGCTGAAATAAACTCCAGTAGGATTGCAGAATTAGGCCCTAGGGGTATGTCTACACTGATGGCAGAAAATTCGCCACTGTCAGATCGATTTATCTGGATCGACTGAGTGGAAGGGAAGACCTGCTCAATCGACCGGAATTCGATCTATTAAAAAGACCTCCAAAAAAAGTGTAGCGCTGTGCTGTGGAGACAATGCGCTAAACAGCTTGTGTAACTCCCATTGGCTACAGCTGAGTTTTGCCAGCAGTACAGATCAGGCCTAGGACTGCAGAGAATTACCAGAGATGGAGAACTAAAGTCAGTGATGTCAGCCCCATTACCCTTTGTTACATTTTCAAACAAGCACCTATGCGCGTTCTCTCACACTGCTTCTTACACTTGGACGTTGCTTCCTGTGAATATCTGCAAAGCTTCCTCATTAGCTTCTTTAATGCCCTCCTTAAATTTCCTTTGGCATGAAATCTACAAAAAACTTGACAGCGGTTAGGCTGCTGGTGCACTGCGACTACTGCATGTCAATGAGACCAGTGTTGTTTCATTGTTTCCTACACTCCCCGTCAGTCTGTCTGTTGTCTCTGCTCTTACATTTAGATTGTGAGCTCTCTGGGACAGGCCTTTTTTTCTGAGTTTGCCCAGTGCCTAGCACAATAGGGTCCTTGCCCTTGACTGAAGCTCCTAGGTGCTATGATAATACAAATGATTGCCACCACCACCTGCATAAGCAACCACAGCTCCACTGAGTCAATGGATTTACACTCACTCACTGCAATGGTGAATCAGGTGATGAGACTCCGGAGTCTACATAGGACAGTGCTCACCACACAACCAACCTCCATGTGTCAGATGATGAGAAACTGACAGGAGACAGGGCTAGGGGAGATCGAAGTGTGAAATTCTCCAATCATCTGCTCGATGTCCTTTGGGGCAGGGCTTGCAATTTACAATATTTGTACATCTCTAAGCACAGTGGGGCCCTTGACCTACTTAGATGCTTGGGGCTATTACAAAATATGTTGAACAACAACAAAGAGCATGAATTACTGCATAAAAAAATGGGGAAAAAACCCCAGCGCAAATTAATGAGAATCCCATCAGAAAACACAGCCCTTGCTCATAAAAACATACATGTTTATTTAGATGTTACTATAAACATCCCTAGACTGAAAACTAGATTTCTAGCATTTGAACACTCCCAATGACCATTTATCCAGGGGAACAGGAATGGGACAGTAGCTCAGCAACAAATTAGTAAGAAAGGAACACATTCTCATTTCCAAACCAATGTTTGAAGCACTGTAGGGAGGATCATGCATTGTTGTTGCGGGTTTTTTGTTATTGAAATTGTTAGCCAAATTTAAATCCAATAACGTAGTGACGAATACTTAAACTTAATCCTCCAGAAAAGAAGCACCCAAAAAAAGCATACTAAATTTTACAGCATGGCATGATTTGTACAGCAGTACAGACACTAAACACAATCCAGTGTTTAGCGTCTGTATTGCTGTCGAAATCACGAAATGGCTGAGCTACACAATAGGAGCAGTACTAAATTACAGAGCGCTCGCTGCCATGCAGTCCAGCTCGCTATGGTCAGGATATGTGTCACCCTGTCTTTTTTGGTCACACTGTTTTCCCTGCGATTTTTCTCTCTCCTCTTTTTCAGCATATACCTCCCTCAGTGTTTCACTTGCCTCTAAAAGTAGGCCTATGCCAGGTGCCCCTTTTGGTTTTATATATCTAAAGAAATAAAATAAATAAATTCAGTTGGTTGTCATCTCTTTGCTCCCTTTCCCCTCCCCTAATTTTATCCTTATAATCAAAGGCTTCTCTCCCCCCAGGGTCGTATCCCTTTGAAGTGAATGAGTCTGCCACAGAAACAAATGGCTTAAACATCTGACGTCTTGGCATGCCAGTGAATTCCAGCAGCTGCTACTGGAATCTACTGGCAAGTCCTTCTGTCAGATACCAAAGCCAATGGTATTCACAATGGGCCCAGTCAAAGAGATACAGTCTCTTCATTCCAGTTAGGATTCCAGCAACAGCAATGCTTCAGTGCATAGCAGGAAGTGTTGGAGGCACTGTAAAGGCAATTTTAAAAATGCTTAATATGTATGGGCTTCATCTCCTGAACTTGTGTCTCTTAAGGGAAATCTTTAGGTCTTTGGAGAACGAAAGATCATATTATCCGAGTCTAAGCAGAGGCTTTCTGTTTGTTCCTGTCACTAAAGCACAGGACAGCCATCCTGTTCACTATGGATGCCACACAATCATCTCAGAAGTGCTTCCCCCCCGACAAAAAAGCCAACAAAAAACAAACCAACACTACGCAGCTGTACAGTAAATGTTACCAAAAGTCCAAGTTTCTCTGAGGTTTGAAAAAAAATCTCCTGCCTGCTATTTGGAATTGTAGGAAAATACCCACTTTATATAATAATAAGCCAAGCTGGCTTCAGAAATAGTTTTTTTTTTAAAAGTGTCTCTTTCTTCCGTTTAGATTCACACCCTGCTGCAGCACACGTCTGTTGAAGAAAATCTCTGTGCATTCACAACTTTCTCAGACAGCAAAGGAGAAATTTTCCAGACGGCATTTGCAGAAGACTCTTCAGTCTGAGATAACGTGCAGATCAAACGTAGAGCTAGATACTCAGCTGTGCCTGAGCTCCGCTCAGCACAGCTGAAGGGATGAAAAGGTGACTTGAAATTTACTGTCTTACTGATCCTATGGGTGGATGGGTTTGCGCCAGCTGCAAGGGTAAGTTAGAGCAGTCCAAAGGCTGCTCCAAATTATACTTGTATACATAAAGCCTCAAAGGTTGTTAAGTGCAAGAGATCACCAAGTTTCAGTGGTTCTCTGTCTATGTCCCCTTCCTGTGACATGTCTCCTATGCCAGAAGAATGTCCAACTGGCTCTTATAAGCCCATTGTCTACCAGCTTTGTATCACCAGAGAGGTGCAAAGCTGGTGAGCTTGGGCTGGGGGTGAGAACAATCTGGCCTTAAAACAGGAAGTGATATATTGCAAAAATACAAGGTTACATCAAAAGATAAATGATTTTTGGTTTAATTTCTGATCAAATCCACAAGTCAGGTAGTTAGATGTCTGCTACCATTTGATGATCATAATTTACTTCAGACTCAAACAGGTCAGGTAGCGAGATGTTTAAGTGCCAACATCTGTTGGAACAGTTCATGTTATAAATAAACTAGACTAGGGTGATTTATTAATTCTGTTTCTGTGACCATGTGTCCCTTCTTCCTTTCCTAACCTGCTTCTTGAGTCCAAAGCTGCCAGAACGTTTTGATGTCATGATATGTTGGCAAAATGGAAAAGAAACAAAGAAAGCAGACTGAGTGAAATCCGGTAATGGCTGGTGCACCAGCAAATTAGAGTAAATAAAAACATGTGAGCCTGGATCTATGTAAACGATGTTCCTGGCCAACCAGCTTTTCTTGAATATGATTTCACAAAACCATTTGATTTAGTTCTGTGGACTGTGCTTGTCTTTCCATTTCTGCATTGCCTAAACAAAAACAGTTGTCAGCTGCAGTTAGTACAGTAATGTCATAGTCTCATAAAATTATATATTTTTTGTTGTCTACAGATTTATAGGCAACTTTTTTACACTGCTTTGCCATATCATTGTCTACCATTCAAGTACTACATCAAAATATGTTTAGAATCAGTGCAAATACACTTACATTAACTTCCTTATTGTGCCATAAAGAATTTCATTTCCCTGTTATTAGCTTGACTTTCCCTTAAATTGAACTTCCAAGTTCCGTTGTATTTTACCAGTCACTGACTGTGGCTGAAATATCCTGTTTTGTTTCACAGAATTGTACTGTCCTTGGTGGTACTAGTTGCATATGTGAGAAACTTACTCATGTGCACGTAAATCAAAACCACTTGTATGAAAAATTATCACCACATTTTATGTAGTTCAAGCATATCCCAAATCAAAGTAAGCTATGTTATATAAGGGCTACATCACTGAATTTTTTAAAATCACATGTATTCAGGGATTAGTTATAAACCCTTCTCCATACCCATGCAGAGGAGGAAGGGGAAATAAGGGACCTTCTCATGACTTGATGAGAGTTATTCACAGCTCTATAGTGAAGGCAGGAGAAATGGTAGAACAGCTGTCAAAGACTTGCTATCCCCTCTCCTGCATAATAGATGGGAAAGGATGAGCAGCACCTTGGCTCTTTCCCACAGCCCAAAGAGGGAAACAGGAACTAGATTTCCAGTCAGGGGGAAAAAAAAGGAAGATAAAATGGAGGGGATAAAAACGAACACTTTTCCCCTCTTTCTTTTCCTTTTCTAGTCCGTCCCTCCTTTTTCAGTGGAAAAAATGGGATGGGTAGTAAAAAGAAAAAGAAAAGAGAGGAAAAAAACAAATCGAAAACTGAAAGCAGAGTTTCTTAATTTCATTTTGTTTCCAGTTTTTTTTATGAAAAAAATTGAATGTTTGAAGTAAAATTTCAATGGTTTTGCAAATCATTTCGCTTGACAAAACTGTACTTTTCAAAACGACAAAACATTTTAGCTGAAAATTTGTTGACCTGCTCTTGTCATAATCCATGCCTTACAGAGCCACCATATGTCCCCTCTGCCACTGTGCCCCTGCCCTAAGTGGTTATTCCTTTGTAAGTGGTCCAGGACTGATGGAAGGCGTGAGAATGGGTATCCGGTATTAGGTATGACCATCCTCTGAACACAGTCCCATTGAATCAATGGATCCGCTCATAGAGGAAGGCACTTTTCAATAAAAACGAGATTCCTGTCGCACCTTAAAGACTAACAAATTTATGCAGGTATGAGCTTTCGTAGGTTACATCTGACGAAGAGGGTTGCAGCGCATGAAAGCTTATGCCTGCAGAAATTTGTTAGTCTTTAAAGTGCTACAGGACTCTCGTTGTTTTTGCTGTACACAGACTAACACGGCTATCCCTCTGGCACTTTTCAATGTGCGTAAGGTATCATAGGTATGGTACACATACTTGAAATTTATATTGGCATAGTGATGTTAGTCAGGGGTGTGAAAAAAACAATATAAAGTACAGCATAGGTGCAGCTACATCAATGAAAGAGCACTTCTGATGATGTAGCTAACATCATTTGGGAGTTGGCAATCTTACTGTTAGTATGGGGTGCACCTACACCATGGGGCTGTGCTGACATAGCTAGATTGGTACAGTTTCCATAGCACAGACAAATTGTTTATTTGTGATGCTACCAGGAGCTTCGAAAATTAATTGTCACACTAGAGCCTTGGCTCATGTTTGTGCCAACTTATTTGTATTGTATACAATATACATGTAATCCATTCCTTGCTTTGGGAGCTGTAAGGGTGGGCTTTGCAGAAGTAATCAGCATTGATCTAACACTGCTTCCATTGGGAGTTTTACCATTGACTTCAGTTGGAGCAGAGGTAGGCCAACGTTGAGTGCTTTTGAAAAGCCTAAGCTACGTTCCGCAGAAAATGTCCAAATCCATATGCTATCCCTGCTTGCTGCATTGTGCTTTGGAATCTGATTTGAGCTTTGCCAGATATGTATGCTTACATGTGGTCAGAGTCTCCCATTGATGACTCAGCTAGGGATGCTCATTGGCATAATTTAGTCAAACGAATATATTACACATATTGGGCCAGGTCCTTAGCTAGTGAAAATACACATAACGTCATTCAAGTAAATGGAGTTACCCTGCTGAAAACTAGCTTTGGATCTGGCCCTCTGTGCTCACCAAATGTATTCCTGATAATGGCTAGGCCAATAATTCATACCAAAATATTTGTTTGACCTTTGCAATTTGCTAGTTATACAGCTTGACATTTCTTTTTGGCAAATGTTCAGGCCATCTGAGTTCAGAAAGCTTGCTTATTAAGAGGCAGATTCAAAACCAGTGAAGCCAAATTGATTCATTCTATGGACTTGAATGGGCTTTGGAGCTGGATCTAAGGCCTGGATTCATGACAGTATTTATGCATGTTTAATTGTAAGTATGGTGGCCCAGATCCTCCAGAGTGTGTAGGCACCTGCTTGCCGTTGAGAACAATGGGATTTGAGCGGAGGTTTAAAGCCAACCGTATGTTTAAGTGCTTTGTTGAATCTGGACTTCACATATTTACAATAGGGGTATGGATACAAAGTGGCTTTGTTTTTAAATGTGAATTAATATTTGAAGAACCTGTGTTATACTATTGGCTCCGCTCTTACTGTTGACATTATGATTTCAGACAGGAATATGTTAATAATTGTAGCAAAGAACTAAATATCATGCTATTGTGTATCACAAACGGTTTCACTGGAAGAGTGTTTCCCATCAGTACACATAGAGTGCTAGATTCTGAGCTGATGTACATAGAATCCATTGATTTTAGTGGAGCGATGCCCGACTACGTCATCTGAGGTTCTGGCCCACATGATTTTAGAAGACGTAGGACAAAATTAATAGTAATAATCATCATCTTACGTAGGGCTTTTTATCTATAGAGCTCAAAGCAAGTTAACACTCCAATATTGAATCAAACACTCATTTTTTAGTACTGCCCTAGAATAATATAGATTCTGCCCCTGGTGTCTGGAACTTTACCATTCCACAGCTAAATTAAAGACTGCAAGAGGAAAAATTGGAAAAAAAATCTCAGAAATATCATCTACATAGGCGGTTGGAGATACTACCCCACAAGGATTATATTGGGTTCCTGTCAAATCGGTCTTATACACAAGGCTAAATCACACGTTTGGTAGTTCTGCAAAGTTCCTATATTACACCAGTACAGTATGAAGTGTCAGATTCTATTACACTCCATGAAGCCCGTCACCGATGATCATTTCTATTTGGGGTTTTCCCCTAGAGAACACGGTGAACCAATTTCTCTCCTCAACTTGATGTGACTGTTCCAGTTGTTGCTCTTCCAGGGATACAGGACATGACTAGTCAGGGTGCCCACCACATTTTATGTTTAAACTTGGCAGGCCTGTGCCAAAAGCAACACTAATAAAATCATATTACCTACGTCTGAAAAAATCTCTTGAAAATATAAGCTAATGGACCATTTAACACATGAAATATTGGCTTGGGTAATTATGTCATCCCCAGACTAAATAGGGTAGCCTGTCTTTCTTAATGATCTGGCCTCTTTTGTTTAACAGAATTTGAAAGTTCATTTGTTATTGTAACCTAACCTCTCCAGTTTTAATTTTCCCTCAGCTCTGGTGCGTTACTGAGAACCTCAGAGCAGCAATGCTGACAAGAGCTACTGTGGTCACCCTGGGTAGCTCAGAATTCTAGGAGCAACGCCGATGTAATCTGCTTGTATCTGGCTCGGTGCAATTTCCAGTTGCTTTATGCAAAGCCAGCCATTGTTTGCAGCTCATCAGCTACAAAAACAGGATACAGAAGGCACAAAAACAGAAGGTACAGGCAGGTCATTGTTTGATACAAAATGCACTGTGCTTTAGACAGGGGGCCTGACTTTGATCTCATTTATACCAGACTTACAGTGTTGTAACTCCAGTACAGCTACTACTGATTTATACCAAAGCTAAATCAGAAGCAGGCCCGGCTGCTTATTGCAGACTTGCCATTTCTGTCAAATAACTTAATGGGTTAAGCAATTTTCTAAAGACTTTTTCCAAATGAATGTTTCATACTCCTCTGGTCAATGTGCTTATAACATACAATGGCAGATACTTTTTCCAATAGTTGGCCCAATACCTTTCCTTCTTCCTTCCACTCCCTATCGCAGACAATCTCTGCTAATGATTCACACGCGACATACATACACCCGTTACAGACATATAGTAGCAAGTTGGCTTCAGTTTTCAAAGGCAGCTCCTTTTACCTCCACGTCTCTTGAGTCATGACATGTTTTATGGTTCCTAAGTTCCTAGACGCTTCCACGTCGTATTTACTCCTTCTTAGAAAAAGTAGCAATATTTCAGTACCATCTACTGGAGCAAAGAATTAGAATCTTCGAACAAGAAACACTTCTCTTAGCATTCTGAAGTTGGATGTATGCCGGTTGTTGAGATCTGCCTATATTATTGTTAAGTGAAAGGAACGCTGGGGGTTGTGGGCCCTAACATGTCTACCGCTGTAATTGACAACAGATGGCAAACATACTGCACTATACCTTTGGCAAGGCTGTTGTAGAAACTGTACTTTAGTGCTCTGGATATAAAAGCATGGTGTGAGTAGAAGAGTGTTGAATAACAGCATGCTGGATGTATAAATTTGGGGCAAATCATAGAAAAGTGTAGGCCTGCTATTGTTTTCACACATATTCTCTCGCTTCCTCTGCCAAATCCACATCACAAACACCACCAATAAATACAACACTTCCAGATGTACATTTCCTGCAGTCTAACACGATGATGAATTAAGAAACAGAAGGGCATTGAGCAGAAGTGGTTGGGAAATGATCTTTCCCCCCCTGCTGCCATGAAACATTGACAAAAATTATATTTTTTCCCTATTTGTTGAATTTTTTTCCCCAAAAAATGTTTTGGTTTTCATTGAAAACTGATTTCCATGTGTTTCTGAAACAAAATATTTTTCAATTTAAGACTGAACAACTTTAGGTTTTGGGGGGTTTAGCGTTTTAAAACAAAAATGCAAATACTTGATGAAAACAGGGTCTTTTTCCATTTTCCATCAAAAGAATGGATTTGACAGAACATTTTCAACCAGATAGACTGCTGGAGTGTTATATTATTACGTGATTGTAATCTGATTTGCAGTTCTTCATGGCTATTTCACCAGTGACAAACTAGCCCAGGTTGGTGACCAAAAAATAGTGCTACCTGGGAGCCATTGTTTGGCAGAGGTGAAATGAATTCAGTGGACTGTACCTCAATTCCTTTCTCCCATCCTTTATTGGTCCCTTATTGTGTGTACACAATACAGTGGTGCTCTGGTTCTGGAGATTCTAAATGCTTCTGGAATGCAAACAATTAATACTAAAGAATAGGTGATTGTTTAATGATATGAAAGTTTTATCAAGCCGTGAAGCGTGTTGTTTCAATAGGTGGTGCATTGCTGATCAGCTTACAAAGCACTGCAGGATTGTGCATGTCTTTATGAGCATTTAGTCATGTTTTAAGGCCCTGATCTGCAAAACTGAAGTCAGGGGGAGCTTCAGTGAGCAATGGCTCAATCCCTACATGCAGGACAAGATAAGGACTAGGACTCAATTTGCATAAGTTGTGCTATCAAATCTCCTTTTTTATGATTGTGATATAAAACAGAGTAATGATGTTGGTTTTCACCATTCCCTAGATCCCTCTCAGATCCTTAAATGCCCGTTTGTAAAGCTGTGTGACAGGGTGCCCTATTCACCGCTAGTACGATGCCTCCTCAGGGCCATTCTGGGGAATAGCTCTGCGAGGCCAACACCCCTTCCTGTGGTGGCATGCTGTCTCTCTGACTTTTGCTCTTGGTCAACCACTCTTCTTTGACTCCAGAAGCTAGTGCTGCTTCTTTGCAATTTGCTCCCCCTAGCCAGGTCACTCAGCACTCCCTGTTTCTGGGGCATAGTCCTTCAAAGTCCCTGTCACGCTGGGAGCAACCCAGGCAGTCTGCCAGTTCACTGCCTTACCAGTGCCACTTCCCCAGGGGCAGCAGGGGAATCCAGGCTCACCACCTACTCTGGGTTCCAGCCCAGGGGCGCCACATCATGCAGCCAAGGTTTGTTTAGTACCCCATCTTTCTGCTTACTCCCTGCACTGCTTCCTATCCTACAGGCTGTCATCTCCCACCTGTTCACCTCAGGATGTACCCTGTCCTCTCGGCAAGGCCCCCAGCATCCTGCTCTTTCCACTAGGTTCCCCCTTCCCATTTTATTAAACAGAGGCTAACCACAAACTTCCTCCCAACAGCCCTGGCTGCTGCCTGCTTCTTGGGTTGGGTTGGGTGGGGTTGGCCTGGCCCACCCCAACCCACCTCTGCACAGGAGACCTTCCTCCTAATTAGGGCTTTTCTCCCATCCTTAATTTCCTCATTTTGCAGCCTAATTGGCTGATTGTGCCCTCTTGGCCTAGCTCAGCCTGCTCAGAGCCAGTGTGGGGCGTATACTCCATCACAGGTGGTGAAAATTATCCTTCAAAATAGAACTTACGCAAGACTTGAGTGAAACCCAAGCTTTGTGTGCTGGCCATCTGCACAGGGGTGAAACATCATCTTCAGGGTGAGTCTTGATAAAATGTGGTGGAAATTAAGCTGACCCTGGTAAAGAGGTGCAAAGGGGAGACTCCACTGATACTCACAGAGAAATAAAGCAGAACACAAGAAAGATTTCAAGTATGATTCCATAATAGGTTGAGGATTGTGCATCCTGAAGTTGCAGTGAAATGAAATCCCTGCATCATGTGCCTAGCGTGACACTAGAATGAATGTTAAAGCATGGTAAAGTGCACACCCTCTACTTTATGGCCTCAATTCCCAAACCACAACAGTTCAGTGAACTGTACGCAAGAGATTTAGATTCACTCTGCTGCCTGCCTATGGGCTGAGAGAGAATGATTGAAGCTCAGTTAGATGCCTAACATTGCTAATACTGTACTTGTGCTCCTGCTGTTGCTGATATGCTATCCAAAAAGAACTGTACAGCAAAGTCATATGCTCTGAAGACATCATCCTGGTATCAAGGGATAGCTACCACCGCTGATACTCTGAAGAACAGCCTGGTTTCTGGATTTGGTAATGACTAGAGAAAATGAGAGTAATGAATGGCACCTAACTTCCTTTTACTCCACTAACTGACCTACACACAGGCCAAGATTCACTATAGAGGTAGGAAGGACTATATATTCACAGCAGACACAGGACTTAACCATAGACTTGCTGAACGTATTTTTAAGCTACAACATAGGGAATCTGACAGAATCAGAGAGAGAGGTGAAAAAAGTGGCTCGGGACCATGAATGCCCAAAGACCACTTTTTCTTTCTACAAAGCAACTACAGCTACTTGGTTAATGCAAAATTACACAGCACATTAGAGAGTAAGCACGTTTGAGGGAGAAAATCCAAAAGATAGCTAAGAAACAATGGATCAGAGTCACCCATGTGTTCTAGTTGCTTTGTGCCAGTTTGGTGATGTAAAGAAGTTAATGTTAAACTGGGTTTCTGGTTGCTTTGCCTCACTGGAGTGCATTGGTTAATCTGACTCATTGTTTTTTTCAGGCCTACTGTGAAGCAGTGTGGTCCAATGGCTGGGGTACTAGATTACAATTCAGCAGAGGTGGGTTCTGTTCCTTGTTCTGTTGTATTAGTCTTGGGAAACTCCCTTTAGCTCTCTCTTTTCCCTGTTTGTAAGTAAGATCTTCAGGGCAGGAACTGTCTCTCTCTTTGTATTTATCCAGCACATAGCACAATGGGTCCTTCCTCTCAGATCTCTTTTACTTTCACCTCTTCTGCTGCTGAAAGAGTGTTTGGGCCACTTTCAGGGGTCACTAATATGAACCACTTCACTCATTCTTTTTCAAACTAAGCATTTGGCAGTTTAGCTTCACAAGAGGCATTTGGATGCTGAACCACTAGCTGTTTTGACACTGCACCATCAGCTAAAAGAATCTCGCTCCCAGTTCCCCTGCTTTCTAACACAGAACATCTGTATCTTCTTTCCTCAAACATTATTTTTAGTCAACTGATGAATGAAATGTCTGCTTTTCTCTTGAGCTTTCTTTGCTGCTGTCCAAAGGATTTTCAGACACCTCGACACACACCTAGCAAATTATCCCAAATATTTTTTTTAAAAATTATTAAAATTCAGTTGGTTTGAACAGCACGTTCCTCCCCAGGCTTCAGTCTCTATTGTATGACCTGATGACCTGTGGATTACCTGAGTTAGACAGCACCTCTGACTGACTGTATCTAATTTTTTTGTTACTGAGATTACCCCTTGGCAACTGCATCTTCTCATGAAATAAAACTCTTGCTTTATATCTGCCCTTGAAAACGAAGCTTTTTGGCAGACATCTCCTTTGGTTACAATGTAAAAGAGGCTGTTGCATATGTAGAGCATCCTGCCTAACAGTAATATTCATCTGTTGGCAATGGTTAATATTTCCCGCACGCCTCCACGAGAAGGTTAATGCTTGTTTTTTAAAGGGAGTTCTCGTGTGGGTTTTTTTTTTTAGTCTTTTTCTCTTAGGTTTGCAACTGAGCTTTTCAAAATGCCACTGCCACAGGAAACAATGTATGTCATAATGGTCCCATCATGGAAAAAAAATAAGCATCATTAATAGATTTTAGAGCTGTGTTGAGACCCTGTTCTTACACATTTCTTTCTACAGAGGGGCTGTAAATAGAAATTAACCAGATGACTCATGCAGCCTGTATTCCTCCTCTCTTTCAGCTCTGAAATTCCTTTAGCACATCACCTCGTGATTACAGATTTGGCAGTGTAATTGCCCAGTTGCCCATCTCTTTAATGTCTCACACTTTTGCTGTCAACACAGGCTCCTTGCCTACTAACTGCTCTGCATGAGTAGACACCTGCTTCAATGATGCTGAGGGTGGGTGTATGGGGTCCATTTGCATGCATCAACTTGTAGGATTGCACCCCTAGCTTCCCTCCTACATACCCACAATAACTAACTTGGCCAAATGATGGGGAAATGCAGTACCTAGATGTAGAGAGCCAAGAAAAAATCACAGTTTAGCTGTAGCTCTGACAGCTAAAGGGGTGGCTTGGATACTTGTGCCTAATGCTTAAGATACATGCTCTTTATTTGATAGTGTCATTAATACTTCTCAAGTTAATTCTATTGCAAACTTTAAATCTGCTGTTGAGGGCAGACAGGTCACAGATTTTAAAGCCAGAAGGGACCATTGTGATCATCCAAACTGACCTCTTGTACAATACAAGCCACAAGAGTTCAACCCAGGTGCCTCTGTATTGAGCCTAGTAACTTGTGTTTGACTAAATCAAAACTTTCTAGTTTCTGTCCATGAGAATGTTTAGGGTATGAAAATCTGCATTTGTGAGCAAGCAAGGTTATTCACATCTTGTCTAAAGGGCTTGTCAACCGATCTGCAACTAGCCACAACAACTGGTTATTTAGGTGGCCAATCGCACACATTGAATAACTGTAGGTCAGAGCACTCATTTCTCAGATAACCCATAGGGCACAATTTATTTAAACAAATAACTTGGCAGAAAATTATTAATACTAGATTTAGGAAAATCACAATCTGTTTGCCCACAGCTCAAAAATTAACAGGAAAGGATGTAGTCTGTCCAATGATTTGTTCCGAATAATTTGCCTAGCATAGGCAGGAAAATAGCACTTTGCCTAAATCTTGGCACTATTTTCTTCATCAGCTCTTCATTTGAGCACTCACACAATACAATTTCTTGGGGAAAAAAATGTAAGACGCAAGAATACCCTTGGCTCAGTCCAACTGAAATTAGCTTTCCTGAACTCTCCAGGATTCACAGACAAAGCGGCTATTTCTTTTTCAGAAGAGAAACTAACTTCTTTGCAGTGGTCAGGGAAAGCTAGGTTAGACATTTTTCCCTCATTCTTTGCCTCAAGAATCTCTGCCTCCATCCCTTAGAGCCCAATTTTAGAGCCATATGCCAGAAAATTGGTCCCAGTTTAAGTATACTCTTTCCTGATACAGGGGCTTGTAACTACTGGAATAAACTGGGTTAATTCTTCAGAACAGTGGGAGGAGAAGACAACTTACACCTTCCATATCAGATTCTAATATCGGCAGATGAGGAGAAAGGATTTGCTGTCTCACCTAATAGCAAAATGAGGAGAAATCTGAGAAAAAAAGAGGAGTCTGTAGTCCTTCAATGTCTCATGCCTGAGATGGAGAACAGGGAAAGCAGCAGAGAGGAAAGGGCAGGCAATTAACAACTCTGTAGAGGAGAATTAAGTGGAGAGGGGCATAGGAGCCCTGAAAGATTCATCTTCAAAATAAAAATGCCAATTTATGGAGGCAAAGTTCTCTCTTTAAACTGGAGGTGCAGATTATAGATGGGACTGTTCATTTTGGAGGATTGCTGGTATGTGGGGTTAGTCATTTCCTTTGTGGTGTTTTAATAAATACTTTATTTTTTAAAAATCCCTCCTACCTTGTAGTTATTCTTGATCTGGCATTGGGCAGGGCATCCTTGGCACAGAGTTTCAGCTATGCTAAACAACACAGTGGTGAGTCTGTGGGGAAAAAAGCCATTTGCAGCAAAGGCATGTCCGAAAACCAGGTCCCACCAGCAGCTGGGCCAGAGAGTCATTTCATCTCTAGAGAGGATTGTTCCAATGAACATGAACAACAGTGTAAACTCCAGGGAGATCTAAGGCTATGACTGAGTGTAAAAGAGAGAGGGTGAGAGCTTATTTCAGTGTGTGAGCCCAGTACCCGATACCATCTTGGAATTCCTGCCTCCTGCAATTAACACCTGCTGGAGATGCTTTTAATGATCAGCTGAAATCTGCTTAGCTGCTGCTGTCTGCCAGCCAACAAGCCATTTGCCACTCCAACAAGTGTGTTCCCTTTTTTTAGACCAAAGGGGCTTTTGGGAACCTTGTTTTACTTCCTGTTAGCAAAGATGAGTGGAAATTCCCTCAGTAGGCATCAAGAGCAGACATTTAGGGCTAATCAGAGAAATCATATATGACAAGGACCCACTGATGTGAGTAGCTGTCATTCTAAATGGTAGATTTTTTTGATTTTTTTTCCAGAAATGGGGTTAAAATGCCTGCATCTCTCCAACTCTTTGGCACCAGCGGTTCAAGCACATACTCTGACTCTTCTTGAACTGAGAATAGAATTCTAATTCTGAGAATTACAGTAGAAAAATAAAACTGGAATAGATTCTCAGTCAACTAGCTTTTTCAATTTCTGTTTTGATTTGGGTGATACGGACTTATCAAGGCATAAATATTATTCTTTTACACCAGTGCATATGGAAAATAATTCCATTTACATCAATGGAGTTATGTACACCGGCTTTTCATTGGTATGGCTGAGAGCAGAATTTGCCTCCCTAGATTTCCTGCACAGCCAGCTAACTTGTTATGTAAAGTTCTTGTAAAGATCACACACGCTTCATCAAGATAAGGCATATGAGGATTTTTCAGAGAGTTCTCTAAGACAATGTTCTTCAAAGCAAACAAGTTATAATGAGACAGATCTGGAGGCTTGCAATAAAATATAGAAGTAAAGACACAACTAGAAAGAATCTTCATTTCAGTCTTTCAAAGATGTTTTAACCAAACCAAAAGTGCACCTTGTTCTAAGTAAAATTTCTGTCTACAGTGCTCAGTCCATTTTCAGGGAAATCGAAGGACAATGCTGATAGCCAGTTTCATCCAATTAATGATTATGGATAATATTTTGCAAAGCATCTAAATGATTTAGGATCCTAAGTGCCATTGATTTTTCAATGAGACTTAGGTGCTTTTGAAAATTTACTTTAAATTCACTTTTTCTGTGCCATAGAGACAATCTGATATTTTCAATTATTTCTACATGTGAGTGTGATTTTTCTCTTAGTGCTATAAATATTCTCTTATAATAAATAGTGAGATAGCTAATAGCTCAGGTATAGCAAGACTGGTCAACCGTTAGTTTCATTCCAGCTTTCTGCAGAATCTGTTCATCCCTTGTAAAAAGAGTATTCCAGTCATAGACCCAAACACTGTAGTGACTCTAATACAA
The DNA here is from genome assembly GCA_007922155.1 of Mesoclemmys tuberculata. NCBI lineage: Eukaryota > Metazoa > Chordata > Testudines > Chelidae > Mesoclemmys > Mesoclemmys tuberculata. The sequence goes on from ML675650.1 coordinate 13,100,946, forward strand.
GATCAAGATGTAACATTCTGGACCGTTTCTGTGGAACAGTCTCGTTTCTTTGATTTTTAATAAACGTAATAAATAAATAACCACTGTTGCTTATCTGGACCAGATGCTTTTTTTTTTTTTTTTTTTACTCTTATGTAGTAGTAGTGAGAAATAAAAGCTTTTATCTTTGGGTTGATTCATGTCATTGTTCTCTTTTGGGAAGGGGAAGCTTTGGTCTGCATAAAGGTTTAAGCCTGTAGTAGGTTTGGAACTAGGAACACTCCTGAGTTTGTTGGTTTCAGAATAACCATCACTGTGATTTTGTTCCCAAAGGACATCAGCTTTGCTTTCCCCTCCTCCCACGACCACACTTTAATTCCCAGATTACCAATAAGCCCACTTGGGTTTTATTTATGTAACAGAATAACACTTAAATACAAATAAAAACAGACAAATAGTAAAATACCAGAAGAAAGAAGCACCACTATAATTGTCATTAGGCTTGGCATCTGTGACCTGACCATAAAACCTCTTTGGGGATGAGCTCCTTGAACCCGTACTCCAAAATGCTGCAAAACTGGCATGAAATCAAATGCAGACTCTTTCCGACTTGGTCCCAGGTATGTTCTATCTGCACTAATCTGTCTTCTTATTGCAAACAATCCCATCACTTCATTCATTTCTTGATCTCCTAGATGTACTGGCTGATCTGCAAATTGACCAGTTGATGTTACATCAGTCTGTCGAGATGAAGAACTCCTGCAAAGAGAAACTGCTCTATCACTTTTTCTTGAGGTGGGAAAGGGGAGCCCCCAAAGATCAGGTTTAGAAAAAGGCATAGAGACATACTCTTTTGAATCTTCTCCAGCCCCTGCGCTGTGAAACACAGACTGGAAAGGCTGCTTGCAGAGTAGGCATTCTTTGGCTTCTGACCACTCCTAGATAGAAGAAAAGCAGGGCTTATGTAAGCAGGGATTCAAGCAAAACGTATTGTCAAATCTTTCCAAACACACAGGGCATTTAAAGGCTGGAGCTTAATCTGTTGGCACTGTCTGATGCAAATCGCCTGCACCAGCTCTGGGTGAAGAACATTTATCCACTATGAACTCCACATCTCATGAAGCCATGATCTATAAGACAGAAGGGAGAGACAGAGGCTGACATACTTGACAAGATGTAATAAAGCTGGGACAGGGAGGTGTAAAAATTACATTGTTCCGCAGCAGTGAGGACTCTCATGCTACAGAAGGATACAATGCCATCAAAACAAAACATCTCCCTGTAGTGAATCAAGTTACTTCTTATACAGGCTGGGAAGAAAAAGAGAGATTGTCATTTATATTTTTAAATATGTGGGAGTACTCAGATGTCCAGGGCCATATAAATGCCAAGACCATATAAATACCAGTGATTGGAGGAAACACCACCAGTGGGAAACCTTGAGAAAGGCTTTCCCAGTGCTGTCTCTGACCTGCCTTGTGAGAGGCCAATCCAAAATCACAATAACTTCTGATTTTTATCCTCTTCTTCCTCTTTTTTTCTATGCTGCATATTTTCCTTCCCACCCCCCAAAGCTTTAATTTGCTCTTTGTTTCCCTTTCCCCTCAGATCCATCCCTGTCATTCCTTTCCTATTACATTGTCTCAAGTGCTTCTCTTTTTCCTCTTGCTCCTTTACCACTTTCCCCAACACTACAGCTTGTGTTGGCATAATTTATGTCACTCAAGGGGTGTGAATAAATCACACACCCCAAAAGACGTAAGTTACACCAACAAAGCGCTGTCCACACCGGTGCTGGAGTAGTGAAGAAGATGGGAGCGCGCTCTCCCGTCGGCTTAGATTGGCTGCATTAGAGAGCTTACAGCAGCATCAATGCCGTGTTTTCACTGGTTTAATTTGCATGTTTTTGTGTTTAATTTCACACCCTACCTCTCTTTCTTTCCCCACCTCCATTCTCTTTCCTTTTTCCACCTCAAAGGCAAAAAATTGCATTTGTTTCTTATTCCCTCTTTCCTTTCTGTTCTCCCTCACCGTTTTTTTCTTTCTCAAATCTCATTCCCACTCACAACCTTCCCTTCACCCACTGTTGTCAAAGAATTGCACAGATGTAAGAGAAAATGATTTATCAAAGTCAGTGGAAAGACATTGTATTATCAGACATAATAAGAAAGAAAGAAAGAAACCAACTTAATTCTGTGGCCAGACTGAGCCCAAATATGTATGTATGTACGTGTGTGAAGGAGCCTTTTCACTGTAAATTGACCAACTCAGAAACGGAATCCATGAAACACAATAAAAATTGTCCCACACACTGACATTCCTATAGAGTTCCTTTTCACTGTAGAGTTTCACTTTCAGGCTTGATCCTACAAGTGGCTGAAGTTGAGAGCACTCCAAACCTCATAGTACTGAACGCTATGTCTTTCAAGGTCTGAGGTGAAATCCTGGCTCCACTGTCATCAATGACAAAACTCCTGTTGCCTTCAATAGGGTCAGGATTTCACCCCAGGTCCCTGGAAATGAACAGCTCCGTACCTCATTAACAATCTCCTGAGGCATCCAGCCATCAGTAACATTTAAATAGAATTTAGGAGATTCTGAAACAAATAAAAACCATGTAATCTGAAAGCCCGTTTGTGACACGTGTAATACCTGCTGTGGGAAACAGTTGTTTTTAAATCCTTATGCACAGTACAAAGGTCTTCAAGCTACACTGGATGTAAAACAGGAAATTAAGTTGCAGTCACAATTTTCTCAGCAGAATGTAATATCCCATCCCACAAAATTACGTTCCATTTTTCTGAGTCTTGTTATAAAGACAGGTGTGCCTTAAAAATTACTTTTTAATATACCATCACCAGCACCTCCTACATTTAAATTGCACGATGGTTAGCCATCTTTATACAATAGCTAAGTACACCTTTTTTTCCCATTGTTGGCCTGTCTTTGATCCTCTCCTTGTCTTTAATTTATTAAAAACACTTCTAAAACACCCAGTTTCTAAGATCTTTCATCTCCTGTCTGCTACAAAAATGGTTTTTCCTCCTTATTTACCTTTTGCAAACATTCAGTTTTTAAGCAACTCTAAACACTGTGAGTTCCCCTTTATTTTCTTTTGGTACAATAAATAACAAAACAAGCATTTGTACTACACCCTCACAAGCTTAGGTAAGCAATTGACTCCTAGTTGACTGATGGGAGGTGTGTGGGGTGGGGAAGAAATCTGCCAAGGTCGCTCACTCACTTTCATTTACCCCAACGCTGTCTCCACCCCTGCTTATGTTCTCAAGACCCCTTCTTTCAAACACTTCTCTGCACCCCTAACTGATGCGCAGAGGGGAGGGTCCTTTCTTCCCCTGTGGCCACTCTCTGTGTCTTCACTAGTGCACGTGATGGACTGAGCCAGCCAGCCGCTTCCTAGCAATGGACACAGTTTCCAGGGTTCCAAAGAATGACAGTTGGCGGTTGGTTCCCGAAGCTCAGAGAAAATCTAAACACCCCACACCAGGAGGATGGGTCTTTCTCCCAAAGTAGGCACTTGCTGAACATGTGGCAGAGGCATTGCTCTTCCTGGCAGATCCATTAGCTTCATAAACCACGCAGAGGTGACAGCCTTGCTCCTTCTCTTTTCAGATCACACCTAGCAGAAATGTACAGGGTAACAGAGGCCAATGGCTGGTCTAAGTGCAAGGATCAGTTAAAAACTACACATAAGAGCAAGGTTTCTCTTTGAAATATGTTCCCTGAACTACACTGATACATTTCTTATTGCAGGTGTTCACAGCAAATACACATATCGAATGCACCTATTGTTCAGTGCTTCAGAAACAATCACAGCATAACTGCTGTGTATTTAACACACCAGGATCTGACAAAATCTATGTGTCAAAGGGGCTATAACATGTTATTCAGGTACTAAGGAAAGTTTTAGGTTATAAGATAATACGCAGCAACTTGAGGATGCTTTGAGGCATGATGCAGATTCACACTGAGATAAACTTGCTCTGAACTTTTTCTATTTTCTGACATTGTTCCAGACCTTCTCCTGTTTGACTTACTCTCTTACTGGCCCAGGAGCAGATAATGCACCTCAAAAGGAGGGAAGGGGGATTTCCTCTTCGTAACTTGGCTCATCATTATGCTAGCAACTTCGCTACAACCCCTACTGTTATTGAAGATGCTGAAGGCTGAGATGGGCTCAGAGATAATGGTAAAATGGGTTCCTTGGGGGGCGGGAATGTTATTACAGACCGTGGTGCTCACTACTCTAGATAGGCTCCTTAGCTTAACACAAAAGGGCTTTGCCTCCAAAGCTTACCTTTTGAGTTCCCTCTTAATGCATAAAGAGTGACAAAATTACCGTCTCCCAGGAAGATAGGCCTTTGTGCCCAGTCATGCTGAAATGATTGCACGCACTCAGAAATTTGGGACCCAGCTTTCACAATATGCTTCCTCCTAAGACCACATCCAACTCATTCCATAAATCATTGGTGGGTGGGGGGGCTAGATGCAGACGTCCGGCATGCAGCCAACATCATCCCTGTAAAGTATATTAACATGCTTTACACTATGGGCCAAGTTGAATCAGCTCCTACATTTGATAGATTTATTTTTCAAGTAAATAGTGAAAAAGTGTTAGAATTATAGCATCACAACTTCATTCTCAGTCACTCCGAGCACAAACACAGAAACACACACACACACACTTTTGTGCAAATATGGTTGGACCCAATGACCGAACAGATTTTCCTCTAAACTTTAGAAAAATGTAATTCTATTGCTTTCCTAGCAAGTAAGGGATTAGAGGCATATAAGTAGCGGGCAGCCAACATCAATTCCTTATCCATTACACCCAAATATATTCTATCCTGAGGGAGTCATCTGCATGCTGTTATTAATGGGAGGATCTGCAGATGAATAAGCCAGGCCTCAGCTCCCAAAATCGAGGATAGAGTTTCCTTATAAAATCATTGATGAAAAGATGATAAACACATCTTATCCGCAGTTCCTCCAAGGAGACATGCACCAATCAGGTTGGGCCAGTTACCAAATGGTCTTTCTGAAAATGTCAGAATAATGGCAAAGGGGTAGATGGAGCCTTTAGGCACAACTCTGAGCAAGATTGGTGCATAAATTGCACCACCTCAGAACCCCGGGAGGAAACACCCAGCAGAGGTGCAATTGTTTGCCTGCTTCTGTTTGCTGTGGGGAAAAAGGTAGCAATTTACTCCTTGCTTATATTAGCAGCAGGGCCAGAACCAACCCCATTGAACTCAATGGAAAAACTCCCATTGACGTCAATATTTTGGGGATTAGACTGCAAAGCAGGATTTCCCATATTCTGGCTGACCTGCTCTGACTGGTGCACTAGCAGACGAAGCCAAGGCTCCAACCACCTACCCCAGCCTACAAACAGCCACCTGTGTTCGGGGAGGCTGTAGAGAGATGAAAAAGAAAGAGGGTGAGATATTTCCATACACACCCATTCACCAATGTACTAGCAACTGGAAAAAATAACCAACCAAAACTTTAGGCACAACGGTATTGTTAAAAAAATTAGTAATGTTAGATATAAGAAAAGACATTCCCAGAACAGAGACATGGCAACATAACACAAACAACAACAATAGCCAAGATACAGAACATGATTATGTCATTATTTTCCAGAATGTCAGGGTGTAGATCCCCTGGCAGAACGGGCAGACAGAGCTATAAATACAGCTATTTATAAGACTAAAAACCACACCATCAAGACTGTTGAGCTCAGTCACAAACTGGGGAAGAACTGGAGTAAAATTTTTTTTCCAGGGACAGAAGTGAGGTTACAGGTTCAAACTTAGGGATCCAGAAAGGGACACCAAGCAGAGAACCCCGGAAAGTGCCCACTACTCCTCAAAGGTGTCTAGGGAGGAAGCGGATGTGGCCCAGAGAAATCTGTCTGGATGCATGATTAAAGGGAGGCATGGAAATAGGCCCCAAAGTCACAGGGCATCTCCCTGTCCATCCTTCTCCTCCTGGTTTTATAGATGGTCACCTTGGCCAGCATGAGGAGGAGGCTGACAAGATCTCATGACTTCGTGGGGCCCTGGATAGAGTGTGCATATAACAGAAGGTGTGGGGAGAAGTGCAGCTAGAACCTTAGGAGAAGGCTCTGGAGGAGCTGTAAAAGGGGCTGCCACCTGGTGAACTCAAGATAGATGTGTGCCAGGGTCTCCCTTATGCTGCAGAAGGGACAGGTGTCGGGAATGGGGGTGAACTGTGTCAGGTACGCACCCATGCTCACAGCTCCATGAAAGAGCTGCCAAGTAATATCCCTGGCGGACCGTGGGACGAAGGCAGAGTGCAGGCTGGCCCTCCGGGGTGCCTCACCCTCCACAGGTGGTAGAACGTCCCGCCACTTGGTGGCAGGGTGGGACACAGGAATGAGGAAATGGAATGTCTGGCACGCGAGTGTGTACAAATGATGTCTAGGTACGGTTCTAAAAAGAATCAGCTGCAAGTCATGTAGCTGGCTTGGGATGTGCAGAGGGAGTAGCCAGGGGTCAGGGGGTTCATGGGGCAGGGGCCTGATAAAAAGGTCGAGAGGGCCAGGGTGAGGGGTGGGCAGGGAACACCCTGCCACAGGAAACGCTCAAGGAAAGCCTGAGAATTGGGCAGGGAGGTTCGAGGGGTAGAGAGCCCCATGAGCCGGCCAACCACCAGGGGATCCAGCCATCTCGCCCGGTCGTAGTCCAGGGGGTCACCGGTTCTGGTAATTAGGAAAGAAGTAGGATAATCCAACCCCAGAGGCAGTTCAACCTAACAATTCAATTTCAGCTCTAGAAGGTGACGAAGCTATTATTCCCCATACTGTCATTGCGTAGACCCCTTAGCTGGGTGAATTGACAAACTTACTGCATAGCCAACACCACCTCCTGATACATTCTATTCCCCAAAGTTCACCTCCATGCTTAGTTTACTTCCAGGATCCTTACTTAGCAGATCAAACAAGGTTTCAAATTCCAAATTTTGGGAACTGGGTTTCATATCAAAATAACTGGATCAAAGAGGGATAATTAGGAATGAGACAGGATGTCCTCAGCACCAGTACACCTAACAATAATACACAAAAACACCAGAACGTTGAGACCAACTTCAGACTAAGATTACTCATTTATTCCCAAAGTATCATGCTGAAGATCTCCTGGAAAGGTGAGTATGTGAAAGTCTGTATGTAAAATACATACAAATCCACTAACCTTCTCCCCCCCAAATACGTTAGATTAATCAGACTCTCACCTCCATGCTTATGCTGTGTTGTCATAGCTAAAGCAGAAGAGCTCTGTGTAGCTCCAAATTTTGTCTCTCTCACCAACAGATGATGGTCCAATAAAAGATATTACCTCACCCACCTTGTCTCTCTAACCTGCATGCTTAATTGACAGGGAGGCCTTACTTAGCTGGGCAATATTAGGGACTGGGTTGCCTCTTAAAACAAAAGGAGAAAACTGGCCTAATTAGCACTGAGACTGTAATTTCCCAACCCCATTTAAATTTAAAACACAAATGCACATGCCCTCTCGCCTTGCCTGACATGTTAGATCTGTGAAGCCATCTCACATCCATCATGAGTTTTCTGTCAGGTTCCTTAACAAGGTGGTCAGATAAGGTTCATACTTCAGATCCGAGGGATTGAGTTTTCTCTGAAGAATGAATGGATAAAGTAGGAGAAATCTGGAATGAAACAGGTTGTTCCCAACCCCAAAATAAAAACCATACCATTAGGAGGAAGTTGGGGGCAATCATAGAGTAAAGAGAAAACTGGGGAAAGGAGGAATGAAGCAGGATATTCCAAACCCAGGAGGCTGTTCAACCCAACAATTCAATTTCCATCCTAGGATGCGATTACACCATTATTCCCCATAATGTCATTGTATGGATTCTGGCAGGGTGAATAAGATGGAGCTATGTACGAGATGCATAACCAATACCACCTTTTGTCTCTTCCCTCCTGATATATTCCAATCCTGAGAATTTGTATCCATGCTTATTTTACTGCCAGGAAGTTCCTAACCTTGATTTAGCAGAAAATAAGATCCACATACACCGAAATGTTGGGTCTCAGTTTTAGAACATGATTGCTATGTTAATATGAAGTGCCACTTCTATGTCTCCTGGAGAGGCACATAACTGATTGTATACATATGCCCTGCAGACAAAACTATCAGAGACAGTTTATCTTCACTTCTCTATTCCCAGAGTAGCTAACTAGTGGAGGGGTGCTGGTTAGAAGGTGCTGGGGAAAAAGGAAGTGGTTGATAGGTTGAGGGATATCACTCACTTCCTCCAGGTTTTGGAAGGGGAAGTGAGGAGCTGGACCAACTGTCCTCTCGCAGGAGGAGCTGAGGTGACAGAGTAGACAATATTTAACTGAGGTTGGTGCTGGAGATCTTCACGCCACTCCCCCATGAAATAGGGGATGCATGGGGTAGGAATCTTTGCTTCCCTCTCCCAGGCAGTAGCGGACAGCTGAGGTGTATGTTTACTTGACTCCCCCAGGCAGTGGGAGGGCACATGGCAGCAAGGGGGATCAAGATACCAGTCCTCCAGGCTGTGGGTTAATGGAGAGGGGGCCAGGAGGGAGCAGGGGAAACATCACTCCCTTCCTTCCAGGCAGTGGGGAGGGGAACCCAGGGCCAGGAAGAAATTGTCCCTGCCCTGCCCCAAGCAATGAGGTGCCAAGATGGGGATTCTTGGAGAAGTGAGGAAATGTTCATTGCTCAGCCCAGGCAGCTGGAAGGAGCCATGGAACGCGTGTTATTTCCCTCTCACAGACATCGGGGTGAGCAGCTGGGAGGAGTTCCTGGGTGGCTGAAGTGGGAGCAACCACATTGTCCCTTCTCCACAGGGATCGGAGGGAAGACAGGACAGGGCATCCGTGCTCCCCTGTATCAGATAGCAGGGGACAAAGGTGTGAGTGCATGGGCAAAGCCTTCATTGTCCTGCTAGGGATAGTGGGGAAGGGAGCTGTGGGAACCAAGGAAGGGGGCCTTCACTCTCCTCCCACAGATAGTGTAGCTGTATGGGGAAACTAGGAGCTGGGAGGAACGAAGTGTTCTTCATTTCCTCCCCCGGGGGGGGCGGAGGGGTGGGAGCATTGGCAGAGGTACCCCGTCAGTGCTCACTTGGGGCTCCCTCAACAATTGCTGGCACACAAGGAAGTGTGTCTGGTGTAGAGATACGCTTGGAGAAGTTTGTGATTTAGAGACACACCCTAGCATGGGACAGTGTTGTGTGAATTGGAAGATGTGCCCTCCATCAGATCTAACATGGCTGCTTCAAGCTGCACCCCTGGGAATCACTCCTGCCTGTGTTGTTAAAGTTCGATTCCTTACTCATTCAATAGTGTGGTCTTTAATGAACCCTCCAGATGGATACATGGTGGTAGAGTTGGTGAATGAGTTCAGAAATGGCAAGGATTTGGAGGAAAACTCCTCAGTTTGCATCTGAAAACAGACAAATACAGGAAATCTCTGAAAACAAAGGACGCCTTCAGCAAGTAAGTGCCAGCTCTAAGAATGGATGTTTTACAACCTCCTTCCACTCTGCAAATGTCAGGCAATGTTCCAGAGAACTGGATAAAGTTTAAGCAGCGATTTCTGTGGTATTTGTCTGCCATTGGAGCACAGAACAAAGATGAAAACCTAAAATCATCTATATTTTTACATGTTGCTGAGGAGGAGGCATGGATGTTTATAATGACTTTGAGTTTCAGGAAGATGAAAGCATGAACTTAAGTATAAAACTGATTAAATCTGAGGAATATTTGAGGAATGCCAAAAAGGAATGTGACTTTTGAGAGGCACAGATTTTTTTACGTACACGCAAAAACCAGGTGACACCATAAAGCAATATGTCACAGAATTAAGGAAACTCAGTCAAAACTTGTAACTTAGGTGGCTTGTCAGAGTCTCTGATTACAGACAAACTCATTTGTGGCATTACAGACACTGTGTTAAGAGAGACACTGCTCAGAGCGATGGAGTTATCTTTCGCTGAAGCTCTCCAAATATGGAGGGCTGCTGAAACAGTAAAAACATAAGTCAAACAGCTGAATTCACCAGAAGGGGTTATTCAGGAGCTGCAGAAAGCAGCATATAGGCAGGGTGGATCAGACCACAATGTGGAACCAACCCCTGCTAAAGGGAAGACTGAGTCTAGACGCTCATGTGGCAAATATGGATCATGGCATGGCCCCAAACAGTGTCTTGTCGATGGGAAACTCTGTCATAACTGTGGGAAACGTAATCATTTTGCAAACTGCTGTAGATCCCAAAGGCAGAAAAGTCAAGTGCATTTAGTTCTTGACAATGTGACAGGAGTTTTTTGGTAAATGTACTGGGATCAAGCAAGCCTAATGAGAGGGACTGGACACTGTCTCTGACAGCGAATGGCACAATCATTCCACTGAAACTGGACACCGGTGTGCAGGTTAATACTCTATCTGCATGAGATTATGAGAAGCTGAAAATAAGACCTAAATTGGGATCAACAAACATAAAAGTAACTGGGTATACTGGAACAAATATACCAGTACAGGGACGATACTTTGCTAGCATTAACCATAAAAACACCATATACTGGCTTCCTTTCATTGTAGTGTCACAGGAGCTGGCACCAATTTTGGGCCACGCTGCATGTGGGAAACTCAATCTGGTAAAAAGGGTGCTCTCACCACAAGATTATACTGCACCTAGGAGGCAATCTTTCAGGAATATCAGGACCTGTTCCAAGGATTGCATTCTTGCAGGGTAAACATACAATCCAGATAAACAAGCAGGTACCTCCAGTTATTCATCCATGTAGAAAGGTGCCATTTGCACTCTGTGATAAACTCAAGGCTGAACTTGCAAGGATGGAAGCTATGCATGTAATACAAAAAGTAGAGGAACCAACAGAATGGGTGAGCTCCCTAGTCATCGTGGAGAAAAGCATCGGCCAGCTACACATATGTGATAATTAAAGGGTGGCCTGAAGTAATAAGCAGTTGCTGTCTAAGTATAAGAGACTATTGGAACTGCAGACATGAACTGACCGTGATAGATGTTGTGATTTTCAAAGGTCGTAAGACTGTAATTCCATTGAGCCCCTGAAAAGAGATGCTACAGAAGATCCACAAGGGTCATTTAGGAATTGAGAAGTGCAAAGAACGAGCGCGAGAGGTGCTATATTGGCTGCGGATCAATCACAACATCACTAATGGGATAAGAAACTGCTTTTCATGCTTGAAATATAAGCCATGCCAATAGGCAGAGTTACTGAGAGCCCATCCAGTTCCACAAAGGCATTATGAGAAGGTAGGCGCTGATTTATTTACCTGGCATTAAAAGGTTTACTTAATAGTTACTGATTATTACTCTCTGTTTCCAGAAATTTGCACACTACATGGTACTAATAGTAAGTCAGTGAAAAGGAATTTTTTCCAGACATGGACTTCCAGATGAGGTCTTCAGTGATAATGGGCCACAATTTTCCAGCACTGAGTTTAGGCAATTTGCATCAGATTTGGATTTTCATCACAAAACTTCCAGTCCAAATTATCCTCAATCAAACGGACTGGTGGAAAGGTCAGTACAAGCGGTAAAGAACCTGTTGAAAAAGACTTTTGACAGTGAGGGTGATATGTATAAAGCATTGCTGATCTACAGAAGTACACCCCTGGAGTATGGCTTTTTTCCAGCTCTGCTGTTAATGGGAAGAAGGGTCAGATCTAATTTATGTATTGCTAATAACTTGCTGTGATCTCAGAACAATGCCACCGTTTGGAAGGCGAAAGAAAATTAGAAGTGGAAGCATAAATATTATTTTGACAGAAGGGTCCTTGATCTCCCATCTCTTAACCCAGGTGATAGTGTGTGTCTGAGAAATCACCTCTTTAATACTTGGGGCCAAAAGGGTACCATTAAAGAACAGCTGCATCCATAGTCTTATGTGATCCAGACAGACCAAGAGGACACATTTTGATGGAATTGATGGAATCTATGAGTTATCCCAGACAGTTCCAACACCGTGAAAGACTTCAGCATATCTCCTCTGACTTGTCCGGTATCATCACCACATGGTGAAGAAACTGTCAGGGAATGAAAGAACTCAGACTCGAATGAAGAGTTGGTACTGAGAAGATCTAATTGGGTGATCAAACATCTGGAAAGACTCAGAGACTAGTTAGGATATGGAAGGAAAGTGGATGTTAAAGACTCACTTGGGAGCGATGCACTAGTAACCTCTTCTCTCTAGGTAGTGGACACGTTGAGTTTATGGAATTGCATAATGCATGTGTTATTTGATAGCTGTTATGTGTTATTAGATGTTAGTACATCATTAGATAGTTTTTTTTATTTGTATCTAAGGGGTAACTTGTTTTCCTTAGGAGGGAAAATGTAGAGATATGCTTGTAGAAGACTGTACTTTAGAGACACTCCCTAGCATGGGACAGTGTTATATGAATTGGGAGATGTGCCCTCCATCAGATCTAACATGGTTGCTTCCAGCTACACACCTGGGAATCACTCCTGTCTGTGTTATTAAAGTTCGATTCCTTTCTAATTCAAGTGTGGTGTAAACTAGGAGCTGGGAAGAGCAAGGGGCACTTTATTTCCTCCCCCTGTGTGTGAGAGCAGAGGCAGATGTACTCCATCAGTGCTTGCTTGGGGCTCCCCCAACAATTGCCGGCAAACAAGGAAGTGTGTCTGGCAGAATGGGGGACTGAAACCAACCTGCAGTCCCAGCGGATGTCAGGCTTGGCTTGGATGGTGCGTGGCGATAAGGACACCGCGCTGGGCATGAAGGGGTAAGGCCCACATTTTCAGGTCTCTCTCTCGCAGAACACTAAAGAGCCATTGAACCATGGTAAGAAAGTGCGTGGGAATGAGAATGGAGAGGATGGCTGGAGCATCAGAGAAAGTGCATCCAAGAGTCAGCTTGGGGAAGGAAAAGCAAAATAGCACAGAAAAGCAGAAGGCAAGAACTGCTTCTCTGGGCAAACAGATGAAGGAATAGAAAAACAGGGACAGCTATTGCAGTCACATCAAATGGTTGATTGACGACATCAGAAAGGCAGTGAAAGGGGGAAAATAGCAAGGGAAAGCAGGAGACAAATTGCAGCTGCAGACCCAGGCTTTATACTAACTGAGCCAGCACCTCCAGAGCAGCCAGGGAAAACACAAGCTTCCCGGAAATAAACTGGGATAGTGTCGATGTTTTAAAATGGACCCGAGATCCTAACGGCTACAGCACTGCCAGTAGCAACCCCAGAGGAATTAGACTGCACAAACACACCACACTGGATTAGCTAGACTGGGAGGTTTCAAACACTCCCAGAGTATAGGACATTTCAGTGAGAAGAAACATGAGCCCAGAGCCTTAAAGATGCAATTGGGCATTCCCCTGTCCTGGGGAATCCCTTGGTGATGTGAAACCAACAAAAGGGGAATAATCAGAACTGTGGAACATCACCATGATTGGAGACAAGGTACATGTGTTCTAGGGCTGGGGGGAGCCAGATTTTTCATTTCATGGGGAATAATGTCAGTTGGAAAAAAAAAATTCTACTCTGAATTGGAACAAAACCAGAAAATTCAGAGTTTCACACAAAACAAAATTTGGAATGTTTTGTTTCGTTTCAAAAAGTTTCACTTTGATAAAATCAAAATGTTTGTTCCAAAGTCAAGGTTTATTTAATAGTACATCATGTCATATTTTTTTAAAAAGTTGTTTTGAAACAGAAATCAAAATGTTAAGCTTCAAAAAGGGGGGAAAAATAGAGTGTTTCAACCATATCAGAATGCTTTTTCCAACACACGTTTTCTTTCAAAATGTAATTTTGGCAAAATTGACACATTTATGCAAAATGTTTCTCTTTTAATGAATCAGGATTTTTCAGGATTTCCCAGTGTGATTTTACCCACATGTAGAGTCCTAGGAATGATCATATACGTGGGGAAATTCTATCTTGCTCTGACTATTCAACCATTCAGAGAGCGCTTTCAAAGATGTGTGTAAACAAGGGACTACTGACAAAAATAAGCCTTTCTTAATGTTTCCATGTGCTCATACATCATTGTACCAAAGCATAGACAGGTAGTGGCCTGCTGGTCAGTTATTTCAAGAGACAAAGCCAGTTAATTTCCAAAAACTTAACAGAAATATAGCAAGTGCACATGTATGAAAACAAAACAACCCTCTGTCCCGTGAAAAACAAAACAAAAAATAATCCTACCACCAAACCTCAAAATGCTGAGCTCAGCAACACATAAATACATTTAAAAATCTGGGCCTTCATCTTTATTTACTTATTTATTAAACCTATTTGAAGTTTCATGAGGTTGGTTTTAATGACATGAAAATAGACAAACTCCTGAGAAAATGGCATATAGATGAAGAAGGTTTATGGAGACCCAGACAAGAAGGTTTCCAGACATTCATTATTGCAAAATAAACCAGAGAATTTTAAAACTGTGTGTGCTTCTTAGGTTCCTTTGAAATCCCACCCTTAATTTCTTAATGTGCTTTGTTATTTGATATTTTGTTTAAGCTCCATTTGATAAATACAGAGCAGGGGTATTATAACAAAAATTCCCCATAAAGTTCAAGATTAATACACAAATCGAATGTGTTTTGGAAATGTCTATTACTAGTCTAATTTGCCTAAGATGTATGACTCTGACTTCAATAAATTGTGGGGAATTAAGAGAGTCAGTAAAGTTTGCTATTATTTAGATTCCAGCCTGCAGTGTCTGCCTCCTTTTTGCAATAACCAACATTAAACAAGCCAGGGAATTTCTAAGGTTGGTTGTGACAGAACTAACAGTAATGAGATGGAACTGAGCAAAAGAACATTTCGGAGGAAGCAAAGGAAAACATTACTAACAGACTGTTGGATAGATGAAGAGTCACCCATGGGATGTCCCCCTGCTTCAGTCAATAACATCCAGACTGGATAAAATATCCTTAGAAATGTACTGCAGTGATCAGTCCAGCCTGGGGAATTCCGAAAGTGATTTCACAGGACCTCTGTAATGCTAATAGTCTATGACGAAACCCTGTTTCCAGTGTGAGTGTTATTAATCCTGTGGATTCCTTAATTAAACTGCCGGGTACGTGCAGAGCTGAAAAGATCTCTCTAATATCTTCTAACTGTGGCATTCTGAGGTGGGACGCAGTATGACTGTCGTGCTAAGGATTGTAGGGAATACACCGTCACTGGCAATTGTTCAATCAAGTCTGGATGGTTTTTTACTTGAGGAATTATTTTGGGGAATTTCTGTGGCCTATGTTATATAGGAGATCAGAGAATCACACTAGTCCCTTCTGGCCTTGGAATCTACGAGACATACATTTATACATGACTGTCCATCCCAAAGGCGCCCCAAATGCTTTATAAACTGTGGACAAAGTGTTCCTGCATCCACTGTTGGACTGACTGGGTGGTAGCCAGGAGCAGCACATATAGCATGTTGCACAAGTCCAAGAGGAACTTTTGGCCAATGACACCAAACACCTGCACTTATTTTCTCATTTTTAAAGGTCTTGTCTGAAACCTGCCGAACTGAGCTACAGTACTACCAACTGCTAGCATGGGAAAATCATGAGTCAGGCCCCTAAAATAAACAAGAAATTAGTTTAAAATTGTGAGATTAAAAAAAATTGAGATTCTGTTTCTTTGTTTTCTGGATTTTGAGCCTTCACGTTACCCTGGGTCACATTTTGCTAACTTCTCTCTGCAGCTATGAGGACTAGAAAGTTACTTTTTACTTTAAATAAAAGCCAAGATTCCCATGACTCCAGGATCTAAGAAGTTGAACAAAGCACCAAAAATTGTGAGACTCTCAATAAAATTACAAGAATTGGTAACACTGGTATAACCGCTTGAGATTCTTTCCTTTAGGCCCCCAGCAGTTCTATATAAAAAGCATGGCTGGGTCTAAGGGATGTCTCAGACAGGGGGTCCTATAAACACTGTGCTCGATAAATTCTGAGGGTAATAGTTTGCTTGAAATAACCAAGTAGAATATGCTCAACAAACTGATCTCACTATGGCCAGTCCCAAGCAGTCAGCAATCATGAGTCAGATCCCAAAATCCTGACATCAGCTTAAAGAATCGTAAGATTAAAAAGAACTAGAAAACTGGGGAGGTTGGTCTATTTTTGAATTTTCTGCCTTTATATGGCAGCACCTACCTTCTCTTTGCACGTTAGGATTTCAGGCTCAAAACTCAATGTAAAGGCTTTGATTCTCACTTCCCTAAAGTCTACTTTATGCTTCTCTGGCACTAAGTGAGCATAATGTAGTACACGCCTACTTCAAGGCCCTTTTACACTGCCCGGGGTCATTTAAAATGGTCTTAATGGAAATGAGAATCGGAGCCCATATCCATACACAAAAAGGAATCACCTCCAAATGAGAAGAGATTTCTTTGGCTTAGTCATGCCTCCTTTGAAGTAAAAAGAATTCCACCTCGGATTTCAGAGGAAGCCGAATCAGGTTCTTAACTGGAGATGAGCCTGAGCGACGTATTTCAGATGTGAACATGGATGCAAACTTTCCCCATGGTTTATGGAATAAGGCTCAGACCTAGCCGATTGGTTATTTTTAGAAGGATGGTTTCATTTTTTTATTTTTTTCAACCTAGGCTCAGAAAATATAACAATACAACTTTGTGAGCCTCTCTTAAGTCTAGGACAGATGGTACCATGCCAGATTTTCATCTCAGTCACTCAGAAGTAAATCAGCGGGCTTACTCCCAATTTGCACTAGTATAAATGACCTCAGCAACATTATTCTCAATCACAGGAACTTTTTTAGTTTGAATTTACAGACACTGCTAGGCAGCTGCATTTGGCTATAAATGATATCTAATACTCAGTCAGTTAGTAATAATGGGTTCTTCCATCAGACAAAAGCTGAACAAGCAGTTAGTTATGTCCCTCTCTTTTAAGTGTCTGTAAAATTTAAGTGGCTGTTTGAGATGTCGGAAATCTGCTGCCTTTGCAGTTAAGAGGGTAATTAATTACCGGTATATACTCCAGAAGTAAAGAAATTCTAGCATTTTTTAATTCCAACCATAGTATTTCATTGAAAACATATTGTTAAAGAAGGAACCTAGAAACAGAGAGACTATGTAATAAAAGATCGCCAGGGAAACAAATACACATTGGAGCTCATGTCCACAAAATGCATCTGTTAATCAGAAACGGACCCTGAACACTTTTTGTTAATAAAGGAAACAGACTTGTGATTTGCCATTCCAATTTGTGAACTGAAAGCTATTGAAAGTTGCAGGGCTGATTATATTGAAGGCGTTCATGCTCAGAAGAGAAAGGGTAGTTGGTTGTACTGGCTTCCCCCTTATACCACCTCATTCTTCAGTACACCAAAGCAGCGGGGGGCTTTTTTGCATGTGTAATGACTGCAGGACATGGGTCATCAACAGGGAGTTTACTCTTGTACTTGAAGCATGAGCCTGGATAGCTAAAAAACTAACACTCCCAGCTGTAGCTTTCTCAGCCACTAGACGGGGACAAAGCCCCACATTCATAATGAGGCGTGTACGAGGAATTAAATACCTGCTATAGAAAAACACTGGGCCAACTTCATATCCAGGGCAAGCCCAATGAGACCAAAAGAGTTGCACCAGAGCTGAATTTGGCTTATTGGGTAATATGAGAAAAAAAATGATTTAGCACACAGTGATGCTGACTTATTTTCTTTGTAAATTTCCTGCAAGCATGATTCTTTCATCCATCCTTCTGTTCCCAGCTCAGATCCTCAAGGTACATCAGACTATTCTCTTTGTGATATAAAAGGAAGGCCTCACAGTTTAGTTGTTGGCTTTTTTAGGGCTTTTTCCTACTTGTTTTTACTTCGGAAACATCAGAAACGTCAGCCCTGATATTTTTGGCCAGAAGTGCTGACAGAGGGAGGTCTCGAGGGATGCAGCTTGTAGCTCTCTGACCTTAAACTGGGTGTGGGCATTGAATCATTAACAAAGATATCCTTTCTCCAGAATTTTCATTAGACGTCAAATCGGTGTTAACAAAAGTTAAGATTTTTAGACATTCCTTCCTCTTCCACTTTTTCAGCTTTCACTCTCATAGGGCTTGGGATCTCATTAATTCTCTAGTTTTGCAGTCAGCATAAAAACCTTCTAGGTGAGATGGAATCTGAATTTCTAAAGTTAAAAAGCAGGCCTTTATAGATCCCAAATAAGCAAAAAAAAAAAAAAAAAAAAAAAAGGCACTCCTGTGTGCCCCCTTTAAATGGATCAAATAGAAACATAGTTTAATTATCCTTTGCTATGGACACATCCTCACTGGGAATTGTCTTATTGAGGAAAGAGAGCAATACTTGCATCAACTGAGTTCTAAGACTCAAGAAGCAAGACTGGGTCTACCACTGTAACACACTGGAAACATTTCTGGGGGGGTGTGTTTCAGAGGCACAGCTTCCAGCTCTTTGTGAGAAAGGAGCACTTCCGTTCATTGCTCACTCCAGCCAGTGCTCCCCAGCAGGACTGAATGACTCCAGACAGAGCAACAGCTTGGCCTCCTCATCCTGAGGTAGGGTCACTGCAAGGAAGAGCTTTTGAGAGTCAAAGGAGAGTTCAGGGCGGGAGGGGAGGCGGAAATGAGGGATGCCAAACAGTTCTCCAATGAAACTGCACATTCACAACTTATCGTCTGCAGCAATTGCAAGGTATGTCTCCAGGACTTGTAACTGACAGCTGTGAGATTTTCACCCTGGTCTGATATAGGAAGGGTATTTTTGAGGGGGGAAAAAAAACATAGGACAGATCCTCTCAGCCAGTGTAAATCAGCAACATTCCATTGATTTCAATGGAGCTAGGCCAGTTGACACCAACTGTGAATCTGGCCCTTTAAAATCTACATCCAAACAACAAAATTTGAACCCCAAATTGGATAGATCCAAGCAGCAACACCGGAACCTCAAATTTCCGGGGCATTCAGATCTGAGGGCTTGGGAAGAGTCCATCTCTAATGAAAGGAAATGTTTGGGGAGTGATTTACAGTCCTGTATATACCTCAGCTCAGTAAAATCCCAGGGCTCAGAGTCAACTGCTCACCACGAAAGAGTCTATGTGCCTGCCTGCAGATCCAGTAGTCAAGAACAAAGAGTTGGCCTGCCATCAGACCTGGCCTAGCCCGCCCCAGAGGCCCTATTTCCTCTGAACACCAACCAGAGAGGAAAGGGAAACTCAGAGGTGAGAGTCTGCAGCTCTTTCTGTTTCCATATCACCCTGAACAAACACGCTTTGTCAATTGCTATCAATTACATACCCCAGAATCATAAAGCTTTCTTCTTTTAGCATGAATGAGAGCCTGAACAGCATCCCCCAAAGAAAGCACCCCTTGTCTGGTGTGTTCCACCCACCCACCAATGCCTGCAGTTGCTCCCTCTCCCTTTTTTTCCTTTCCTTTTTCTTTTTTTTCTTTTTTTTTTTTGAGTGCAGGACTTATAAAGCCTTTGAAACATGTTTTTGCCAGATGTAGGCCCCAAGTGCCTTGTCAATAGCTTCCTGTCCTGTTCCAAGTGCTAAGCAGATGGAATTACACAAGACTCTGCTCAATGAATCCACCCTCCACCTCCTTAATTAAAATCTAGGATTGCAAGGAGACCGCCCTGCTCCTGGCAAAGATCCAGCTGCTCTCCCACCCAACATTGTAAATTACCAGCTCATTAAAACCACTATATTTCCACTGATTAAGTGCCTGGAACCAGCATTTTCCCTCTGATAATTGTATTGCTTTTCTTGCTAATTAACTCGGCAGTTGTGCAGTGTGTCATTCAGGACTGTGTAGTGTTTACACTCTGCAGCAGTTTTGTTTTAGGGCGGCAGGTCTGTGTATGTATGTGTGTATACACACAAACACACACACTCTAAATATTAGAAGGTTTGATTGTATGACCCTATGCTCCGGACCCACTGACTAGCTGCAGTTTGAATATGAGAATGGTGGCACTCTCTCAGATAGCAGACGTAGTTGAGCTGGGCCAGGTTTTGAAAATGCAGACAGTTGTCTCTCAAGTTCAAAAGCAGGAAGAATTTCAGAAAGGTTCATATTAGCCACCCATTATAATTAGCCCACACGCAAGGTACATCTTTAAAACACTCTGACATTTGTTTTGGAAATTAAAAACATAATATTAGCTCAGCTGTTTTCATTTTATCCACACTATTCACTCGCTTTGATGATGGCGCTTGTTTGAAAATAAAAATTAAAACAGGAGGAAGGGATGCTTTATCGAATAAACTTCATCTAACCAGGATTTCCAAATGTCTGGCATCAGTTGTAAGCTGAAAGCTAAAACCAGACTGTCCTGTGGGACAGAAGGTCTAAAGGCCAATGTTCTTCACAGACAGTTTGATTCCATCTGTGTGTTTGAGCCCCCCTACAGGTAGGGATTACCATTCATAGAGTAGCTGCATTGCTTAGGCAGTGGAAAGCAACTAGACAGCTTCCTTAAGGAATAGCTGGGATTCAAGTAGCACACATTATCCTGCCTAGTGACTATGTCTAGGCAATAGGCTACACCAGAGGTGCGTCAGGGTGGGGCTGGTGCTAGGGCAACCAGCTAGCAAGTGCGGGGGGCAACAGGCACCTACATAAGACAAAACCCCAAATATTTGGACTGTCCCTATAACATCAGGGCATCTGGTCAGCCCAGCTGGTACACACAGTACACTGTCTGATCCTTGGTTAGCAGGGCCAGCCCTTCAGGGATTACCTCTCTGGGTCTCAGGTGGGAATTTAGAGACCTCTTCCTCTCTACCCCCACCCCCAATGTAAGGGGAGCGCTCCCTGAATGAAACAGTGTGCCACCAGGGGCTCCCCCGCCCCTACCCAGCTCACAAGCCACTCAGAGACCCTCCAGTTCAGCAATCCCCACTGCAGTTTATTTACAGCATGCAATTCCACCCTCTGCTTATGGCACGCAGCTTGGCCTAGCTGCCTCGGGTGCTTCTCCAGCCACAGAGCACCTCTGTTCTCCTTCCACTCTCTAGCTCCTCCCTTACTTCCTTCACCTGGGCCTGTATATAGCCCTGGCCTTATTAGGCTTACAGCTGCTTCCCATTCACCAGTCAGGTACAGGTGTCTCTAGCCAGCTCCAATTTACCTTGTTGAATTGGGACTGGCTAAGCTTGTGCCCAGCCCTCTGTCACACTGAACAAAAGTGAGAGCAGGGCAGATCTCCAACTCTCAGTTACACATAGGGCTTCCCCCCTCAGGCCAGCCTCCCAGCAGACACTCCCCTCTGGTTACCACAGGGTTTCAGGTATTGTTAGTGGCTCTGCAGCCTGGGTGGTATCGTCACGTGGCTGTCGGAGGTGCCTTTACATGCTGCAGCAGGATAACACTGGCCAACAGTCAGAAGGAGAGGCCTGGCCATGCTGGAGCTGTCACCATGCGGCTTCCCTCTGCAGTTCTCCTCCTCTGATTCTCTGCATCTCCCAAACTAGAACCTGCTCCTCAGGATGGATACCAAACCGTGACATCATCCCTTTCCTTCACCCTAGCCCTCCCACTGCTAGGGCCCCTCAATCAAAGGCTGCCTAGACGTCTCCATTTCTCTGAAACTGGAAGACCCCACCTAGAGCCTGGGATAAAGTGTCAGTGAGAGGAAAGCAGGGTTACACATGATCCTGTGTGCACTGAGGATAAGAACAGTTTGTAATTATGCTCCATGCGTGTGGTATTTGCTTTCTATTGTTATGGGAAATGCCCTGTCTGTTTTAGCATTTTAAGTTAAATTGAACAACAGCAGAGGCTGCTGCTTTTAACTTCTCAATCATGCTTCTTCCCTACCCCTGCTAGCTGTACCACTACCATCATTCAATAAAGTGATTTTTATATATAATGGAAGCAAGCCTTCTGCACGACAATTCCTTTTGTATGTGAAAAAGTGATCTGTCAGAGTCTCCATCCACAGCTGTTCTTATTTTGCCAACAACCATTTCTAAAAGTACTGTTCAAAACCTTGACACTATTGGGACATGTTCTCAGCTAGATCACCATACTTCTGTTGAAATCAAATTTATATCACCTTAGAATTTTAATGGGCAAGACAGAGTGAAGGGGAAAGGGATATAATACGTAAACAGAGTGAGCAGTAATAGGTTGCAGACATGTTAGGTCCATGATTTTTTTTCAGTGGGAGAGGATTTTTGTCTGTCTTTTTAAATGCTTTGGGTGGGGTTTTGTAAATAGGGGATTAGTTAAATGGAAATATCTGTATAATACTCTCTTCAGTGTCTTAGCTCTCAGTTATGACCGTTCTACACACAACGAGAATGCAGAAGTGGGCCTGGAGCTTGTAATTCTTGGAAAAATTATTGGGGAGTGTCAATCCTTCGTTTGACTTCTTCAAGTATTTCTAATTGGCTTTTTGCATTTTTTCATATTGTTACGTCTTCAGGGTCTCTAAGGGTTGTTCCTATTAGGAGGAGAAATTGATGGCACAAGTCAGGTTTATGGATCTTTGGTGTATTCTTGTTTATTTACAAAGGGTGCACAAAAAGTCCTTTTCCCTTCAGCGTAGTAAGAACAAATAACAGCAAGCAGTTTCCTTGCTCAGAAATCCAGGGTTGCCACTCCAGTGAGCTGTGTCTGTGAGACTCTCTGCTTCCTCTCAGGATCCCACTCACAACTTCTGCTTCTCTGGCTTTCTGCTTCTGACTTAAAACCCAAACTCCTGGCTCCTGCATTTGCTTCTGACAAATCCCTCATCTTAGCTTTGACCTGCCATGTGGCCCATTGCAGTGCATGAAGCCCACCTCCTTGTTTTCACCTGTCTTCACTGCATAAAGAAGTTTAATTGGTCCATCCACAGAATCTGAAAGAATTCTTGGCACATCCACTGTCTTTAATGACATCTGTAATTGTGTATGGTATCAAATACTCACTGGATGGCAGCTAACAACACCTTCCAACATAATCATATATTTTTTAAATGATGACTATACATAGATTCATAGTCTATGGCCGGAAGGGATGACTGTGATCATCTAGTCTGACCTCTTGTGTAACACAGACCATAGAGCTTCCCCAAAATAATTCTGAGTAAAGATATTTTAGAAAAAACAATCAATCTTGATTTAACAATGGCCAGTGATGGAGAATCCACCCCGACACTTGGGTAAGTTGTTCTAATGGTTAATTACTTTTCCATTAAAGACGTATGCCTTATTTCCATCCTGAATCTGTCTAGCTTCAACTTCCAGATATTGGATCATGTTTGATCTTTCTCTGCCAGACTGAAAAGCCCGTTCTTAAATATTTGTTCCCCCCCATAGGTACTTGTAGATCAATCAAGCCACCCTTTTAAGCTTTCTTTGTTACGCTAAATAGGCTGGGCACCAGATCGGGACACAGTATTCCAGCAGCAGTCACACTGCCAAATACAGAGGGAAAATAACCGCTCTCCTCCAGCTTGAGATTCCCCTGTTTATGCATTCTAGGATCACATTAGCTCTTTTGGCCACAGTGTCATGCAGTCATACATAAATTGTATTTCCCCCCTAGTATAGTGATATGGATTTGTTTTAGCATCAGAGGTGGTATTGTGAACCCCAAAAGTTCAAAAACCATGACTCAGGCCACCTAAACAAATGAGGTCAGCCCCCAAAATCATGGGATTTCTTTTAATAAAAGATTACATTGGGATTTTTTCATCAGTCTTTTGGGTTTTTGAGTGCTCCCTACCCATCCCAGTATGGGTGTGACAATTACAGCATTGCCAGCTCCCCCAAAGTCCTAGAGTAAGGTGATTTTGGCCCCTACTCCAGAAGCTTTTGCTGGAACATTCAACTACAACCAGATCACACAGATTTATATAAAATGCTTCCTGATGATGCCAAATATTCTGATTGATTAATTCTGATCCCTGCAGCCCCACATCCTCTCATCCCCAGCTCAACAATTATACACTATACCCTAATATACCCTAACCCTACCTCTGCCCCTTACCCCCCTTCTCATTTCTGCATCTTCAGGAGTGCTTCATCCCCTCCTCAGCTCTGATTCGGCAGGGATGGAGAGGGGAGGAGCAGAGTGAACCATTTTTCCACAGAAAGGAGAAGTGGAGCCTGTAACATACTGCTAGGGATACCCAGTGCTGTGAGCCATAGTGTTACTTCTCTGTTTCAACAAGCCTGAGTTTTGCAAGAGACTTGACTGTGGTTATGTTATGTCTTCATTTAAAATACTACTGCCAAAGTGGTAGCTAGGTCAACTGAAGAATTTTTCCCCATCGACCTAGCGCTGCCTACAGGAGGATTAGGACAGCTTAGCTATGTTGCTCAGGGGTGTGGATTTTTTGTAGCCCCAAGTGGCATAGCTGCATCAATATAATTTTCTAGTGTACGCCATCCCTGTGTGCCCCACTAGTTTGTCTTCCTCACCAGCAAACTTCCAGCCCACGCCTGGCTTAGCAAGTAACAATCAGTGAACTCCAGCCCCTGAGCTCCTCAGGGATCTCTCTCTGCAAAGCACAGCAGCGACATTCATAGAAGATACAAAGTTCGCTGGTCTACTAAAGTGCCAGTACATTAGAGTTTATTAATTTAACTAAGTTAAATACACCCTTCTCTTCAAACGCAGCACTGAATTGGTTTATAGTGAAAATGAAACAAGTTTATTAACAGAAGAATGTGGATTAAGTAAAACAAAGAAAAAGGGGCAAAGGTAGAGATGGTTACAAACAAATACGAGTGGAAACGTTTGTCTAAAAGACTAAAACTTAACCTAGCAAGAGAGACTCTTTGCTCAAGACGGTTTCTTTCATGCACAATCTCTCTTCACACTTTCTACTGGCCAGCCTGGCCAGGAGCCATCACAGAGGTCAAATCACTTGGTTTCTTTGTCTCCTGATGTGAAGGATAAAGATGGGGTCTCACTCTCTCTTCTTTATATCCCCAATGGCTTTGTCTTATAATTCAGGAAGGCCTCCTGGGGATTCAGTCTCCTGGGTCTCTCAGGCTGTAGAAGCCATGTTAGTTTTCTATCTATTGAATTCAGGATCAAGATATCCCTTGTCAGGATAGCTTGATGGCTTTGTTTATTGATAATATGTAAACGGAGATAAACCCACATTCCTTCATCTAGGATAGACCTGTTTATCGTCTCTTGAAAGAGGATGAAGTTAAGGTTGTATGGGCAATCGTAACTGTGCATTATCTGATTTTCAGAAGCTTTGCTCAACTCACATTCTGCAATGGATTGCCATACCAGCAAGCAACCTTAAATCTATGTTAATTAATTTTTTTTAAAACTATTTGAAGAGTTGAGCTGATCACACACAAATGAGCAGAGGGTAGCTTCACATCAAAGGCTCAAAAATCTGAAGGTACTGAAAGACAATGGGATTTGGTTGGTGTATAAAAATCTCATGATTTTTAAAGCAATTTTACAGTTTATTTGTGTAGGACCCATGATTTTTGAATGCCTGGGACTATCCCTTCTTTTTAAATTAGGATGGAAGTGTTTTTTAATACAAATGATTTGGTCGTGGAGATTTTGTGCAAATTAAATAGAAGATCATGTTAAACTGTAACTTAGCCATTAAGTAAAAGTGACTGTAGTTTGAAAACTCAGAGAGTCTTTTCTGCAGTTTTAAGCCAGGTAAGTAAATTAGAGCTCAACCATAACATTTAGGCACAACCCCACACTGTGGATGGTGCAAAAGTGGAGGGCCCCAAGGGAATTCCTCTCTAGAATTCCACAGGGTTAGCTTTCCTCTCGCTATAATATATCAGAAAGTTACTCACCCTTCTGCTGGATGCTGCATCAGGAGAGCTATACATAGAACAGTCCCCGTGCTCCAAGGATAGCAGGTTCTACAGGTGTGCCCAAATGATGCACAGAGGGGAACTAGACCCACCTCCACCCCCTGCATCTCCATGGCCTTTAATAAATAACAAAGAGCCAGTGTGAGGCAACCAGTGTAGTATGGTGTAAGCAGTTCTCAGTGCAGCAAGTAGAAGTTATTTTATCAGGAACACAGAAACTGTCATAACTGGATCACACTTGTAGTCCATCCCATCCAGCATCCTGTCTCCTGCAAGGAAGACACTTTGGGGTTAACCTGCACCGGTTCACAGGGAAAATGCCTGCCTGATCTCAGTTGGAAACTGGCTTGTGCCCTGGAGCATGAGGGCTTATAGCCCTTCCAAAACTCTCTTAGCTTCCATTTTTATTATAGTATTTTTAAAGGATGCTATGAAGACTGGCAGGTCCAACCAGTGGCCTTCCTGCTGTGTCTCATCCATGAACTCATGCACATTGCCAAGAAATCATGGTGCAGACAAATCTGTGCATATAATGCAACTGCTCTTTTTTGTTTCCTTCATTTAATGACTGCGCACAAGAGTGGTAAGGCCAGATGCAACTGGAAAGGGCAGCTTCTATCACACATCCGCCCTCACCTACAAGGAGTTCTGTGGTCACTGCATAAAGAATTTTTAATTGTAGAGTTACCATGGGAGCTGGTAATATTTTATTCTTCATTTCAGGAGCAAGATGGATGTGGGCAACAAAAATGATTTTTAAAGAAAAGTTACAATTTGGGCTTACCAACCTGGTCAATATCTCTTTGACGACAGGACTAAAATAGGACAATATGAGGTTTGAGCACAAGGAGAATCAGAGAAAAAGCCTAGTAATATCCAAATCAACAAAACTGGAGGGGGATCTGAACCGCAAAATTGGGATTCAGGTTTCCATATAGAAGCAGGATTCAGGACCATTGCTAAACAATATTAGCATTCTGCTTGTCCTATAATTTAACTAGAAGTGTTCTAAGTTACTAGATCAAATAAAAGTTATCCCAGGTACATTCTTCTGGTCCAGTAACAAAATTATAGCAGACGATTCTAATGAGCAACATAGGCCCCGAGGCAAAATTGTTCACACTTGGTAGTCTTACGTTAGTCACTTAAATCCATTTTTAAGACATCTAAATAAAAGTGGCCTAAATTCAAGAGGTGCTGACCATGCTCAACACCTATTGATTTCAAAATAAGTCACTTTTTAGATGCCTAAATATGGATTCAGGGGCCAACACCAAAACACTGAAATTTGAAAATGTCAGTTTTCATTATACACTAGTAGCAATTGTAAAAGCATCTTAGTATTATGGGACCACAATCAGTATGGTGGCTTAAAACCAGGTTTTCTTTCAGTGTGTATGAATGACTAGAGTAGACAGGTGAGAATTGGTGAGGCTCCACTGTCGTTTCTTTCTAACTTTTCATTAATGAGTTTTGCATGTCTAGGAAGACCATCTGGACACTGAATTCCTAACAGTTCCGGAACAAGGCCAAAATAAAATGAAAGACAGACAAGGGTATTTACACAACTGATAGTAAAAGTTGTCCTGTTTGCTATCCGCCTGAATAGTTATTCAATGGCGCTATCATTGAATAGCTACAATTCTTATCTTTTTTAGACAGGGGATGACAGCAGACATTTCTACTACAAACAGAAGCCAAGAAAAGGCCCTACAAAAAGGACTTTGTTAAAGAAGGCATTTCAGCAATCAGTTAGCAAATGCTCTTTTTTCCCTTTCTGAAAAAAATCCAGAAATGATTATAGTTACTTGCTGGGACGATAAATTAGCTACTATCTTGTGAATTCTTTCTAAGTGTTGTGATGATTAATATGAATTATAAGCTCTGTTCTGTAAGAGCCGGAGAACTCTAGCCCTGATCCAGCAAAGCACATAATTGAAGTATGCGCTTAACTCTAAGTCTGTGAATAATCCAATTCAGATTGGTGGGACTACTCGTGTGCTTGAAGTTAAGCATGTGCTTACGTGTTTGGCTGGATCAGGGTCAATGAGCTCCGCAACTTGTAGGATGGAGCCCTGTGTGAATCCCTGGGCTTAATTTATACGCTATCAGAAGTAATGCACAATGTATGATGGCAGAGGGGTGTGCAGAAATTTAACTTTGACCGCTTTTGGAGGGGCACATTCTGCGTCCCTACCGCCTCCCCCGGGTCCCAGCAGGAGCTCGCTCTTCCCTCCTCCCTGCCAACACAGCCGTGGGCTGGAGGAGTTCTGTGTCACTGACAACAATTGCGGGTGGCCCATGCCCCGCTTGCCCGCCCTTGTGCATGCCCCCGTATGATGGAGACCCAGCTCTGAAATATTCTCAGAAGTCTTCAACTTTGCTCATGTGATTCTGGGAGGAGACTAACCTGTTCTGAAGCAGCAGAACCACAACTATCTAGCTTCAGTTGAGGACTGATCCCCTGGAGGTGTCCTGCAAGCCTGCAGAGTCTATCTTTGAAAGACAAAGGGCTACATGGGTGAAATTCTGCTGTCAATGATATCGGTGTAGGCTTATGGACTTCGATAAGCTAAAATATTCTAAATTGAACTCCTAAAAGTTAGGCATCTAAATACACATTTAGGCCTGATTGCCATAGGTAATGAGTATCCCACAATTCACATTGTTTTCAGCTGGAGCCATGGGTGTTCTGCATTTCTGAAAGTCAGCTCATTTATTTAGGACCTCAGATGTGGATCTAGGTGCTTAACTTTTGTCACCTAAGTTTCAAAATCTTTATCTAAGTTTGCATTAGAGTAACTGAGATCAGAGTTTGACCCAGTGTGCAACAAGAATTTCCTCTTCGTTGCTTGGATCTTTATCATCATCCAACCACCAAAAAGTTTTCTTGTCTTGTGCTGGTCTAATCAATGACTTCCCAGCAGGGCAAATTAAACTGAGTTACAAGGAGATGACAGGGAAGGACATGAAGAGAAATAGTGAGAGTGTGTTAAAGTGTGTACTGTTACTAATGGAGACTTAACATCAGTTGTGTGTCTAAAGCATGCACCATTTTTGGGATTGGCTTTAAGCACAGCCATAGGAATAGGAGAGGCAAAGCAGCAAGAAACGATGACATGAGGGCTTTTACCAGATTTACTCTAAAATGAATATTATTGTTTCAAACAACCATTAAACATACAAATTAAAATGGATTCTTAGATCCTTCAGACCAGGTCCTTGGTGTTCTATTGTACTTCAAAGGAGTAACACTGATTAACATCAGCAGAAGACCTGATCTATAGATTTTCAGGCCAGCAGGGACCAGTAATGTAAAGATTGACGCCCTACCTAACACACGGCGGAGAATTTCACCCAGAGGCACAATTGTAAAAGATTCATTTGTGAAGGACAAATAGTTAATTGCACTTTCATTTGTGGTACAAATGGACATTGACAAGAAGATATTGTGTCAAGTATAGGGACATGGCTTCAGAAGTATAGACCAAAAGGCTTCATCCCATCCTATACAGAATTAGGCTTCTAAAATAAACTTATAAAGACCAATTTGCCTGCTTTGATTTGTTCCTTTCCCTTTAAGAGATTCATTTCCCTCACAATCAGCTGCAGGTTATTTTATTTTATTTTTTTACTCTGAAACCCTTTGAAACTTGGAAGTGCTTCAATTACAGATTCCCAAGTCTGGTTCTTGCCCTGTTTTCTCCTCTGTCTGTGACCTGAGAGGTTCAACACTATTTTCTTTCCTGAGTCAGGAAGAAGGGGGCAGCTGGCTAAGGCTTTCCACTCATCACTATGTTTTCACCTACAGTATCTTGGCTTTTCTTTCCCAGCTGCAATTTTATCTAGCCTCCTTCAATCATGCACTCACTGGCACATGTGTTGTGGTCCCATTTCTGCTCTCACATAACCTGCGTGCAACCTGATTGATTTCAGTGGGGGTGCATGTGTGTGACGGAGAGCAGATTTGTCTCATTTCTCCTCTAACTCCAAGCACAAATTCCATGAACTGACATGGTTCAAGACAATTAGATGTAAAACATTTAGTAAAATCATGTAAAGATGGGCTGGGCAAATCAACTGACTTGACTGGCTACCAACCTAGCCATTAAACAGCGGGACTTAACTGCTAGAAAACATTTGCTGACAGCCCCATAATATACCAGAAGTGAGGTAGTAGCTTAGCTCACTGTGCATTCTGTAGTGATCAAATGTAGATTAAGGGATTTAAGCTATGATCTTCTATTAAAAAAATGAGCAGAGGGGCAGAAGGTAGAAGGAAAACTTTGGCCACTAGTATGTGTACACTGCAGGTTTTGCCAGTGCGCATACACATTTTTGCCCAAAACCTCTCTACCACCCATGCACAATATCCTCAAGAATATGCTTATTTGCAGTTTGAACCTATGCTTGCTTGCATGGCTAGAGGTGTGTATTAAAGCTACGTTTTAGCTTAGGTTGGAGTACAGCCCACCCACTTTTCAATGAAGATGCAGGCAAGACAATTTGAGTGGCCGATAGTCCTCTTTTTCATAGTTCCTTTCCACAATTTCCCCACCACTTCCTTGAGGGACAGGCAAGATATGTCCCCAATCAAAACATGGGCGAGTGCAGAAACAGTGAAGAGACAGTCACGCAGGTAGGTCTTTGCTGTATAAATGCACAAACTTGGGCTAGGCTAACCATGTGTATAGACCTGGGTGTTAATTACCCAAACTAAGTGTGCAATGTAGACATACCCTAACACTTAAGCCATCCTGTTGGGTGGAAGAGGACTTGGCAGGGTTGCCTCTTTACCAACTGGGGAGGATGTGTGACCAACTAATCCTGCAAATCTCCTGAGATCTTTAGTGAAACTTGAAGGATTGTCAGAATCAAGACATTTGAGTAGAAGCCTTGCATCTATATATTATTCCTTGGCTGCTTACTTGTCCCATGACAGTCTGGACTGGTGATTCCCACACTGCCACGGGAATCCATGTAAGATGCTGCTGAGACCTTCACTTTAATATTACGCAGGAAAATCCCTACACATGTGCAAGGGAATGATTCAGTTGTGCACAGAATTTGCACAAAGGGCCTTCCACAGAATCAGGGGTGAAAGAAGACAATGCCCTTTGAATTCTGCTCCCTGATTCCAACAGCAGTGTTCCAGGTATTTCAACAGCAGTGTTGCTAAAAGAGCAATTCCCCACTTTTCATCCCTTCTCGAGGAAAAGCAGAATGGAGGCATCTGACTCAATGGCAAAGGTTCTTGCTGCACAGTTGTAGGACATGAATGACTAAAGATAATTAAACCACTGTATCTAAACACCCGTCGCCCAAGGATCAAAGAGAGCTTTAAAAAGACAATGCACCAAAAAATCACTATATTTGAGGGGTCTGGGTACAATTGAACTGTGAGATGTTACAAACAAAATGCACACAGAACCGCAAGACATTCCAAGCACAGTGTTCCCAAACACATGTAAACATGATTACAGCAACAGAGTCTAGGATGTTAGGATGTCACAATTGCGCCTGCCTCCTGAACACTGGTAAAATAGTTGCTCTCGGCCTACAATTCCCTATCATTTGAACAATGAGACAAGTAGGACATATTGTATTATGACCAAGGAGCTAGGGAGGCAGTGTGGTCAAGTGAATAGGAAGTCAAGAGACTTGGGTTCTATTCCGAGTTCCTCCTCTGACATGCTGTGAGACATTGGGCATGTCACTTCACCTCTCTTTCTCCTCCCATCTTTTGTATGTCTTGTCTATTTAGACCATAAACTCTTCAGGACAGGAACTTTGTGTTTGTAAAGCAGCTAGCACAATGGGGCTCTGCTCCCAGCTTAGGTCTCAAGACACTACTATAATACAAACAATTAATAATAATTGGAGCAAAAACTAATGCCTCCAATGGCCCAGTTATACAAGAATCCCCCGAAATGAGCATGTAGGCCGACATTTGGGTCCCTAACCCATTCAACAGATTTGGTCCTCTCACGTGATCAGTGATCCTCAGGCTCTGGAAAAAGTCTCGTAAAATGTCCTTTCTAAAATAACATCTCTGTCTTCAAGTAAAGACAGCTACACATTTGTAGTCAACCCCAGAGAGCTAGATGCTTCACTAGCCATGGTAAACACTAGTAAAGATGACATTAAATATCTTTTCTACTTTATTTCCTAAGTTAGCAAGTGAATATTGAAAGTTGAGGCATTTCTGTTTTAGGTTTCAATCAATTTGATTTTGTTGCTAGGAGAACAATTTCCCCAGTAGTCCTAGTGCTGAACAACCCTATTGCAAAAATGTGTTTTGGGGGTGAGGTGGGGAATAGGGGAAGCCGTTTGGGATCTTCCCACCACCCCGCCCATTTGTCTTCCTTCCCCAATCCATGGTCCCTGGAAGCCTGAGGCACAATCTTCACTTCTGCTCAAGAAGACCAGAAGCAGTTCTCCCCCCGAGTGCCTCAATGTCACTACAGCATTGGTCAGAGGGAGTGGCTTCCTCTCATTCCATGTCCTTTCATCTCACTGCCTGCCAAGGCTCAGCATGGTGGCACCAACAACAGTATTGCCAACTTCAAGCATTCACAAACCATGAGTCAGGCCCCGGTTAATCACGACAGTGCCTTTGAAATCAGGAGAAGTTTTTATTTAATAAATATGCGGTTCTTTTCCTTTGCCTTCTGCTTTCTGAGCCATCAGGGTCCCCTTACTTCTACTTCTCAAGGTTTTCTTTGTACCCAGGAGGGCTAGAAACGAACTTTTTTAAAATGAAAGGTGAGATTCTCTTGCAGTCCCTTGGTACCAGCGGCTGGGGCGTTGAGAAAACCCCCAAATATCACGAGACGTGTGGTAACACACTGCACATGCCATGTATGGAGAAGTTCGTCTGTGTGCAGAGGGCCAAAACAAGGCCTAGGCACCCTGTGGAACTTAAGCAACGCACAGATCTTGTGAACTCTGCGTCAGGGTGAAATTCACCCTCACAGACTGATAGTGGCATCATTCTGTACCAGCTTCTTTAAAAGAGGCCGTCTGCAGTGATAATTCAAGGGTGATTTTATTTTATTTTCCACCTCTATTCCATAATTAACATATACCTCGACGTGCAGTAGAAATAACACCCACTCATCCCTACATCTAGCATGTCAACAGGGAACCAAACTAAAAAATGTGACTGATCAGCAAGAGGGCTCTTTCCTTGCAACGTCCCGGGTCATCACCCCACAGAACTTCCAAGCAACATTTATTTACTTTCAGGAAAGACATGTTTATGGATATGGTCCACATAAATCACACATTTTTACTTTTGCTTCAGGAAGGGTCTCTGCATGCTCTGTGAAAAATGCTCTGCCATTTTGCCAGACTAGAAAAGGGACTATGTATGTGGCAGACCAGTTTGGCAGCAGGAAAAGAAGGGCACTCTCATTTAACAATCCACAGAGGGGGACGCTTTCCCCTGGTTTATAGCCATGGTAATTTCACCAGGAAAGAATCCTGGAAAACTCTGTCTTTTTAAGCAATAACCCAAGAGCCAATGATCAGCTTCCAACAAAGAGTGTGTCATTCTTTCCCCCTGCTACGCACATATGGTAATTCCCCTGCTACACAGTTTTATTCTCTCACATCATCACAGCGGAATGACTGCAACAGATTTCAAGAGTCTGGTAGCCAATGGAATTACAGACGGTGCCGGAGAAATTTAAGCTGAGAAGACACTCTGGCTGAGTAATAAAAAAAGTAGACTGTGAGATATATTATTGGAATCTGGACAAGAAAAATGTCTGCTCTGGCACTATTGCAACCAAACAACAACAACAGGTTATGACCCATGCTGTACTTGGGGAATTAGACACATAATCTTTGCATTCAGTCTTTCCACAAGGGTATGAGGTAAGGCCACACTGAGCTGGTTCACGGCCTTCTGTAACTCATCATCTTATGAAATGAAAATTGGCAGAGAGGGGAGCAAAGGAAAACTGACGCGTCGGCTAGGCTGTTTCAGTTCATGGAGTTTCTCTCAGACAGAATTATTCAGCTACACATGCAGTGATACCTCATCTATTTTGTTTCAGTTTGTTTGTTTACAGGTCACATTTTATTGACCACATGAATTCTGTGGGGAAAAGTATGTGATATCTGAACTAAGGGCTGCTGTTGTGCAGTTCTTGTCTTTGAAGAGAGGAAAAACTGTTTTCATTTACCTCTGTAGTGTCATGTCAGACCTTGACCTTTGTTAAAATCCTCTTTCTTCTCACCTCATTGAAGTGACTTTCCTTTTTAATCTGGGGGGAGGGAAACGCAGAGGCAAGAAGTCGAGCATTTCAAGGCCATACCAAAATTTTTGTTGAAGTTTTACTCCCCTCTTTCCCCCCTGTGAAAAGCGTGTGTTAGGAAAACTAATATAGCCCCAATCAGTTTTTCCACATTAGGAAAATCCATTCCTACAGTAGCTTTCATTAATCTTAAACCTCGATCATTAATTCAGTTTATAGGAGCATAGCTATGCACTGTACAGATTTTATTTCTCATGTGTGGTGCAGCATTTTGCATTCAGTAGGAAATTCACCCCATGCAGAGGGCCACTACAAAGCATAAGTACTATTTAAGTTTAGTTTAAGCACTAAGAATAGCGTATCACTAAGTAGTGTATAGGCCTTTTCCTGGCCTTCTTCACAGGAATGAATTTCATCCACAAAGAACTGCTAGATACTAGAATGATCAATGCCCTGTAAATACATAGAAAGGGAGTGATTTATAAGTGTTCAATGAGAGTTGAGGAGTTTTAATTGTACCTTCTTATCAAATTACAAAGTCTGAATATTGAGCACTCCCTCCCCTCACCCACCCACGCCCTTTTTTGTGGGGGGCACACTGAGAACAGTGTATTCATTTGAAAAATTCCTTTCTGAAAAATCTGACCTCTTGGAAATTTCTGTAGTGCCACACAATTTCCATGATCTACTAGATTGGAAAGTGGTCAAAAGGTGATGTCTTTTGTGTGTGTGGGCTCATGCAGGAAATTAAAGTGACAGCATTTACAACTCAATGCATTATTTCCTGTGATGAGGGAGTCCACGAGAAATGAAAATTTG
The DNA here is from genome assembly GCA_007922155.1 of Mesoclemmys tuberculata. Classification (NCBI taxonomy): domain Eukaryota; kingdom Metazoa; phylum Chordata; order Testudines; family Chelidae; genus Mesoclemmys; species Mesoclemmys tuberculata. The sequence goes on from ML675650.1 coordinate 13,135,852, forward strand.
GTCATTCTCCTGGCCTGATCCAAAACCCAGTGAAGTAACTGAGAGTCTTTCCAGCGTTTTCAGTAGTCTTTGGATCGGGCCCTCATGACTGAAGCCTTAAAGTTTTCGTTTTCATTTTTGATGTGTTTCTAAAAGAGAGATATCGCTCAAACCCAGGCCAAAAAACCTGAGTTGAATGTTGTGCATTTGTGCGTGTAAGCACGACAGAATAGTAGTGTTGGTAAAAACTAGATTCACTTTATTTACAAGCTAACACTTCCTATCACCACTTACTCCCATCTGCTTTGCTCAAACAAACGTTCAGGGAACATATCCTTGGCAGAAGTCTGGTTGAGCCCAAAAATCAGTTGCACACTGTGGCTGAAATTAGGTAGATTATGCTACCTTTACTCATGCTGAGTTGAACCCTGGCTCCACAAGAAGTTTCCCATGAAGTCACTGGGACTATTTGTGTATTGGCCAGTAGACTTCACTGGACTCAGTTTTGATTGTGCTGAAATCACTGCCTTTCTCGCCCTCCTTGTCTCTCCATCCCCTCCTATCACTCCTGTTCCCAAACACACAAGCCACACAATGTACATACAGAGGTAGCCACATCCAGCAATTCTGGCATAATGCCTATCGCTATGTATAATTAAGCTAATTTGTTCACAAAAATAACCTCCCCAGCAAACATTTCTGTGAACAAAAACCAGTCACCTGAATGTAAAGATCAAATGGTGGTGTTTACCAACGTGTGCACTAAAGTGGACTGTTTTCCTGCTAATGGCCAAACTCTGGTTCAAGCCACCTCCTGAGTTGATGGGCCTATGAACTGATTGCATAGTCATTGTGTATTTCATGACTCTAAAAAAATGTCACAAATGATTGTTTTATAAAAGCAGCTGTGTCTATATATATAATTAACATTCTAAAAGCAAGACAGGGCCAGCTCCTCAGCTGAAGTCAGTGGAACAACTCTGATTTACACCAGCAGAGGTGCTGGCCCATGATTTTTTAGTAAGGATGAACTAGTTTTCCTCCACTATTCCTTTTGCTCTCTCTCTCCTTCTTGTATTTCAAGTCACTTATTTTCCCTTTAATCTCTCCCTTTCCTTTTCCACTTCTGCTGCTCAATTTTCATGTCCTCTTAGCCACTTTCTTCCACTTTCTTCCCCTCCTTCTCTCAGTCATCTCTGGCCTTTTCAGATGCCATAACTGGTGTTTGTGGCTCCTGGATAGTCCAGTTCAGATTACACTATTTAAAAAAATTGGAATAATTATAATTGTTCGCCCTTTGTCTAGGACCTTTGATCCGATGTGCTCAAAGCATATTACAGACATTTTACAGATGGAGAAAATGGAGGAACAGAGAGAAGAAGTAACTTGCTAAAGGTCACCCAGCAAGTCAGTGTCAGAGCTAGGAAGAGAACTCAGAAATCTGGGCTCCCAGCCACCTGGCCCATGCACTAGATCTAGCGGATCACGCTTCCAAACATGGGCCCCAATTTTGGGTCCATGAGCAAATGGTTATGAATGTGCTTAATTTTACACCTGTGAGTATTTCCGTTGAAGTACATGGGATTACTCACATATGTAAATTAGGCAGGTGTCTAAGTCTAAGCAGGATGATGGCCGTAGCCATAAGAAGTTGCTTGCTTTGGTCTGTAATGGGACGCACCACTCACTGCTTGTCTGGCACCTCCTTCTGGTCACTCTGGGGGTTAGCTCTCGAGTCCAACACCCCTTCCCATGGTCATGCGCCATCACACGGTCTCTCTCTCAGGTCTGCAGCTCCTCTCTTGTCCCAGGAACTGCAGCATCCTCTTAGCCCTCTGGCTAGGTTACTCAGCATTTCCCCCCTCCAGGGTACAATCCTTCAATTCTCTGTCACCACCACAGGGACCCAGGCAGTCCTCCAGTCCACTGCCTCAGGTGCCACTCTTTCAGTGGCTGGTAGGGAAACCCAGGCCTGCCTCTACTCCAGGTTCCAGTCCAGGGTCTCTACATGCAGCCCTCACTGCTTCTTCCCTGGACTGCTTCCTACAACTCCTGGTTCCCTTTCTTACTCTAGGTGTACCAACTCCAAACCCTCCTCCCCCTTCCTAGGGAGTGACGGCCCTTTCCCAGCAGCAGCCTCTCTCTGTTACCAGCTTCTTGGCTTTACAGGCCCCATCTATTCCTGCACAGCTGAACCTGTGCTCCTTGGCTCTTCCTGCAGGTGCAGCTTGTGGAGTTAATAGGCCTCCCTGGCTACCTTAACCCCTTCCAGTCCTGTGTGGGGTGGACACCCCATCACATGGACATATTCATTTGGCTGGATCAGAGGGATTTAAGTGTGTCTGGAGTAAACTTAAAATAAGAGATAATAAAATGGCTTGAAATCATTCAAAGTAGTCCAGTGTGAAGTATCATTCAAGAGATGGGGAACAACATGAACTCAGTCATAGACCTCATGTTGACCTGGAAGACAGCCCAATGTTTCTTCTTGTTCCAGTTCCTTCCCATTTTTTTAATGACTGAATGAAGTAAGAGGCTGTGGATTACAGTTTAGACAACATAGGATCAAATATACTTGAATCACCACAATTAACTGTGGCTTGATTAGATCTTGATTTCAAGAAATAAACAAGAACTGTGTGAGAATCTGGCACCCCATGGGACAGGAGAAAACCACATTCGTCAGTAGTTAGAAATGCATAACATCTCTGTAAAGGAAAAAGAAGCTACGTAAAAAGATAATGGCATAGCAATTATAGAACATGGGGAAAGAAAAAAAAGAAAGACTTATGGGAAAGTCCTATAGAGTTTACTACAGATGAAATGGTCACAGTTTCAGAGTAACTACACCTTCTATATTCCCCCTCTATGGCCCACCAAGGGCTCCCACTTAAAGGTTTCAGCTTCCAGCTATCACCTCTCTTGGGTGGAGACCCGTATCTCTCCCTCCTGACCCAGCGTTTTCCAGGCTGCCCAACTCCCTGTCTTACACTGCGGGTATGTTTACACTGTGACTGACTAGTGCCAGCTGACACATCCTTGCGGGGCTCTGGCTAAGGGGCTGTTAAGTTGTGGTGTAGACGTTCTGGCTTGGGGCTGCTGCCTGATCTCTGGGACCCTCCCACCTTGCGGGATCCTAGAGCCCAGGCTCCAGCCCAAGCCTGGATGCCGATATTGCAATTAAGCAGCCCCGAAGGCCAAGTCCCACTGGTTAGCTTGTGTCTTTTCCCAAAGGCTTGTATGATGACCTAGGTGAGCTGCTCCCAAACTTTATCAGTTCACCTTCTTAAAAACTTGTTGTGAAGTGAAAGGATGGACCATCAAGCTCATTTTCCATAGTTTGGGAACCCCTCGCCTAGAACACAGGGTATGAAATGTGGCCTCTGAATTGTTGTGTATTCAGCCCTTTAAACTCTGCATATTGTGCCATACATCCTGAGCAGCAGAGCTGCTCCAGGCAACGTCACTGGAAAATTATTTCTTAGGCTGAAATAAATGATCAAGTATGGGTGCTGGTTTTGACCTTGGATCTTTACCAGGGCTACTAGTATAAGGTATCAGCTATGAGGCCAGCGAAATCCCCAGCAGTGCTCTAGATGTACTGGAAAAGGGAACAGAGTGTTTAGCAATGTTCTTTTAAAATTGGTGATTGTAGCTCACTTCTCTCTCCCAATTCATCCAGACATAATTTTTCAATACACTGTCTTGGGACTACTTTATGGGGTTGGGGTAGCAGAAAAGGGAGGGGGGGAATTCATACAGAACATCTACTACCACTAAGTGCAGCACAATACTGCTCTATCTGGAATTAGTTTCTCTATTACAGTCTACAGGATAGTTTCACTAGTGTGAAAATGGCTTATTTGAAAGCCTGAGGGGCTGTTTGAATAAGTGTTTTAAAGTCCTCATGCTAGGATTTAATAGTAACAGTTGGTAGTGCCATTCTCAGGAGTGGTAAATCCAATTTTCCATTATAAATATTATTGCTGATCCCTTTATAAATTCAGACTATAATAGAGCTGGTTCAAATTCAGGAAAATGATTCCACAAAAAATGTCATAGACTCCTATTTTCTGTTATTTGCAATATTTCTTAACAACATTTTTATTGAAATGGGTTTGGAACATTTTGCTAACTGAAAACGGGTTTAAGGAAATGAATATTTTCAAAAAATGATTTTGTTGAAAGTTTTACAGAAAATTTTGAGAAATGCTGATGATTTTTCACAGAAAAAATGCTTTTCAAAAGGCCATTTTTGATACAAACAAACAAACACTTTTTGTGCAAAAAATGTGGGGCAGCTTTATCACAGAAGGGTTTATTTATCATTACTAGGAAAATAACAGATACAGGGCCAGAGTATAGAATTCTATACTGTCTATGGAACATTCTTTATCTTTAAGAGAAAAGGGACTAGAAAAACAAAACTAAGGAAATATCTTGGAAATACAAAACAGTGCTAAATCTGTAGATGTGCTAAATCAGTCAGTATATTTTTCCCCAAAAAACAAAACAAATTAATTTTTCTACTGAAGTTAACAAGTCAGTATTTTAATGAAGGTAGGCATTATGAGGCTTTTTATTGTGATAAATGACACAAAATGTCCATTTGTTGTCACAGAAATACATACTGGCAGTAAAAACTGAGTCCACCACAGCACAACTTTGACCTCAAATCTCGACTTCTTTTCAAAAATCACATCTTTGCTACAGCATTGGACTGAGTGCTGACAGGCCATAAGAGACTGGATAAGTGGCAAATGCCAGGATATGGAATTGACTGGATTTTGTTATGATGCAGGCAGCGTGCTGAGCAATTGCAATAAAAGTCCATTTATTTGCACCTCCTGGCTTGTGTCTCTCTGTCCAGTACAAAGCACCATATCTCCCACCAGTCCTGTTTTGACACCAGAATTCTCTGTTGCAGCTAAATAAGATCATTCTAAGCCATCCAGAGGGCACAGGGGGCAAAATGGGTTTGCCCCAGGCCTTCCAGTTTGAGAGGGGCCGCAAACTAAGTGGCATTGGGAACTAGTGCATAGGTTTGCCGTGCCACTCAAGTTTGGCTTGTCTGCCCCTCTGCCAGACCTGAGTGGTGTTGCATCTTGTGTTAGTCTCTTGAAATGCTGGGTGGTATGAAACGCAGTGTCGCCAACTCTCTCAGTTTCCTCATGAATCTCATGGTATTTGGTGATTTTCTTAAGGTCCCCACTGGTGGAATTTAGTGATTATGTGAGAATCTCAGCTTCCATTAAAAACAAAACATAAAACAAAAAAAGAGCAGTTTCTAGCCCTCATCTTTGCAAAAAAGAAAACATGAAAATGTGACCTAACATCTTGGAAACCAGAACACAAACAAAAACGGAAGTAAATGTGTGTGTGATGGGGTTTATGATTTTTGAATGTTTTGGTGTAGCAATACTACAACAGAGGGGCATAACAACACCAACGCTTCTCTGGTGACCCTGCACCTAGTTCTGAAATACTTCCCAAATGTTTTTCATAGGCACCAGACCACAGCTTCTGAGGTACTACAAATACATCCATTTCCTGAAGGCCAGTACCTGACTGTTGTTCTATGTTTTCTTACGTGACCCTTATTGTGATGGTTGAATCTGGACTTACGTGGTATATATGTAGCCCACTGGTCAGTGTGTATTCCAGGTCCTCCTCTGTGCCCACTTCATAGAGGATATGAGTGTCCTACCACAGCAGTTAATCCTGAGGCTTTAATTACAGCTCTAACAGTTCAGGGTTTTTAGTTCCAGAGGTCTCCAGTTCAGAGCCTGGATCAACCAAGATACTGACACTGCACATAAGCCTGTTTAACATTCATGTGTGCGATGGCTGGTCAACATGCAGCTTAGGGCATAGGCCACTTCAGAGTCAATTAGGAAGGGGTTTCCATCTCACTGTAATTCTGAATAATCTAATTTGTCTTCTCACACCTTACCTTCCACCTTTTCTCCTTCTGTATGTTTTAAGAAGGAAGTGCCCTGCTCACTAAGTTCTCTTTCTGAGATTCTAATTTCCTCATTGACTTTAATGAAGCTCTCCCTATACTTGCATCCCTGGAGAAGGTGGGTTGTTTGTTATTGGGCTGGTGTTTTTTACGGCTCTCTCTAGCTCTTCCGGCTTTCTTTCCCAACAGATATTTTCCTGAGTTCGTGTAGATCTCAATTTCCATCAAGGTGCTCTTGGCACCTGATTAAACATTAATAAGGAAGTGGAAGTGGTGCTGTGCTCTTGTAGATGTCTACAGGACACCTTGGCAAATGGTGATATAGTGCTAATGGAAACATACAAGGTGCCATGCAATTTCCATCACACTTCATTTCAGGGCTGGATTGCACATGATCAAATGGACCCCTTTAGGGCATTAGCACACGAGCCAAGTGATTTATTAACAGGCAGGCTACATTTCCTGTAACCTGCTGAAAGATGCCCAGAGCCACCCAATTTAAAAGAAAACAAAACAACAATCTACCACCAATGGAAGTCTTAAAATCACATGCTGGCTTTTATATGTCTGACGGTTACTTTTCCTCCCTGTTCGTGGGCTGTAATTTGTGGTGCTAGGAATGTGAAAGTGTCTAATGATTAGAAAGTGGTTGCTTTTTGTTTTAAAGGACTGCCATTCTCCTTAGTGCTAACATATGAAGCAGGCAGAATCTGTCTGCTTTTCTTCTGACCTTGACAAGGGTGTTCCTCATTTCCTCCCTGTACTTTACTCACTAATCCGTCCTGAAAACATTTTCCTGTTGAATAACTTGGATCCAGTATTTTTAATTGGCATTTTCCTGCTTTTTTTTCTTTGGTTGCCTTTTATATGCAGTATTTTTCCTGCCCAGATACAACCTACTGCCAGAGATCCTCCTTTGTTCTTTTCCATGCCCGAATGCTTTGTTAACTTGGAGTGAAACTGTCTTGCTTGTTGGGATTGGGCATGTTGTTCAATGCACAAGAGGGCCCAAGATGCTTCAGAAACATTTCAGCAGCCAAACCTTATGCAATGGAATACTTAGTAAGAGATGCTAGTGTGTCAGTTTGTGAACTCAGGGCTTTCCTGGGGCCAGTCCGCTTCCTTTCTGTCCTCTCTTTCAATGTCTGAACCCAATTTGTTTATTTTTTTGGAGAAATTGAAATATGAATAACAATTTATTCACGCTAGTATCTGTCCTTTGCTTATACCTCCTATTGTAGGGTGAAGAGTAGTAGGCCCAGCTCAATGGGGAATTTAGGCTGAATTGAACACAATCACCTACATTAGAATTTGGCCAGGTCAAGCAGGGTTAATATCATTGCTTTGCAAAGACTGCTGTAAAAGTTTAATACTAAAAGTGAGCAATCAAATATGGTGGTCTCAGGACTGCAGCAGTTAAAGCAGCAGTACTGTTCAGACATTTTCCCCATATGAATTAATACAAAAAGTGGTGAGTCCAAAATCATAAAATAACCAACTTGCCTAATGAAACTGCTTGAGAATTTTAGGACTACAAAGTCTGATCTTCCAACAAGTGAAGTTCAGAGATTTTTTATTATTATTATTCACTTGTAATGTGTGACAATATTCAGTACCTGGTATGAAAACTCTAACTAACAAAGGAAATGACTCTTTGAAAATAGATGAAAAAACACACATTTTTGGACGCAGATTTGCATTTTCCCTTCTTGGTGCTCATTAAACTGCCCTCTCCATGAGACCTTTCAACAAAATGTCAGGCGTCAGCAATGCTTGCTGCTAAAATGTCACATTAGCATCCCCTGACCTTCTTGTGTGGAAAGGATGCTGCTGAATCCGTGTTGTCAAAGGCAGACTACTGTGGGCACTATGGCACACACAAGGCACAGAAAAAGGCCACTTGAGCAAGTAAGAAATGAAACACTAGACTGTGCTTCAGAGCTGGCATGTGATATGGAGAAGAGAAGTGAGAAAAGGCTGGTGCAAACAAAGATCTGATCCTGTTCCGAATGGAAAAACTCCCATGGCTTCCAAAGGGTTCAGGTTCACACCAGGAGGCACGAACACACTCGTAACTAAGCAACGGCAAGCCCCACACCACTAGTATGGATGTAGCAAAATGTCATTCATTCAAAAGACCAAGCAAGGCTTTCATCAAGAGAGTGCTCAAATGAGATGGAAGAAGATCCAAAATTTTCCATGAACACTGTTTTCGGTGGGATACTGGGTTTTTGACTACAGTTTTTCTTTTAAAAAAAAGTGTGTGATTTCTGAAGAAAATGTTGAGTTTTCATTGTAAACCAAGAACTTGGTCAAAAAGTTGTCAGTTTTTCAATAAAAACAAAATTTTCTGTGAAAAAATACCCTGCTTTCCAGCCAGCTCTTACTGGAGTAGCATTGTTTAGCACTTTACTCACAATGGTGAAAAATGTATGGAAAAGTCCAAGAGAATTGAATAGGGTTCTAAAGAAATGTAATTGAGTTCTACAGAAATGTCTCAAAACCTATAGAATTTTGTAGCCAATGACGTTCTTCATATAGGGTTTAAAAATAAACCTTAACTGTTCCATAACTGGAGTTTAATTTCCCATTAAATGCTATAGGGGAGAGCAACACTAGAATGAAAAAGGCATCATAACACTTTAGATTTTACCTCAGAAGCAATTAAAACCAAGACAACCACGGCTCCTTATCAGGAAGTCCAATGGAATTCTATAAAGATAACTTTCTGTAGCACTTTTAAGTTAACCTGTAGAAATCCATAGCAGGAAATTCTTGAAACTGTCTGAAGAGTGGATATGCTTTCTGCAGATTTTTAAAACTATTGGTTTTAAAGTAATTTCTCCTAAGTAACAAACAAATGAATGTCTATAGCAGCTTGCTGATTTCATCCCTATCAGATTCGCTATAAAAACCCTGTGCTTGAATCGTATAGGCAGCTTCAGGTGGAGAGGAATGATGATCTTGTGATTAAGGCACTGGACTGTAACTGGGAAGATCTGAGTTCAATTTGTCTCTGTGCCACAGATTTCCTGTGTGACCTGCGGCAAATGATCTCACAATTGGTTCCACATGGGCAAACCGTGCACATGCACGTGGAGTCAACTGCAGGATCCAGGCTTTAATAGCATTGTGTCTCAGCTCCCAGAGTCTAAAATGGGGATGACATCACTTCCTTTATTTCTCTCATATTTAGATTGTGAGCTCTTCAGAGCCAGGACTGCCTGGGACTGTGGATATATACAGTGCCTAGCTTAATGGGCTTCCTATCATAGATTCAGCTTTAGGAGCCCAGGCAGCTATGTAGGCCCTATTGGCCTTATTTTCAGATGAGATTGCGCACCCCCAATTTTTCTGAAGTCAATGAGAGCTGGGTGCTGAGCACTTTTGAAAATCAGGCCTGTATAGATGGTTGCTCCTACTGGGGAGATTTTCCCACAGGACCATATAAACTCTGCACATCTCCAGCTGTCTTCAGAGCTCCAAAACACAATCGCCAAGGATTTGTCCCAAAGATCCTACAGCATAATGCCAAGGACAGTGTGTCTGGCAACACTTCTACAGAACCCAGAGCAGTAGTGGTGCCCAAAGAAAGAACAGAAAGCTAAAAAGCCAAATTCAAGAGTTCAGATTAGAAAGCAGGAAGAAATGACTAATGAGTTGATTCTTCACAGTCATCTAATGCTCCCATATCAATTGTAATCCACTCTCTTGTGTGAGTTACCAGAAAATGTCAATCTTAGTCATAATCAAATTAAAACATATTTCTGCTCATTGGCCTCTGCGTGCCATGTAGCCAGTACAAAACAGCTGCAACAATTCTCAAACCAGGAAGCTCTGTGCTCAGTAAGAGCAATCTTTGCCCTTTGGAGTTTTATTATCTGGACCACATCTAGAAACAAATATGTAGCTTTTGTTCCAGTAAAGATCCAGGGCTCTGCTTCCATACTTCATCGATGTTAAGCTAAAAAGGGACCATTACGACCGTTTAGCCTGACGTCCTGGGTAGCACAAGCCATAGAATCTCGTGATTGCCTGCGTGATTCTTTTTCCCAGTCCTAGAAAAAAGAAGTGAGGGTGAAATTCACCCCATGTGCAGACAGCCAGCACAAAGCCTAAGCAGCACTTATGGCACACTCAAAAACCTACTCAAATGGGTGTCCTGTTTCTCTTTTCAGTAAGAACTTTCTGCCTTCCCAGTCTAGTGTCTCCTGCTTGATCAGACAGGCAAGTCATAATGTCCCGTCACCATAGATCTAGACCTCTACAAGACAAGGACTGAAAGGGAATATCCATGCTTAAGTCTTATACAATCTCTCACAGTGTGGAAGCTGCTCTGTAAAGTCTATTCAGTTATCATGGGATATTATTGCCTTTGGCCCACCAGACACTGCTTAGTTGTTCCAAGCATGCAGTAAAAACAAATGTAAAAGAAAGCAAGAAAGAAAAGCAGCCCACCAGGCCTTGGGAAAATGTAAACTCCTCTGAGCACCAGAGCACTGGAACAGAGCGTATGCTGCGAGATGCTGCGTTCCAAAATGAGATCACCGCAATAACTTGTCCTGCAAAGGAGGCAAAGAGGGAATCTGGTGGGTGAGGTGAGCCAGAGGGCAGACAGATGCGAGTCAGTGCGGTGGAGGGGGGAGGATAAGGAGGCAGATGGGGAACGCAGAGCACCAACACACTGGAAATGATGCTCTTCAGTGATTTTTTTCCACATCCCAATACCCTGAGAAGGGATGGATAGAGTCCCATTACAACGTTGGCAAATGCTTTTTTTTTTTTCTTTCGTTTTTTTTTAAAGCAAATGCTAAGGATCTGAGAGCCTTGAACAGGAAGGGCAGAAAGAGCACAAAGGGCCAGATCCAAAGACTCCCATTGACTTCAATGGGGTTTACATCAGTTCTGAAGTTAGAAAGGAAATGTTCACCAAACAAACCCAGTGGCACGTCTACAATGAATCAGACATGCCACGCTGTCCTAATTAATGAACTAGGCATGAGCCACATACTACAGGGTGGAAAATAAAGCCTGTCATACTGAGAAACCCTACACAGTGTCTGGTAGGGATGGAGTAAAAAAAAGGTATGTGGTAGGAGGAGTTTGCTCTCACTTCCTGGACCTTTGAGGAACCCAGAAAACATGGCCGATCCCAGCTGAAATCACTTACCAGATCACGTAGCTCAATATTAGAGGGCTGTTGAGAGTTGGTGTGTTGCTAAATTTGGACAAAGTACCAAGGTCAGGGCCAACCTGAGATTTAGGAAGAAAAAACTCCTTTTTGTATAGGAACATTCAAATTGCCATATAGGATCAGGCCCACTGTCCACCTAGTCTGGTACCCTGCCTCAGGCATTGGCCATTACCTGATGCTTCAGAGGAAGGTATAGAATTCACAAAAGACAATCATGGAACAATGTGACCATAAGGGAACATTTCCTCCTAACCCTTATCAGAGAGAGATTAGTTTGAACGTTGAAGCATGAAGATTTGTATCATTTAGAGAAATTTTATCCCATCTAATGCAACTGTAGATATGCTCATTGTTCATATAAATGTCTAATCCTTTCTGAATCTTTGGATGCATATAACTATGGATATCTGTAGATTTGCAGGGCTCTGCAAATGTACCTACTCCATCCCATTATTATTCTGTATGCCTTTATCACATCACCTTTTATTTGCCTCCTCTACAAGCTAAGCCGTCCCATCGTTTTCATCTCTTCTCATAGGGAAGACATTCCATACCTCTTATCAGTGTTGTCAGCCATTGCTGAACAAATTTGATTTCTGCTATATCTTTTTTTTTTTGAAGATGGGGAGGCCAGAACTGAGTATATATGGTACTAGGTCAGGTACAATACTTTCAGATCTATTTTCTGTCCAATTCTTACCTCTCCCATCCCTGATATTTTTGTTTTTAGTAAGATGTTTCTTCTTTCACACTTCACCTTCTTCTCTTCATAGTCCTGGGCTTCTGACATTGCAGTTAATTACAGTGGAAAGGGCTGTGGCTTCATATGCATGGATCAAGTAGTAAGTGGAACACAGGGTCTATGAAGGAGTAAGTCTCTGATTGTAACACTAAGGCCTGGTCCACACTTAACTTCCAGATTCGGCGGCAGTCAACGGGAGATACGCAAGTGATGTAAATCACTTGTGTATGTCCCGTTGACTTCGCTGCATCTGTTCCAGGCACTGTCCACACTGCGCTGCGCTGACGGGAACAGCGTAGGTGGTTTTCCTACGTCGATTTCTGGGTCATCTGAGCGGGTCTACACAGACCGCTCAGTCGATCCAGAGACATCGAACTGACGGTGGCAAATTTGCCGCCGTCAGTATAGACCCAGCCTAAGATACATTAAAACAGAACTGAGGAAAGGATTTGCGGTCTAAGTGTTATAGACTTACAGTATGTTCAAGTACTCGCATTACACCACACATCCTGAACCATGCATGACAAGGATGGAAGGGGAACATCCATCCTCTTCCAGCACTGACTCTACTACAAGCGATTCCACCTTGAGACAAAATCTGTCAAGGGAATCCCACTACTCCGTGAATCATGAAACTAGTACAACACATGCATCCTGCTACGTTATACCCCCCAAACTGCATACATTTCCTACAGGAGCTGATTGCGATGCTGCCTGACATGACAATGGAGTCCTCAAAAGTTATTGGCCTGGGAAATTTCAACACCCCTGTTTGCAACAACACTGATGATACAAAGGCCCCAAACCTTCTGTCTTTGCTTTTCGCCGCATGGTTATTCACAGGTAATCTCTGCATATGCATTCTGGTCATACCCAAGCATTGGTGATAGAAAACATGGACAGATACACAGACACTTTGTTGCAAGGCATCCCCTCAGTGACGTTAACAGGATTACTTGCAAGCTTAAAATTAAGCGTGCATTTGAGTACTTTGCTGGCTCAGAGCCATTTACCTCAGTGTAAATCCACAGTAACTCCGTTGATAAGAAGCAGTTACTCTGAATTTACACAGATGAGAATGAGTACAGAATGTGGTCCAGAACCTTTAGTGTCCAGACTGAAATTCTGGCTGCTGAATGCACACGTATGATGCCATTTCCTGAATAGTAAAATACCTTGCCAACACTTGCCTTTTTTTTTTTTTTTTTGCACTATTTCCTTTTTCAAGAAGGAAGACTTTTTTCCTTGCAAAGCCCTGATGTAACACAGACTGCCACAGTAGGAATAAATATGCCCATTATTTCTACAGCTAGCCAAACACTGCTTACTTGTTCTTGTCCCCTAAACAAAACAGCTAGTTATATTCATTCATAGAGAAGCATCCTAGCTCTCAGTACTTTGCTATTTATACCTTAATTCTGTATTCACATATTACATTTTTCATGGGGGGAAATCTTCCCAATAAAAAGCTGTTTATTTTTTCCTGGGACCACACTAAATTGTGATCATAGTCCAGCACTGAGGCCAGGAAAAAAACATAAGGGGATTGAAAGAACAGACCGTGATTTACAAAAAAAATTATTGGTGTATCAGATATGTGCTGTTTACATGCTAATTCTTTTATATACATTTGTCAGACTCTTACAGTTCTGGCAACAGTTTTCCTCAATTCCACATTCTGGTTGCAAATTTTCTGATACCCTAATGCCCAGGGTAAGAGTGGACTAATATTTCAGTTGAGTTAGGCTAAACTCTCCCTAAAACAGATAAGCTAAATGTAGTTGTAGCATTGATATAGTCACCAGACTTGTCCTTTCATAGTGGGACTTGAATTATACGTACAAATTCCAAAAAGCTAAAGAAAATTAACCACATAAAAAATAAAATAAATAAATCATTATTTTTTACAATGTTACCAAAATGAGTTAGTTACATGATGTGTAATTCCAGGACGGAGGCCATAGGAAGTTGAAATTTAGCAGAGAAAGTCTCTAGCTCACAAAGCTGCTTTTGGTGGATTGATGAAAACCTGCTAAAGGCTGAGTCACAAAGGTTTACAAAATGTCCTTTACACAACTGCAAGGGATTTCATTTGAGCGTGCTTTTTATACAGAAATCATCTGCTGGCTCTGCACACGTGTTCATGGGAAAATTGAGCGCAATATATTTTTAACGTGACGTTGTGTGTGCAATATGACCTGGGAGGGTCTGTATGGAGTGATCAGTCCATATGATTACAGATGGTGCACACTTACTGAGGCATGGAGCTCGTAACAACCCTGGTCAGATCTACCATTTAAAAGAGAAAAGGCAATCACCTGCTGGTGGGACAGGCTGTGAACATCGGCTTATTTCCTTAGGGCAGCAGAGCCTGCTGTAACGGTACATTTACATTTCTATAAACTTTGGTTTGTTTCTTTACCTTGAAGTGAACTGTCTTCCTGAAACAGCTAAAGGGTCAAAACCCAGCTGAGTCCTTTCCTTCACTCTGCCCCTCAATGAATAAAATCCTGACCCCACTGAAGTCAATGAGAGTTTTGCCATTGATTTTAATAGGGCTAGGATTTGACCCAATGTCACTACAGTAGAGCTGGGTAGGAAATGAGTTCCTCATGTTGTGAAAAGAGTTGGAATAGCAAAACATTTTTCTCTCCCAAATTGAGATGAAAAAGTTAAAAATCTTTATTTTGGAGAAATAAAAATCTGAAAAAAAAAAAAAGTTTGGTTTGGGTCCATTGAAATGTTTTGTTTTTATAATTTAAAAAGGTGTTTTGTGTGTTAATTTTGACCATTCACTTTTTTTTACTATAATTAACTTAAATTTCAAAATGAAAAATTATTTTGATCCAGAAATGTTCATTTTGAAAAAGGCCAAAATGAAACATATTTCAATAATGTCTAAACCTTTTTCCCCCAAACAATTTTTGAATAATAAAATAAAAAAGATCAAAACCAACCCTTTCCTGTTAACAGTTTTGGTTTTGAAGGAATGGCTTTTTCATCAAAAATCATTTGTTGGAGAATTCCCAACCAGCTTTATGCCTGGGGATGAGTTTACCCCAATGTTCGACTACTCTGAAAGGTCCAGGTCAATTAAAAGCCCCTGGATTTCGTCTCTCAGACACCATCTCAGCTTCTTTACCATACAGAAGTGCAAAGAAAGCAAACAGCCTGTCGGTGACCATGGCAATGCTGCTATAAATCCCTGGGTTTTTTCGCGTTGCATATACAGCTGAAGAGATACCTTTCACATCAGTAAATAATTTCAGTGCTAGCTCATGGCATAGATCTAATAAAAGACTCTCCAAGGGGTTAACTGATTGACTTGAACCTGCTTGTTATAACTGCTCTGTGGTCCTTCTCCCCCCAGCACCCCCAGGCAAAAGGGCTTGAAAGTTATGAAAATACTGAATACAGAGCTTTTTATTTTTAAATGGAGGGAGAAAGAGTTCTAGCACTCAGTGAAGCCTGTCTCCATATTTTAATGGGGAGGATTCATCCAGTGAGAGAGGACAATAGCTTACTTGTGCTGGCTCTCACCACAACATTGCCATACAGGAAGGGTATGTGAAGGTCACATGGAGCTCACCATTGCCCAGCTACATTTGCACAGAAGGAGACATAAACCTGATGGATTGCAGGGACTTTACGCTGGACCTTGCTGGGAGCCCCCATGATATGCAATAACAAACGTTTCAGCTAGTGCAAGCAGAGATTTAATGAGCTTCCCCTTTTTCAAAGAAACTCCTTTTCTCCCTCTCTCTCTCTTTTTGGACTTGGTACTAACTAAAAGACCTCAATTATAGTCTTAATTGAGTTTCAAAGCTAGCAACATGAATAATTATTTTATTGGGCAATTATGAAGCCCAATTAAATGGTAAAGGCAAAAAATCAGGGAAATATGGGATGTCATCATTAGGGCTGCTAGCCAGCCTAAGCAGTATTCTGCATCCAAGCAAACCAACTGTCTGGCGAACCCATTGAATGCAGCTTGCACCTTCGTGAATCTTGATTCTCTTCTTTCCAGGACTCCGACCCAAGAGCACAGGACTTGCGTTCACAGACCTTTGTGGGCAGAACCCTGCACCTCAAGCAATCCAAATACATGAACGCCACATTTATTATTATTAACACATGGTATAATGGTTGTGCTCAAAGGCCTCAATCAGGACTCAGACTCATTGTGCTGGGTGCTGTACAAATATAGACAGCTGACAATCCCGGCCCTGGAGGGCTGAGGGTCTGAAGATGCCAACAGCTGCTGACCACCAACTCAGGATTTATTTATTTATTTTCCTCACAAACCACCTAGTTGAAAATGTTCCTTATCTTTGTGATTCCTCTTTGTTGCTGTTATCCCCCTCCCCTCAAGTGAGTAAACCCCTGCCACTTCCATGCCTCTTCTTATTGTTGTTCCCAAGAAGACAAAGCCCAGGTACCCATTTAAATGATGGACTGTCGGTGAATGCGAACGATTCGTGTAGAGGACTGCTTTGGCAAACCCATAAGAAGAGAACAGATTCTGAACTGCCAGAGGAGGTTTGTGAGAATCCACATGTGAAATAGATCCAAATCCCATGCCGACCTGAAGTTGGAGAAACAAATCCCGGCAACTCACCCCATGGCAGTTGGCCAAAGCCTACAAGCTTCCTTGCAGAGACCTCAGAAGGCTCTTTCATTTCCTAGACTTAAAGGCATTTCATGGCTTTAAAGGTCTGTACTGCGATCTCAGACCTGCAGCTGCACAGCTGTGTATTGAGAATTCAGGCTCTGGGTGAAGTCTGAGTCATGTTTATTCACAGCTACCTGTTGGTATTGGCAGATCGTTTTGTATGGCAACTCATCCGCCAGTGAGGAGTCTAGATCAGAGGGTGCTGAGGTGAAGGATTTCACTCTCTTTCAGCTTGGCTGAATAGACCCACATGCAGTGACCTGTTTCCTGCCTCTTTCCTCATTCCCCCTTGAAGTTCAGTCAGGGCTATGTACTGGAATTGTTGAAAACCTGGAGACGAGAAAAAAACCCTTCTCACCTACTGGGGGGGGGGGTCGGGAGGAGGGGCCGGCACTCGGACTCTGCACTGATCCTCAACTGCAGCCAAGAACTGACCAGGGCAACCTAGGTGAGGAGTACAAAAGTGATTTAATGCCTCCTTTGTGTTTCCTTGAGCCCGGGGCTGCTCTAAAATATACCGGCTGCCAACGGCCCACAGAAGCCTTTTTCTCCAGCCATGCCCCCTAAGCTGACTGCAGGGAGAGCTGTGACATAGGAACTACAATGGCTCTATGCCATCAGCGAATCCCTCCTACCCTCAAGTGATCCTCCCATGACAAGCTACGCTGGCGGTGAGCTACTTTGCACCAGAAGTGCAATACAAAGCCACCTTGATGTTTAACAAATTACAGGCAGGTAGGTGGCAAAGACTGGACCCTTAAAAGGCCAAGTACTACCTACTAATGACCCTGCATACAACCGTTTCATATCTCCTTCCTCACTTACCACTCAGCCCTCTTTGGAGAAAAGGGGATGTCAAGCTCTTGTCTCTTGCAGCCTCACTAGTAGGTTAGCATTAAGAGCAAGATTAAAATGGACCCACTCTATTCAATAATACCTCTTAAATCCCTATTTAGACATGTTAAGAAGTGTCCTGATTTTCAAAAGTCTTGGGAACACAGCAGTTCTCAGTGAGTTTTGAAAATCTTGCTCCAAATTCTGTCTTTCCCCCTCTCTTTTATAGTCAGGGTTCTTCCTGAGTTCCTTGTAGAAGGCAAGAATGGAAACTAATAGAGTTAGATAGACCTTGGGGAAACTCAGCAATTTTGCTTGCTTTTAAAAACTGCATGTGGACGATAATTGTTTCTAGCTCTAAAAAGTATCTAGGTTTCTGCTCATCTTGATTCCAGATCTTTTATTTATTTGACACAGACTTTGGCCATCCAGAAAGGAGTATTCTTATTCAAGGAGTAGTCTTGTCTTGTGGTCCTGGACGGAATGTATCAACTAATGAGTTTGAAAAAACTACTGGCAACTATCTTTGAAAAGTCACAATGAACTGGTTAAGCAGTCAAGGATTGGGTGGGGAAGAGAAAGAAAATAAAAAGTGAGATTTACCATCAAGTGGATTCATCTCTCAAGAGAAGTGACAGAAGTCCCATTGCTTGTCAGGCCTAAAATTAGACAGGAACAAGCTGTAGAAAATCTACTACAGAATACAACCTGACATTGGAAAGTGGCTAGATCAGATGACCTAATTGATCTACTCCATCCCTGTGATTCTACACCTACATTAGTTTCCATTCATTGGACTGGGTATTACACTATTTAATTTTTGTTTGTATGTTTCAACTGTCTGTATCTATTTAACAAGAGCTACTTGGAAAAATAAACTCTCTTATTGACCAAGTGCAGTAGGCTGTAAAGAACTGTATATAAGTAAGTAAGTAAATGCACATAATTTATTTATCCTGCACTGAAGGAAGGCTCCAAAGCAAAAGGAAGCCCAAATTCCTCGGAAAGGATGTTATAGTAGGACTAATCTAATGGAAGTCTACGGAAGCTGGTGTGTTTTAGAGAGAGCAAGGTTTTTCTAAAGACACAAGGGATTATTGTCATAAAGCTTTGTGAAAATAGAGAGCTGACTTATCTGCAATAAATTCTTAAGGAATTCTTATTTTTTCCTCTCTGTAAAAGTACTTAGAGTCCTGGGACTTCATGAGAGTTATGCCTGATTCAAACCATTGCAAATGAAAAGAGATAAAGGTCCAGAATACTGATCTAGGATTTGGGCCCTGGCAGAGAAGTTTTCAGGTGATGCAGGAAGAATTTTAGCCCAGAAGTTTGCCTTTTGGTCAAAAATCAGATCTTTGGCAATTTATTTAAAGATTCATTGACACAAACTGACCTAAACTTCCTTAATCTAAAGGACCAAAAAGAGTACTGGTATTTTTAACAGCCAGTTGTCCAAGAGCATCAAATGAACATAAATCAAATGAAAAAAAGTCCCATTCAATTACATCACATGAAGAAAGAGAACCTCATATTGACAAATTTTGTAAGTGCTTGTATACAAATGCATGAAGTCTAAATACTAAGATGGATAAACTTGAGTGCCTGGTATTAAAGGAGGATATTTATATAATAGGCATCACAGAAACTTGGTGCAACTCTGATAATCAATGGGACACGGTAATACCAGGGTACAAAATATATAGGAATGACAGAGTAGGGCATGCTGGAGAGGGAGGGGCACTATAACTGACAGAAAGCACAGAATTAAATATAGTAAAAATATTAAATTAATCACAATAGAATCCAATAAATAAAATCATACCATAGAGCCATAGAATCTCCATGGCTAGAAATTCCATGTTTGACTAATAAGAGCATAGCAAATCGAATATACAGCTGACTGCCTCACCAGGATGGTGAATGTTCAAGGAGACAAGAGAGCCTACAAAAACAGAATACCCAATAATAATGATAGATTTCAGTTATCCTCATATTGACTGGGAACATGTCACCTGAGGACAGGAGTTAAAATTTCTAGACACTTTTAACAACTGCTTCTTGGAGCAGCTAGTCCTGGAACCCACAAGATGAGAGGTATTTCTTGATTTAGTTCTAAGTGGCACATAGGATCTGGTCCAAGAGGTGAATAGAGCACAGTGACCATAATGTAATTAAATTTAACATCCTTTTAGGAGAGAAAATACCAAAAGAAACCCACCATAATAGTGTTTAACTTTAAAAAATGGGGACTACACAAAACTGAGGAGGCTACTTAAATAGAAATGAAAAGGAACAGTCACAAGAGTGAAATGCCTGCTAACTGCTTGAGGATTATTTAAGAAGACCATAATAGAGGCTCAAACTACATATATATCCCAAACGAACAGCAAATAGTAAGAGGACCAGAAACATCATCATGGCTAAACAGAATAAAAGAAGTGGTTAGAGACAAAAAAACATCCTTTAAGACTCGGAAATCAGATCCTACTGAGGAAAATAAAAAGGAATATTAAAACTCTGGCAAGTCAAGGTAAAAGTATAATTAAGTAGGCCAACAAAGAATGAAGAGTAACTAGCAAAAGGCAAAAAAGTTTGCTGGGTTTTTTTTGTAAGTATATCAGAGGCCGGAAGCCTGCCAAATAATCAGTGGGGCCATCAGACAATCAAGGTGCTAGAGGATCACCCAAGGAAGACAAAGTCATTGCTGAGAAGCCACATGAATTCCTTACATCGGTCTTCATTGAAGAGGATGTGAGGGAGGTTCCCACACTGAGACATTCTTTTTCAGTGACACAACTGAGGAAATATCCCAGACTGAGGTGTCAATAGAGATGTTAAAATGAATTGATAAATTAAACAGTAATAAGTCATCAGAACCAGATGGCATTCACCCAAGTGTTCTGAAGAAACTCAAATATGAAATTGCAGAACTATTAATTATGGTATGTAATCTGTCATTTCAATCAGCCTCTGTACCAGGTGACTAGCAGATAGCTAACGTAACTGTGTTTTTTAAAAGGCCCCAGAGGTGATCCTGGCAATTACAGACCAGAAAGCCTAACTTCAATACCAGGTAAATTGGTCAAAACTATCATAAAGAACAGAATTATCAGATTCATAGATGAAAAGACCATGTTGGGGAAGAGTCAACATGGCTTTTGTAAAAGAAAAGCATACCACACGAGTCTATTAGAATTCTTTGAGAGTGTCAACAAACGTGGATAAGGGTCACTCAGAGGATATTGTGAACCTGAACTTTCAGAAAGCCTTGACAAGGTCCCACACCAAAGGCTCTTAAGCAAAGTAAGAAGTCCTGGGATAAGAGGGAAGGTCCTCATGGATCAGTAACTGGTTAAAAGGTAGGAAACAAAGGGTAGGAATAGACCGTCAGTTTTCAAGATGGAGAGAGGTAGATAGTGGAGTCCCACAAGGATCTGTACTGAGGTCACTGCTGTTCAATATATTCATAAATGATCTGGGAAAAGGGGCAAACAATGAGATGGCAAAGTTTATAGATAATATAACATTACTCAAGATAGTTAAGTCCAAAGCAGACTGTGAAGAGTTACAAAGGGATCCCACAAAACTGGGTGATGGGGCTAAAAAATAGCAAATGAAATTCAATGTTGATAAATGTAAAATAAGACTCACTGGAAAACATAATTGCAATTATACATACACAACGATGGGGTCTAAATAAGCTGTTACCACTCAAGAACACGATCTTGGAATCATTGCAGATAGTTCTCTGAAAACATCCACTCAATGTGCAGTGGCAGGCAAAACAGTTAACAAAGTTAAGAACTATTAGATAATAAACCAGAAAATATCATAATATCCACGTTACACCCACACCTTGAATACTGCATGCAGTTCTGGTTGTCCCATCTCAAAAAAGTTGTATTAGAAATGGAAAAAGTACAGAGAAGGGCAACAAAAATGATGAGTGGCATGGAGCAGCTTCCATAGGAGGAGAGATTAAAAAGATGGGAATTGTTCAGTTTAGAAAAGAGATGATGAAGGTAGGATATGAAAGAGGTCTCTAAAATCATGAATGGTGTGGAGAAAGTGAATAAGGAAGTGTTATTTACCCCTTCACACAGCACAAGAACCAGGGGTCACACAATGAAATTAATAGGCAGCTGGTTTAAAACTAATATAAGGAAGTTCTTCACACAATGCACAATCAACCTGCAGAACTCGTTTCCAGGGGATGATGTGAAGGCCAAAAGTATAACTGGGTTCAAAAAGGAATTAGATACGTTCCTGGAGGATAGGTCCATCAATGGCTATTAGGCAAGAGGATCAGGGATGCATCCCCTTGCTCTGGCTGTCCCTAAACCTTTGACTGCCAGAAGATGGGACTGGCAGATGGGGGATGAATCACTCGATAAATTGCCCTGTTCTGTTCACTCCCTCTGAGGCAGCTGGCATTGGCCACTGTCAGAAGACAAGATATTGGGCTCGATGGACCATTGGTTTGACCCAGTATGGCCACTCTCATGTTTTAGAAGATTAATAGTGTCAGAACTGGAATAAGTTTTTGGAATAAGCAGATTCTATATGGTTTAATGTCTATTTATTAATTGTGTGTGACTTACATTACAGGCATGATTCTACAATTATTCCATAACTCTCCCCAGTGGAGTCTTACAGTTCCCTTTGAAGCAGCTAGTTCTGGCTCCTGCCAGAGACAGGATGCTGGACTAGATTGCTTTGATCCAGCCTGGCAATTCCTATGATCTCATACCATTAGTAAGCTCAAGAAATGCCAACCATTGTAATTAAAAACTTAATTTCAAATATGTTTCTGCACCCTCGTGTCAAATTAATCTCTGGTGGAACTCCATGGACTTCAGTTACAGGAGCAGGATGTTACAGACTGAAGAGAGTTTGTCTCCAATGGTGTTATGGCACGGATTACTTTGGCCTATGTTGTTTAGAAGTGATTCTTTAACTTTTGAACTTTCCGACTGCTGAGTGGAACCGTCCTTTGAAGTTTATTCTAGCATGAAAGTCTTAAGGAAAAAGACACAATCAGCTTTGCATTTCAGGGAGATTACTACATGTTTTGCTGAGATGGTGATTTGAGGCACAAGGCCAATGAGAGAGCTATGTAAATTCAGCCCGGCAAACCTTACTGTTCTCATGAAACTGAAATTATGGAAAACTAAAAGGGACAAAGTGCTCAACTGAGGCATGGATGTCTAACGTCAGTTATGCCACTGCTGAGCATCCGAGTGTTCGGTTTAATGACTATCACTGAATTTTACAGCTATTAAATAGGTATGAGTTGTTTATTATATAAGGAAATATGCTGTTTTATGGTTGGTAAACTATAATACTATGCTTCAGCATGGTTCATTGTTTATTTTTATTCTAAACTTGATCCAGCTAGTGTAGTCTGTTATTGGCTACATATTGCCTAATCCTTAAATGTCATGGCTAGTGGTAAGGGTCCAGTCCAAACTCACTGAAATCAAAGAAAAATCTCCCATTGAGTTTGATGGCTTTTGGATCAGGATCTAAGCTTCTGAACCAGCAAAGCAATTAGAATGTGCTTTACTTAAAGTATGTGAATAGTGCCATCAAAGTCAAGGGGATTATTCACATGCAGAGTCGGTCAAAAATGGCAGTAGGGGGCCAAAAACTGAAATAAAAACCATGGTTGTCCAAACCGTCTATGGAAACTTGCATTATTTGGCACAAATTCAAAACCCAAAATATTTCAAATTGGAAATGCTGCTCTTTTGCCTCATAGGACTGACTTGTAGTTCAGTGACCTCAAGCTCCAATTCTCCTCTATAGGCTGTGCTCCCTGATTGGACTACATCTTCCATGAGGCATCTCAGTCTCTTCTCTTAGAGGGGATGTCGAGGCTGCTGTCCTAGCGCCCCAGCCCATGAAGGATTCATTGCCATGCAGGGTCTTTCAGGTGCTTTCTCCATGTACTTCTCCATTTCTGGCTATTGCAATGATAGGCATCTTATAAATAAGTATAAAAAAATCAAGAAAACAATGTTCATTGATCAGATGGACTGTTACTGTTAATAAAATAATAATAGTCTGTACTTCTGTAGTCCTTTTCATTCAAAAATCGCACATTCATATGTGGTGTAACTAACCCCCACAGCTCCCTGATGAAGATCAGTATTTGTTATTGTTTAAATGAGTTGAAAATAGACATTTCCAGAAAACTGTTGCAGACTTCTCCTTTTCTGTCAAGTTTTAGAAAATTTCAAAAGTTTTCCAAGATCAGCTCTGTGTTTTACAAGTGGAAAAATGGAGGCAGTTAGAGATTAAGTAATATGCTCAGGGTCATTCAATGAGATAGGAATAAAATTTAATCCCAATGAAAAAAAGTAACGCGTATAGGAAAAAGGGAAATATTAATTTACATGTAAGTCTGCCAACCTTACTCATAATGAGAAGACTCACTGAAACCAATGAAACTGAAATCTATTTCATGCGGTCTACTCATGGAGTAAGCTACTACTCCCCATGAACTGGACCCTGACTGTAGTTAGCATTAGACTCTAACTTGCCTGCATAGGATAGGGATGGGGAGTAAGAACCCACTTGACACTCGTGTGTAGATCACCTAGACCTGAGAAAGCAAGTACTGTGTGCCCACAGAAGAGCATGTGGGTGGAGAGGGGCAGGGAATAGTTCCTTGGCTCCATCCTCAACTTGTTGACCAGTGCAGCTGAACTAATGCAGGAAGCATTGCAAAGTGTGGTTGGTACAGGCCATCAGCAAATTACTCCCCAGACCAGGAAGGGAGTTGTGACTCCGAGCATAAATTGGACTGGCTGTTGTGATTTCCCTTCATTTTATTTTTCCCCACATCCCAAGAAAAAGCACAAAATGCAGCACCAAGTTCAGGGCAGCAGAATATTATGAATGTCAGCTTGATGTCACGGAGACGGAGGGAAGAGCAGCACATTCAAAGCCAGTTTCCAGCTTTCCCGGAAGAGAACACACTGGCAACATTGGGAGGTCCCTGCTGGAATGCAGCCAGATTTGGCCAGGCCACTCAGCTTTCCAAGAAGTTGCCCTTGGCTATAAGAATACCAGCATACCTTCTTTGTTTTACCTGTGGTAAATAACTCGGTGCAGGGGGGCAGAGAAATGAGTCAGCATGGTACAGTCCTAAAGGCCTCTCTCATTGTCCCCATGCCTGGGGCATTACAGCTGGTAAACTGAGTGCAGATTTTTCCCGCAGAGGTTTCAGGTCACCAACATTCCTGTGTTTTGTGCAATCTGTCAAACTTTCACCTACCCCTGGGGCCACAGATTAATGTGGAGTCAATGGATGTAAATACTGATCCCATACCACGAGATCAAGTTAAAAGAGCAGTGGCTTCTAGGCACATCAACCCAGACTCCTACATGTTAGTGGAGTGGAGACAGATCATTTGTCCCTCCTCCTTGGATATGTTGGGGACACTCTGTGCCACTCCACTGATGCAAAGTGCTGCTAAAGCCAGATAGCTAAAGCCAGATGCCTTGTTGCCAGCATATAGGATGTGGCTGGGACAAAGGGTGTGTGGCTGCAGATCTCCTGTTCTCTTTTTGCTTGTTGGGGATGCTGACAGCTACAGAAAGCTATAGCAACATTCAGGTTGCTCATTTCTGCCAAGGACCCAGCCCAGGATTGGGGGAGCATAAAGATTGTTTGGATTCCATGGTTCTGTCCTCTTCTCAGACATCTTTAATCACTCTTTCAGCAGGACCTTTGAAGGACCTCCTCATCCAGCCACAAGCATTTTATGGGGGCTCCACAGGGCTCTGTCCTGGGTCCCCTTCTCTGCTCCCTCTGCACCTCATCTCTGGGTAATCCCAGCCACAAACACAAATTCAGCTAACGTTTTCTATGCTGATGACTCCCAGCTCTGCCACTATGCTCAAGAGCAGTCTCCTTCTGTTCAAACTGAAATATCAGCTTGTCTCTCTGATATATGCTTGTCCATATCTAGCTGTCAGCTCAAGCTAAACATGGCTAAAAACGGGAGCTCCTAATCTCCCAACCTTCCCACACACTCCAAGCCCTTCCCACTACCTCCTTTCTCAGTCACTCTGGACAACACCACCATCCTGACTGTCACTTGGGCCCATAATCCAGATATGATCTTTGACTCAACCCTCTGTCTAGGTCCTGGCATCCAGGCTGCATCCAGATCTTGCTGATTCTTTCTGCATAACTTATCTAAGATATGGCTTTTCCTATCTGTCCACACAGCTAAAGCTCTCATCATTTCACATCTGAGTTACTTCAGCCTCCTTCTCTCTGGCCTTGGAAATGCAATCTTGCCCTGATCACATCCATTCAGAATGCTGCTGTAAAGATAATTGTCCTAGTGTGTTGCTAAGACCATGTCACTCCTTTCATTCACAGTGGCAATTCATAGTCGTTCATGTTGGCAATGGATAGTCATGGGGACAGGCAAAGAAAATGAGACTCATTCTGTAGCCTGGTGATTAGCGTACTCATCTAGGATGTAGGAGACCCTGGTTCAGTGACTAATTATTTGTATACTGTGGTAAAGTCAAGCCAGATGGCTATGGCAGGGTACTTCAGGGCCGATATGTGAGCCCTAGAATGCTTAAAGCCCTCTTCCCGACAGGCAGGAAAGAGGTTTCAGCTGGGGCTGATTAGGCAGTTAGGCCACCTAGGGCTGCTTAACTAATTAGGCCACCTGGGGCAAATCAAGGAGCCCCGCCCCCAAACACTTAAAAGCCTCCAGTGCAAGCAGGGGGGGGGTAAGTAGTAGAGTGAGGAGGAGAGGAAGGAGCTGCTGGAGCATTGGAGAGAGAAGTTTTGAGATAGAGGTTTCTACTGCTGGGGAAGCAGAGCTAAGGAAACCCTGATCCTGGACCCCCGCAGCCTACAGGGAGAACAGGTACCCCGCTGGGCCACTGGCACAAACAGGCTAGCTGCCCTCCTCAGTGAGGTTGGGGAGACAGCCCCTCAGGCCTACAGAAAGGCCTGCACCTGCTTGTCCTGTAGGGAGTGGCCAAAGAGAGGGGAAGAACCAAAGACTTACCTGGACTGGGGTGGGACTACCTCAGGCCCCACTGCCTACAGAGACTATTGCCAGTGGGCGAGCGCCAGAAAGGGGGGCTGGTGTACCACAATATGTAGTGGAACAGCTTCCACAGGAGAGACTGAGACAGCCCCATCCCCCATAGCCTAGTGGCTGGAGCTGAACTTCCTGCATGCCACAAGAGTATCCTAGCCATTGAGCTAAAGTTTATAAGGGAGCGCCTCCTCTTCACACTGGCATTTTGTGAAGTTACGCCTTCACTTTTGTAAAAATGCATGAAACCAAAAAATGTCCAGTTGAAACTAAATTTTATTCAACTTTCTGATTGACTGAAAAATGTTGATTCACCTCCCCCCTTGACTCAAAACAAGAATTGTTGATTTTTCAGATTTGCCGGTGAATGAAAAATCCATTATTTGCCCAGCTCCGTTGGTGCGTTCCGGAAGCTGCTTCTTGCAGTCTTAGCCCAGGCGTGCCACAAGCTCTAGGTGGGTGGTCTCATGCATTTGTACAGGGTCCCATTGAATTCTAAGGGGCTCCACACATATCAAAGCTCATTACAGAATTAGGGCCTAAGGCTGGGGTGCAGATCTGGATGAGCTTGTACTTAAGGAAGAGGAGTAAAGGAACTAAAAGCAGAAAAGGGCCCAAAAGAGCATTTCACAGCATCAGAGGTGGGGGTTAGGGGAAAGAAAAATGCCCCTCTTTGCAGAGATCTGGAATTTCTTAGCATGAAAGGAAAATAACTGAGTTACTTCCAGAAAAACAAACCACTTTGCAATGCGTGAGCTTGGAAATGTCTCTGAAAGCACAGCTTTGCTGAAGTGTAGCTCACCTCTTTCGTTTCAAAAGGCTGTTTTTTTTCAAAGGGCCTCTGGCACTGACTCCCAGCACTTGAACCCGGGCACATATCTATACATAAAGCTTTATGGTTTTCCTGTGAATTTCTCTGGATGAAAGAAAACTAAAGCGTCTCCATGTGCAGCCTCTGAAATAGAGGGAGTTTGAGTTGGAATTTTGGCGCCTTCTGCTGAGAAAAGTACTATACAAATCATTCAT
Organism: Mesoclemmys tuberculata; assembly: GCA_007922155.1. Taxonomy (NCBI): domain Eukaryota; kingdom Metazoa; phylum Chordata; order Testudines; family Chelidae; genus Mesoclemmys; species Mesoclemmys tuberculata. The sequence goes on from ML675650.1 coordinate 13,163,341, forward strand.
TCAAACTCACAATGTGCCACCTGAAGTTACAATAAGAGATAATGAACCTTTACATAACAGAATCAATCCACAGAAGGCATTCCCATCTAACGTGTCAACCACACTTTTACTCTGACAGCTTCAGCAAAGTGGAAATTTCTAAGTTCGACTGCAAGCAGGTTTCAAACCATCAGTGTGATTTGTCAAGACTGACATCATGCAGGAAAATCAAATCCTGATGCTTTTTTGGGGGGATGGGGTAGGGGGGATATATCTTTTTTGACTTGGGAACCGTGGTTCCCATGTTAAACAGACAAAACAAATGATGAATATTTGATTTTAAAAGGCATCAATCCACAGCGTTAGTGAATAAAGGTTAAAAATAGTTGAAACACTTTTTTATTTTGTGTGTCTTTTTGTGTGTCTTCTTTTGTGTGTCTTCTCATTGCTGCTAATTATCTGTACGGTCTTCAGATAGGCTTATCCTTTGGTATTGTGGCCTTTTCTTTGTCATTTACTAGAATGCTCCCCTAAAGGGAGAGCGCTTGATGGGTTTTCTGGGTGAGTGTTTGATTGTATAAGGAGGGAGAGTAAACAATAAATTTACAAGCCTAAAGTCATTATTCTTATGGAGGATGGTCGGCTTTATGGAAGGGTTATATTGTGGATTAAAGGGGTTGATGAGCAATGAAGATCAAAAAGAAGAACTCAAGTGTGAAAGTCCAAAACCACGGAAAATATTTTATAGAAGAGGAATGACCCAAAACACACAGTCTTCAATGGAAAAGCATCCACTGACTTCAGTGGGCTTTGCATCAGGCCCATTATTTACAAATCTTGTAAGCACTGATACGCTATTTAGCCAGGAGGCACTGTAGAGGTTCAATATGTCTGCGGTGAGTAAGACCTACGGCTGAGTTATGAACCTGGCAGAGTCTATGTGCTAGCTTCTCAGTGAGCCCCCCAAGCAAGACGTGACACTGAACTGGGGAATCACAATGACATGGGCCATTGCTAACATCATCAGCTGTAGCACCAGAGCACCCGCAGTTTATAAGGCACTTTCTAAACATACAACTAGACAGGCTTTCAGCCCCAACAATGTACAATCTACACTCTGTTGTCTGCTCTAGGATTGTTCTGTAAGAACAGGCTTTTTCCCCATCACAGTTGCTTGCATTTAATTGTGAAGAGCTAGATTGTCACAGTTCTACCCAACCTGACTTGATTGCCCTGCTCAACCCCACTCGGATGAAAATGCCAGCTGCAGAGGGGAAAGAACAAGCTGCTCTCCTGATGGGCTTGTTACTAGGCCTAGGGGAAGGGAACAGAAAGGGGTGGTCAGTAAAAGGAGTCCTGGCTCCACTCCTTATTCACTGGCTAGAGTAGCCTGCTGCGCACACAAGTGGAAATGAGTTGCTCCATGAAACAAGAAAGGGCAGAGCAAGGGGGGAACCGGGGAGGAATTGTGACAGTCATAATTTTTCCTCTGATTTGCTCTTGAGGCAGTGCAGCTACTGGCCACCCCTTACTCAGGGCAGATTGCAAGGTGACAGTCTACCTTCCAAAAACTCAGTATGTGGGAGGAACTGCACGTGTGCGCCTTGGATTTCGTGTGGCTGCTGATGGTATCTGAGACTCTCTTTGGAACTGACCTACCAAATAAGGAAGCAGCCCTTGTAGAAGGCATCCCAACATCTCTGCTTTGCACTGGTCATACCTGTGATGAAATCAGAGGCATTCGAGCTTCACTATCAGTCAGCCTAACTGAAAGGGGTTTGCTCATTGACTGCAAAAAGGTTTGCCATACAACAGACAAATGTCTCACATTAGCCACTAAGGATTGTCTAATCCAGCAGCTGACTATAGATGGCAAGTGAATCATTTTGAAAAGCACAGAGGCATTATTAAAGATGGGAAAGTGAAATCATCTTCTCCATCCCCTGGCATCACAACACGATTGCCCTCAATATGTTCCACCAAAATCACTGTGAAAAAATAACACTCAGTGCATAAACATTATGGCAACAAACTGTCACTGTGGAGACAAGTGGTAAGGAAACCAATGTCAGCAAGTGTCCGGCAGGCTTATGAGACTTTAGTGATCTACAGCATTACGAGGCTCAAAGGAAATCAACAAATATCCATAGCCTCGGCCTTCATGTAGTTAGGCTGTGTCTACACTGCAATGGCACAGCTATGGCCCTCAATTGTGCTTCTGTAGCGTAAGGGTTTTTCTGTCAAGGTAGGTGGTCTACCGCTCTGAGAGACAGTAGCTAGGTCGATGGAAGAATTCTTCTATCGTCCTAGCTGTGTCTAAAATGAAGGTAGGTCAACCTATGTCCACTCACCATGTGACATTTTTCACATGCCTGAGCAATGTAGCTAGATTGACTGAAGTTGTAGGTGTAGCATTAGGCTTCAGTTAGATTGTGAAGAATGTCTCAGCTTGCCTTCCACTCTTTCTCCAGCTCCATCACCAAGCCTGGGAAAGAGAAGGGGACGGGGGGTGAAGAACACTGGAACTGCAGGAAGAGCAGAGGTGACACTGGCAAAGGGGAGAACAAAACTGATAAGGGGGGAAAGAACTGAGTATGGAGCTGGAGGCTGGGCAGTGGTGGACTGGCGGCAGGGGGGAGCGGCGGAGGGACTGGTACACCACATTAATTAGACTTGGTGGTGGTCAATGAGAGCTCCTGAAGCAGGGGTAAAAATAAATCATTTTACTTAATAAATTAGGAAGAGTTGGGCACACTAATTTGTTACATCCATGCACCAAGGGTGGGCGGAGGGTGTTCAAAAGGGAAACCAAAAAACACAATTTAATTAAAAAATAGAGGGATTTCATGATTTTGAGGCCAGTCTCACAATTTTTTGGAATCCGAGTCGTGTTTTTGAATGTTGATGGTGGCATTACCACAAGAAGGAGAGATAAAATGACTTGGGCAAAGGTCTCACAGACAGGGTGTGTCTTCACGGCAGAGTTCACTTGGGTGATGGGTACCTGAACCTGTGCATCCAGGTCAGCCTAACCACAGAGACAGGAGTAGATTTATGGCTAGAACCCAGGCTCATATCTCTAGATCTCACTTTCTCTCTAAGCCTTCACCAGTGTTACCCCCGCCTGCCCCCCAACCCCAGTTGTCTCAATACTCATTGTAGTATCATATTTTGGGTCCAATCAATGAGAATACTTTGCGTAATGAGCTCTTGGATGATAAAACAATGGAGTTAGAGTTACAATTCAGTGATATCCAGTGCTTAATTTGTGCCAGGGCTTGCCAGTTTATAGCCCTACCACCTCTGGGCTTGCCGTGCCAGTTATAAAAGTAAAAAATTTGCTTGAGCCTCAGCTCCTCTTTCCTTCGAAATTAAGTACTGGCGATATCTAAGATCATTTTTAAAATAGTTTTTTTCGTCCTCGCTTAAAACCATCTAACCCTGCCCCCTCCCACCCCGTGCACTCTTCCAAAAATGAAGACTTACAGTTCTATAACTGTAACCATATGACATGTGACCAACAGAAAACAAATCTGAGTTCAGTCTTTCAGAGTGTCGGAACTTCTGGATTTATTCTACTACAATAAAAGTGTCAATCCCCCCACACTTCATTTCCTACGACTAAGGGCCAAATTTAGAAAGGTATTTAGGAGCCTAACATGCCTGAGTGAGTTAGCCACCTAGCTGCCATTCACTTGTAATGGGAGTTAGGCCCCTAAACTACTTAAAAGCTTGGTAAATCCTACTGGTGCCTATCTCAATTTTTAGGCCCCCTGATTTCTACTCTGAAGCATATAAATGATGGTGCATATTCTTGGACAACCTGACCTAATGCGATTGACTACGTATCGGCATGAAAATAAACTTTCTTCTTGTAAATTTCAGACGTGTTTCTCCATGTGCATCCCCAGCAGTTTTTCTCTCCCCTCCCCTACTCATCAGCCCTCTCTCAGATATTCCTCTTGTGTCTTTACTTCCTATTTCATACAGTTGATTCCAGCTTGATCTGTAGTTTGGTAGTAGCCAAAGGTATACAATTTTATCTGGCTGCCCCAAGGCAAGCTATACGAGGGGACCCTTGTCTCATTTCATGCCAACTTTTTATTAGTATTAATACTTTGAACTTGCATGGGGGGAGGGGAATGGTTTCCTAAATTTAATTAGAGATGCTCACAGTGCCCTGGGCCCAGCCCAGCGCTGCTCTGAGTTACTGCCACATGGATTTCATTTGAAACTAAATACAGAATCAGAGCTCCTCATGTCATTTCCAAATGAAAACCAGGTGCTCCAGACTCAGAAATGCCGTGCAAACAGATCTTGTTGTCATATTTTGTCTGAAAAGGTTAAAAACAAACGCTATAACTCTAGCGGGAGGATTGGCTTGCTTGCCGGCCTCTAAAAAACAGAAAAGGGACCCTGGCTTTCATTACTGGAGTCTATGTAAATTAGCACCTGAGACGAGCTGTAATCTGCTCAAGAGATTGGTTTCTCCTGTCCTCACAGCCCTGGACACACTGCCTGTGGCTAGTTTATTTCCCGGTCCAGTTAAAAACAAAGTTACGCAAGGCCTTGTGGAAATAACTTGCAGCATTTTTCCATGCCACAGGAAAACTAATTAAGAAATTTCATCCAAGGATATCAAAGCACTTCACAAATGCCATCTCTGGGAGACGGATAACTGATTAGCTCCATTTTGCATATAGGGAAAGTAGGCAGAGGGCGATTAAGAGCCTGCATGAACGTGGGTGTAAAGTGGAATAAGCATTAAGATACCATCCATGTCTGGCGTATCCATCTTAGAGATCCTGGGCCTTAGGTCTGGGCACGGGGAGACAACGGGGCTCTGTGTGCAGTACACCCTCTTCCGGCCCCCCTCGCTCCAAGCAGGTGGAGAGGGAGGCAGGGAGCTGTAGACTGGGAATGGGAAGAGTCTTGACAGCCAACTAGCCAGCTAGTGGACCTCAGCTGCATGAAAGGAAAAATGCTACAGCTTGTAAAGGCCTGTGGCAAATTACTTCCGTGAACGAAGTGCAGCCATATACTCCCGTTCACGGTGACTTTCTCTGAAGAAATACCAAAATAAGAAAGAGCAAGACTACAAAGATGGAGTACCTTCTCCAACCGGTGGTATTCTATCGTCCTGTTCTTTATTTACACTGAGCTACGCAGGGAATCTGGACGTGGGCCGAGGAGCTGTAATCAGCAGAACTGTGTGTGCCTAATTGTATTCCTCAGGCAGGAGGACGGTGATAGACTAACAGCTGCTGCAGCTCCACCTCTTATGAAATATCAGCCAGGTAATGCAGAGGGAAAAGCTCCCATCAATTTTTTTTAGACGTTGGTCCAGAAAAGTGCATGTGCTGCTCAAAACACAAAGGGGTTGCTTTTCACTTCCTCTAAATTCCCAGCTGTTAGTAGATTAGTGTCAAACGTTAATCAGTTTATTGCTCAGTTGCCTTGGTCTTGATCTTTTTGCCTTTCTCTCTGGCTAAAGCATATGTCTTTTATACCTTTTGTTTAGTCCCTCCATTCATCCTGACGGTCGCTTTCACCCAGGTGCCATGCCATGGTAGTATCTTTTTAATTGTTGCAGATAACCAATGCGCCCATCCACTGGAGAAGACTGTCCTAGACTGATAAATGAGCCTATCATCCAAACCGAGCTTTGAGTCAGAGTGAGTCAGGCCTTGTTCAGCATGTTCAAAGTGTTACATAGGTGACCTGAGAAGTACTTTTCATTTACGTATTTGGTGAATCAAATCAACAAGCTTTTGTACAGAGCTGGAGATGGCAATTTGGGCAAGTCTCAGAAAATGAGATTATATCGTGGCACCTTGTGACCTCAGCCCCACTGTGTCAGGTGCTGTACAAACAGGCCTTCGCAGAGGATCTTACAGTCTAAGTCAAATTTCTCTTAAAATGTGTTCTTTGTAGAATAGAGGCCATGACTAGGGGGAAAAATGGCCTTTTTATTTCTAGACCCAGAGTTTTCTAACCACTATAGAGTTCTGTGATCTAATATTCTGGGAGATGTCGCAGAGTTTCATGCCAATTTGCAAGGTGAACTGTGAAGCAAAAATAAAACTGAAGTGGTTCATTGCCCTTTACAGATTATAGATTCCCTTCATGATGTACTTTTAAGGAATTAAGAACTTTAAAGTAAGCAGAATTAAGCGCATTAACAAGGCAACATAACTTGAAGGGCTTCCCCGTCCACACCAAACTATAAACACTGACTAGGTCACCATCATATTTCTCTCATGTTGATTAATTCCTATTGTTTTTTTTCCTTTCAAGTTTTCTGGAAATATGACTGTGTTTTTCTCCATTATGCACAACACTATAAGCCAAGCATTTGAGTTTAATCTGGAGCCTCTCAGCTAATGTCACAATGAAGAATTAGTGGATGGCATTCCACAGGGCTATGGTTTTTATTTTTGTCTACAGCATTTTTGTTTTAACCGTGTATCTGTTGCGTGCCATTATGATTGCTAATATGACCTGCTAGCACCAGGCATTCCATACAGGGGCTCTGTATAAATATTTGAACTGGAAATAACTACTCCCATAAATCAAAACAAATTGAGCAACTGGAACACGTGTCTTTGGCAATGGCTCTGCTCGATTGCTATGTGATTGATTCCTGATCTCTGGGTGCACGTGGAGATGTAACGATCAGACACTCAAGGATGAGGGTGTGAGTACTGATCCAGATAAAATAGAAGTAGTCTCTACATGGCTGCCCCCAAGTAATTACAGAGAGCTCAAGACTTTACTCAGATTTAGTGACTCCTATTGCAGGTTTGTGAAGAATTATGCTGCCATTGTAAAGCCTCGGAATGATCTTACCAGGGGATACCTGTCCAGCAAGAACAAATCTAAGACCAAGAATAAGGGAAGGTCCCCAAGGCTTTCTGAGCAGAGACACTATGGCCCTTTAGATCCCTTTGGACCACGATGGGATGAGAGATGTGAAAGGGCCTTTTGAGAAAATCATGAATTGCCTAACTCATGCTCCAGTCCTAGATTTTGGTGACCCAAGCAAGACATTTATCCTACACACAGATGCCAGTTTAGAGGGTTTAGGAGCGGTCCTGTGTAGGCCAGGAAGTTGAAGGCAAACCTAAGCCTGTGGCCTTTGCCTGCCGAGAAATGTCTGATAGTGAGACTTGTTATCCCATCCACAATCTGGAGTTCTTGGCCTTGAAGTGGGCCATCACTGAGAAGTTTCATGGCTACTTGTATGGTGCTCAGTTTCAAGAGTGGACAGACAACAATCTGCTGCTATTGAGGGAATGGAGCAAACTAACACCAATATGGGGGGTGCAGCACTGAATCACTGCAAATGCTTACAAAATCAACAAATACAACTAGTGCTACCAAAAGAGTTCAGAGCCTTCACCATGAGAGTCCTGCATGAAGACTTTGGACATTTGGGATGGAGAGAACCCTGGAATGTATTCATAGTAGGTTCTATTGGCCCTGGAGGGCTGAGGACATTTGCAAGAAATGTGAGACATGCGCTAGGTGTGTTCAAAGAAAAACTGCATATCTGAGGCCCGGTCTACACTTACCTTTGGGATTTGGCGGCAGTTGATGGGAGATACGCAAGTGACGTAAATAACTTGCGTATCTCCCGTAAACTTTGCTGCGTCTCTTCCGTGTGCTGTCCACACTGTGCTGCGTCAAAGGGAACAGCGTTCCCTTCGATACAGTGCTATGCCACTTACCAGGGTGGTTTTCCTGCATCGATTGCTGGATCGACTGAGCGGGTCTACACAGACTGCTCAGTCGATCCATAGCAATCGGTCTGACGGCGTCAAATTTGCCGCCGTCAGCATGGACCCAGCCTGAAGAATATCACAGCAGCAAATCTCTGGAGATGGTATGCATGGATGTCATGTCTTTAGATGTGAACAGGAGGAATGTGGGGAGCATTTTAGTTGTGACTATTTAAAATGGAAAAAAGTGTTGAATAAACAATCTGTTTTAACTCCTAAAAATAGAATGTTTAAATAGATAAACAGCTTAGCTCTGCGGGGCAGCCGCCCTGGGCTCAGTGCCTTCCTTCCTTCCCCAAGAGCAACATTTAAACTAATAAGTAAACGGTAAGACCTCTGCTTAGCATTTAAACATTTAGCCACTTACATCCCTAGTAGTGACTGACCATTTTACACAGTACGTGCAGGCATACCCCACACGTGACCAGAAGGCCACCATGGTCGCTTGAGTGTTGTGGGAGAAATACTGTTCAGTGTACGGATTCCCAGCTCAGATACATTCTGACCAAGGATGGGACTTTGAGAGTCACCTTCTGAAGAAGGTGCTGAGGGTGGCAGGAATTAAGAAGTCCAGGATAACACCTTATCACCCACAAGGTGATAACCACAAGGTGACCCTCAGCCAGAGCAGTTTAATCAAACTCTGTTGGACATTATGTTGCTGGGGACTTTACATCCAGAGCAGAAGGCAACCTAGAGCTAGCCTGTTGCATGTTTGGTGTATGCCTACAATGCCATGAAGGACAGGACTCACCCCATATCTCCTGATGTTTGGGCAAGAATCAAGATTACCCATAGACTTGCACTTTGGCATATCAGAGGATGCAGATAGCTATGAAACACATCAGCAGTATGTCTCATGACTAAGAAAGGAGCTGCGGGATGTTTATCGCTTATCTTGTGGCTACTGCCCGCAAGAACTCAGAGAGTAGCAAGCACCAGTATGATGCTAGGGTGCGTTTGCAAGAGCTCCAACCAGGTGATAGAGTTCTGCTGCGAAATTTGGGTGTTGTTGGCAAACACAAAATATCCGACAGATGGAAGGCAATACCTTACCTGGTGGTGGAAAAGTTGTGAGCTCTGCTGGTCTACAAGATTAAATGTGAGATGGGGCCTGGGCAAAAAAGGGTTCTGGACCCAATCCACCACCCAACACAGGTAGTGGCCCCCCTGGGATTAACCCAACCCTATTTAGAGCATCTGAGAGTGAGTCTGAAGAGGAGGACACTACCGTGTTGTACACTAGAATGGAGAACATATTCCGGCTTCAAACAGTTGGGCCTGGTGAAAGGTCTACTTCAGTCCTAAACCCCATGGCAGAAACGTTTAGGCCTGCTGCTGGCACATCCATGCCAACAATGAGACCAGCCTGGAACAATGAGCTTGTCCCACCAACATCCCCAGATCTCCTGGAAGAAAAAGGCCAGTGATGACACAACTAGGCTGCTGGGCAGTAGGGTCATACAAGTGGAAGGTGTCCCTGGTACCCTGGACCTTCCACTACCAGCCCAGGAGATTCAGGGGCCTGTGCCAGTAGCTGAGGGACCCTCATCATCCCTAGTCCAATAAGAAGTCAGATTACTTTTTCCCTTTTATTAAACGTTTCTTTCCTGCACTCAGTCTCTGTGCTTGCGAGAGAGTAAATTTTGCCTCTAGAGGCACCCAAGAGGTGGTGCGTAATTGTCCCAGGTCACTGGGTGGGGGCTTGAGCTGGTGTTGTGTTGTGTTGTATTGTTGAAGGAACCCCTAGATACTGAACCTGACCATTGTTGCTGCCGACTCCAACTGGCAGAAGAGTTACATCTATGTAGTGGCAAGCACCTCTCCATAATTATTTGCATACATAAAATACTCTTAAACAGCCAAATTATATTCACTTTATTCTGAAAGTTGTCAGTACAAAAGTTATTCTCTCAGTCCCAAACAGCAACATCAAGTATTTTGTTCTTTGCCTTAAATCAAATCTATTTGCTAGAGTGAATTATATGCAACAATACCACTAAAGGTCTTGGTTTGTTGACAGAAGAGTACAGCATCGGACACTACAGGGCAAGATTCCCTGAAATCATCTACCAATGAGCATCAACCTTCCCCATGAATGGAAGATCACTGAGCATATGGACGGCAGCTTACTTCTGTGTCAATTGAACATTTAGCTGGTTGATCATAACCGCTTATTAGAAATTGTTTGAAACACAGATTAACACTCTATGTTCATGCCCTCAGGACCTGATTTTCAGAGGTGCTGTCCATCTATAGCAATTAGCTTCAGCTAGAGTTGTGGTTGCCCAACTTTTCTGAAAATGAAGCTTTATATGAATTTAGTTTTGTCTTTCATAAAACACTGGAACTACAAGAATCTCTTACGACCAGCTCTAGTCCTTCCTTACTTGCTGGTTCATCAATGTAAATATTTCTTTGGGAGCAAATTCCACTCAGTTATATTGGCTTAGGAATCTAATGAAGTCAGTGAAGTTACTCCAGTGTTACTGAGAGCAGAATTTCACCCCCTAAATTTACCATGAATGTTTTTTAAAACATTCAGAAACAAGCCTGAGGTGATGAATTAGGGGAAAACATGTTACTTAGTAGAGTAAAACGTTTTGAAGTCTGTCTCAGAGTTGCAGATAGATCAAACAAGTAATATACCTTCAAAACAGGCACATGGCATCTTCTCAGATTTAGACCTGAAGCCCATTAATCACATTGGCCACAGGATGCTTTATGAGCAACCCTTGAAAGAATTTCTCCACACCGGTTGGAAGCATTACTAAATGATCTTGCCTGTTTGTTGTGGTGAATGGCTCAGACATATTACCAGAAAAAAAGCAGAATAACTGTATCATACAATGACCATGGCTTGTTGGTACTTTGATTCTTGCTGGTTATATGTAGCTGTGTAATGGTCTGATCCAATGCCCACTGAATTCAATGGAAAGACTCCCATTCACTTCAGCAGTGAGTACTGGAGCCAGTTACAAGTCCCTTTATTTTAATCTGTGAACAAAACTCTGCTGTGGAGACAACATTTAAAAGTTCTATAAGACTAAAACAACTATTTTTGTATACCAGGCAATGTGGGTCACTCACTGACCCTTTACTGTGGGCACCATTAAAGAGAGAAACTTTGTCCAAGACGTACACCTTGTTGTGATGTGCACACTAATTACTTGAAATATATTAAAAAACCATAGTACAGTTGGTTTACATTTTAATGGTGCCTGCTCTACCGGATGCCAGCTAGAGCTATCACCTAATTAGACAATGTTAGTAAAATAAAATATTTTAAACCTAGCACACTGTGGGTCCAAATCAGTATGTAGGGAACCGAATGCTCAGCTAGAGTAGCTCTGTTGATTTCAAGAGACAGAGGCCGTTCTACACCACCTGAGGATCTGGCCCATGATTAGTTAGTAATGGATTCATGGGACAGTATTTTGCTTTGGTGTGCCAGCTCAGAATAATGTACTCTGATTCTAAAGGGTGACCTTCTGGCCCCATTGAACTCAATGGGAATTTTGCCACTGACTAAAAATGGGGCCAAGATTTTATCATAAGGGTATGTTATCACTATTTAATCCTCAAAAGAAAGTTAATTGTCTATGAACAATACAATTGCTGCTACCATCCGAAGAAATATATCAGTACTTATTTAAAATAGAAAAATACCTCATTGTTTCTAAGACAGGCAGACCAGTGTTCTCTGATATTTAATGTATTTTTCTGCAAAGAGGATCTTTGTCTGAATAACATGGAAAAGTTCAGCACAAAAATAGTTTGCTGAGTCCCACTAGCCATAGTGCACACACAAAAACCACACAACCCTTTTTTTGAAGGTACAATTGTTGGCACTTGCCAAAGCACCATGAAGTTAGTAGATTTGGAGAATTTCAAAAACCGATTGAGGGGTCTTCACAGGGTAGGAGAAGCCTGCTTCTGTTTTGTTGCCCTCCTCCTCCTACTCGTCTTTCTCCATAATGTCCATTTCTAAAGAAATTAAATTAAGTCTTTCTAAGACTATTGTTCCTGATAACATCACGCAAAGTTCGCCCTAATAATGTCTTATTTAAGTCAGCCATTCAACAGTTAACCCTTTGCTCACATGGCAGATTTTCTGGAAATCATCATCCTTGTACAGCTGAACTTTGCTGCGCCAAGGTTGGTTCTTTTAACGTATGAAGTTCTTTGGATAAGATAGAAAAAGAGCATTCACATGACTTGGTTCAAGAACTCACCATGACCATCAAGATTAAATAGGGCCTGATCCAGTGCTCACTGAAGCCAATGAAAGCTTTTTCGTTGGCTTCAGGGGGTATTGATTCAGGCCCAAAGGACATAAATTCCAGGGAACCACTAATGCTGATTAGGGCTGTGAATAATTTATCCCCCATAATTTGCCATTTTCCCCTCCAATAAAATTGTTTTACTGTATTTGACTAGCTCCAATAATAGACCAAATAATATTCAATGAATAATTTATTTGGCAAATAAGTTACCCAGGAATAAATAAATATTTTCATGGTTTGGCCAGTTTTACAGTTGACAAATGACTTTTCTCTTTAACACAAGCAAAATAATGCTGTCAACATAACACATATTTAAAAAAGAAACCCTTGGTTGTACTGGTAACGCCCCTTGAGCTTCCTAAAAGCTAGATATTTAGGATACTCTAATTCCTTTTTCTCCATTCTTGCAGTTGGTTTACCTTTTGAACTTGACTGTCCAAGATGCTTGACCACTGTCCCTTTCTGGTTCTCACAAGGCTTCCCATTCCAATTTTGAGAGCTAGGATGTTCAGGAAGGACGCAGCTGCGCCACCTGATCTGCACAGGCACATCCCTGTGTCCTTGCAGAGCCTCACTGATTTCAACGGGACTATGCTCAGTTGCTGGGGTTTGTCTGTATGAATCTGATAAGATTAGGGCCGCAGTTCAGAAAAACATCCAAACTTGAGGGTACTGATCCAAAGCAAACCTCTAACATTTGGGGTCTGATCTAATACTTATTCATTGAATTCAAAGGCTTAGCAGGACTTTTTTTAAAAGCACTAAATGTTTATATGGATAACCAACAATAAATAAATCAATCAATCCAGAGTTATAATAATAAATAAATTTAGAAAAAGACCAAGGGCTTTAGAAGCTCAAGTTTCAGGACACAAGTCAATTACTAACCATAGAGTTAGGAGAAAACTTTTCATGGGGTCAGATTATCCCATAACTGCCCATGCAGGCTCTCTTCCTTTAAAGCATCTGCTCCTGGCCACTGTCAATGATAGGTTACTAGATTACATGAATCACTGGAGTGATCCAGTATGACAATTCCTATGTTCTCCTGAAGTCAGCTGGAGTCTTTCCATTAACTTCAAATGGATCAGGCACTTTCTGTGATTCACCATGGTGGTGCTTCAGATGTTTGCAAACTCTTGCAGAGTGATGTCATCCATTGCATGACTATACCTGGGACAGAATAAAGCAGAGCTCTGGTAAACACCTTCAGCACCGAGGCCCAGATCCTCAAAGGATCCATTGAAGTCAATGGAAATTAGGAGACTAGATATCTCCGAGGACAAGACTTGAGGGATCACTGACGAACCATCACCTACGAAACTTACAGAGAAACAAGTGACCACATTCTCAATAAATCCAACTCCTTAAAAAGTAATTCCATTATTTTTGGTGATAGATAAAGATTCACATTTTGGGAAAGTTTTATTGACTCTGACTTTAAGCACAAGTTTTATTAGATTCCTGAGAAGCTGTAGTTATTTCATGGAATAAATTTAAGGGCATCTGGATTCAGATTTCATTCACTTGTGACTAATTCCTGACCACTATCCACAAGACCCACAAATGCGGAAAAAATCTGTGTTAAATGCAAAACAAGTTACCAAAAGCCAGAGCAGACCTGCCTGGAGAAAAAGGGGAGGAGAGGAGGGAAAGAGCAGGCAAAAGAAAAATTCATGGTGATTTGACATATGACTGAGTGATGTCTGTTTAAATGAAGGATTCAACAGAGCCATTAACTCAGAAGGAGCTGAGGTTCAGGAAAGCTGCTCGACTCTGTGGCCAAGACTTTTTAACAAAAATGTCTACCTAAAACAGGCTTCTAAATACTTAATCAGGCTTTGAAATAAGTAACCTGATTTTCCAAAGTGCTGAGCATTCAGGAGTTCCCACTCAAGTCAGTGTATTTCTGGGTGTTCAGCATTTTTTTGGGGGGGGGGAGAGGGGGGAATTTAGACCACCTACTTAGAAAACTAACTATAGCATTAGCAGCCTAGCTTTAGAACATTGTTTACATGTGCTAGGAAGTCTGCAGTAGAGATGGGATCCGTGTACATAGCAGTCTAACTGGATCAGAGCTCAGATATGCATGCCATAAAAAGTGCCTAATCAGTTAGAAATCTGACCTATCCTATAAATTAAATAATTAGCACTAGTTGCTTTGGGATATCTCTGAACGCAGCTAGCTGGATAGTCAACAAACACTATGAATAAAATAAATAAAATAAATAAATAAATAAATAAATAAATATATAAATAAAATGAATAAAATAAATAAATAAATAAAAATAAATAAAATAAATAAATAAAATGTTCAATTCTCTTCTGATTTCACTGCTGTAATATTTGCAACTTATTTTCCTCTTGAAAACATTTGTTTTTTTGTACAAAGGGGGAAGAGGTGGGCAGCATCACTCTGCAAGGCACTAGTTGGTAATCTCAGAGAGGTCAAGGTCTGAATGGGCATGGAGGCTACACGGCAGTATCTCCTAACCCATCCAGCACATGGATGAAATATTGTTGGGACAATGAGAAGAAACTTGCATGCCGTGATTCATACTGTACTTGTCGTGTGGCTAAGCAAAGGACTTGGCTGTCCAGGGCTGTCAATCTGGCACATGTTACAGACATTAACATCTCTAATAATTGAGCGCTGCACATAGAACATCCTAAAAGAACTGCAGCCTTTGAGGAAAGATTTACCTCTCCACTGAAGACCAGTGTGAGCATCTGTTCAGTTCTTTCTCTGGGGGTAGCCACCATGTATATTAATGTATGTTGATGTCAGCATCAAAGTGTGGGCTTATCAACGTCACAGGAAAAGTAAAAACAATCGTGTCTTACAAATGTACATAGACTCGTAGACTATAAGGCCAGGAGGGACCATTATGATCATGTAGTCTGACCTCCTGCACAACGCAGGCCCCAGAACCTCACCCACTCAATCCTGTATTAGACCCCTAACCTAAGGCTGAGTTATTGACGTCCTCAGATACTGATTTAAAGACTTCAAGTTACCTTGAATCCACCAGCAAGTGACCTGTGCCTCATTCTGCAGAGGAAGGTGAAACCCGCCCAGGGCCTATGCCAATCTGCCCTGGGAAAAAATTCCTTCCCGACCCCCAAATATGGTGATCAGTTAAACCCTGAACATGTGGGCAAGACTCACCAGCCAGACACCCAGAAAGAATTCTCCATAGTAACTCAGAACCCACCACATCTAACATCCCGTCACAGGCTATTGGGCATATTTACTGCTAGTAGTCAAAGATTAGACAATTGCCAGATTAGGCTGCCCATCATACCATCTCCTCCATAAATTTATCAAGATCAGTCATGAAGCCACCTAGATTTCTTGTCCCCAGTGATCCCCTTGGACGGCTGTTCCAGAACTTCACTCCTCTGATGGTTAGAAACCTACATCTAATTTCACATCTAAACTTCCGGAAGGCCAGTTTATATCCATGTGTTCTTGTGCCAACATTGGTGCTGACCTTAAATAACTCTTCTCCCTCCCTGGTATTTATCCCTCTGATGTATTTATGGGAAGCAATCATATCTCCCCTCAGCCTTCTTTTGGTTAAGCTAAAGAAGCCAAGCTCTTCTGAGTCTCCTCTCACAAGGCAGGTTTTCCATTCCTCGAATCATCCTAGTAGTCCTTCTCTGTACCTGTTCCAATTTGAATTCATCTTTCTTAAATATGGGAGACCAGAACTGCACACAATATTCCAGATGAGGTCTGACCAACGCCTTGTCTAACAGTTCTAACACCTCCCTATCTCCACTGGAAATACCTCATCTGTTGTATCCTAGGACTGCATTAGCTTTTTTCACAGCTACATCACATTGGCAGCTCATAGTCATCCTGTGATCAGCCAATAAGCCCAGATCCTTCTCTGGCACTTCCAACTGATGCATCCCCAACTTATAGCAAAAGTTCTTGTTATTAGTCCCTAAATACATGAGCTTGCACTTTCCATTATTAAATTTCATCCTATTTCTATTACTCCAATTTACAAGGTCATCCAGACCTTCTTGTATGATATCCCAGTCTTTCTCTGTATTACCAATACCCCGCAACTTTGTGTCATCTGCAAACTTTATGAGCACAGTCCCACATCTTCCTTTTCCCAATTTCACCAGGGTGTATTCTAAACAATTATTACATACATCTGGCAGCCTGCCCCTTTCGCTAGTTCATATGCTGACATGTGAAAAAAGTTTCCAAAGAGAATGCTAATGCAAACCGGCCCAGAGAGACTACTGTGGAATATTCATTGACCTAACAGTACCCTCTAGTGTACTTGCTATGCCTGCTAGGAAAGTGAACTTCTCATCAGGTGTTCTCATGTATTCAAGAACTTTTGTTCCAAGTTCTGCAGGCAAACAGAGTATTCCAGCCTCTACTGCCCAAAGAAGCATTTTCAGTACATACTACGCCACTCCTTACTGCAGCTAGAAAACCCAGAGCAACAAGCACTGCCTTAGCATTTCTGAGGTCCTAAACGATGTGCTAGTTGCAGATCTTCTGGCCACAGACCTCCCCCCTCCCGTTCCCCAGCCAAGCTCCCAAACTCCCTCCATGCAACTACATTTGTATGCAGGGTGGTACTGATTCACAAGCAGCTTTGTTTCTCCATATAGAGGAACTGCAGCGGGTTAGATTCATATATCTCTAAGGGGGCATGGGAAGTTTAGTCTTTTACTAGGTTCATTATGTATCAGGTATTCACTTTAAAGGCATCACTTTATGGCGCATACTAGAACATTTATTCTACTAAAGGGGCACTTCCACAAATCGTTTAAGGGGAGCCCACTGTGAAGAAAAAGAATTTTACACAGGAACCAGTCTGGTTACAGCCGTGCTAGTACCGCTTGCACTCGCTCGCCATTTCCTCTTGTCAGCTAGAATTGTTTCCACTTTTATTCCCCAAAACGTTAAAAACGTGACAGAGCGGGAAAACTGTCAGCCCCTGCTTTTGGAAGGCAGTCATTCAAATCTCGGCCTAGTAGTTCCAATTGCGGGTCTGGAGCCAAGCGCAGGAAGAAGAGGTGCCATAAAAGCAAAATTACGAAGGCCGCAGTTCAAGATGCAGATGCTTAGGGTTAGTTTTAAGACCATGGCTAACCTCAGTGAAGTCAACGGGGCTACACACAGACTTAATGTTAGGCACATGCTCACGCACCTAGCTGAATCAGGGCCACATGGGTTGTAGGTTTGGCATGTGTCTTGTTAGTTCAGTGAAAGTTACTGTGTTTAAATGATTTGCAACGTCTATTATTTTAAAATAGGAGCTATAAGCATTGAACATAAAACCACATCCCACTCTATTTGTACAGCTCACCTTCCTCCCCTCTTCAGACCAGGGCACCCCCACTCCTGTCCTTAACTCTTTCTCCTCCTCCCCCATCAATTCTTCCACCTGGCCTGGGACATGGTCTTATGATACTGTTAATAAAGAGGAGGTCTCCTGCAGCACGTCACGTACGTTTGAGTTGGATTAAGAGATGCCTGGGCCAGGGACCTTGTCTTTTATATTTGGAAGCAGCCCAGACAGTGACAGACCAGCGGAAAGAAAGAAAAGTGACGGCCAACATAAGTGATCCAAAAGTAATTTGCCTTGGGAAAGGTGACTCACAGGGCAGCATTGCACACTTGCCATGAGACAGAGAAGATTGACAGGGGGACAATAAAGGCAGCTGACAAGAGCAATGGCAGCTAAATTGGTAGCTTTACGGTCACCCTGAACACAATCTCCAAGAGAGCTTTCTCAGTCTCAGCTTTGACAAGTCAGTTTACAGCCCCCAGCTGTATGTCCCTTGGAGCTTTTTCTTCACGGGTGGTTGGTAGAAGCGTCAAGCGATACCAAAAGCAAGTTCGGCCCTGATCCAGCAAAGCACTTAAGCACATACTTTACTCACCAGCGTGTGAGCTCTCCCACTGAAGTCAATGGAACCGCTCATTTGCTTGAAGTTATGCGTGTGCTTGAGAGCTTTGCTGAACCAGGCCTTATTGCGAAAGAAGTGTGTGATGCCAGTGCATAAACTGCCAGGAAAACTCTCTCTAGTTGCTGGGTTCGAGTTTCGCACTGCAGCGACTGAGTGTCTCATCCACAGCCTAGTGCATTAATAGTTCAGGTGAAATGGGGCACAAACACCTTGCCTGCACTGAACTAGAAGAGAAGCCAAGGGCTCCAAGAATCCAAGACATACAGGTAGCACACTATAACCCATAGCCTATCATGTGTCATTTCTTTCATCCTATTCTGATCCTAGCTACGCCCTGTAATTCCAGGCTTTTCATATGGCTTAATGAAAAGGTAGCAGAAAGAGGCATGCCCTCTCATCAAGTAAATTATAGTATTGGTGTCCTCCCCCTCTGAATTTGGGGCCATCTCAGGAAACTTGAGACAAGGTTACATGTTGAAACAGAGGTGGAGGAAGGAAAACGTGGGGGGAAAATGGAACAGCTTCCAATGAGCACATCACATGTGCCATGTTCTTATCCAGACAGGGGTATGCACAACGGGGGGCAAGCAGGGACAAATCATCGTGTGTCCTTTGCAGCCCAGGGAGAGAGGAAGCAGCAGGGCGGCTGGCTGCCAGCTGAGGTCCTCCTCCCTGCACTCCTACAACTGCAGCTGTCTGCTGTTTCTCCTTCCCTGCTGCTTCTAGGTTGCCCATTTGGCCCCCCGCATCATCTCAGACCTTCTATGTGCTGCACTAATTAGGCACAAAGGGATGAGTTAATAATGGAGTGAAACTTGAGTCTGAATTTCCTGCTTTTTATCACTCCAAATCAGACTGATAATATTTCCAAAATATAGTTATTAGGGTTTATAATTCCCTGTTCTTGTAAATCTCAGGAAGAAAACAAAGAAGAAAGCTCTCAAGGGAACTTTATGAGACATTCCCATAGCTTGTGGATTACTGACACAATAAACCATCGTGGCTTATCAGTTGTATCGATGGGAGTGGATTATAGTCAGAAAACAACACAGCATAGAACATGAGTAGCTGGTAGCCTGCAAACTTTGATGTTGTACTCAACAGCATTTGGTAAATTTTATGAGACTGAAAAAAGTGCTTCATGTCACAAAACCTTTTTTACTTCTGATAAAACGACCAGCTCAATTGAAAGTAAAATTAGAATTAAAAAATAAAAAGCGATGCATGGCCTGCGGTAACTTTTATAGTCCAGTTGTAAATCCCTAAATGCTTGAGTTTCAGTATAAAATAAAAACTGGCAGGCATAAAAATAAATGTCTATATTAATGCATGCACAGACAGGGTGAGATCTGGCCTCTGTATTCTGCGTAAAAAGACCTAGAGTAGCATAGAGCGACTCTAGAAGAGCAGGATCTGGCTAGGAGAGGATTCCCCTGGTACAAGAACTATGGCAGATATCTGCAGGACAGTTTTGGAAGCCCTGGTATACCGGGCATGCAGATAGTGGGAGAGGCAGGAAAGGGGCACAGTCGCAGCATAGAGCATTGCTGAGATTCTGGGCAGCACCGTAGCCCAGAGGCAGCCAGCTGTTATTTAGGCAGGGCTGTATAAATAATATCTTGGACTGCAGAACAGCCCAGGATCAGAAGGGTGCAAAAATGACCTAAAGCCACCTTATTCTGCACTGTCCCTGGGATGTGGGTCTCATGCTGCCCCTCTAGGACTCTCATCCAAAGTGCCACACTTTTAAAGAAGCCTCCTAAACTGTGCCCATGAAATGCACATGTATGAAATAGTTGACGACTCGTTTTACGCCTATGTAAGGCTTTCTGGGCACGTACGTGCTTCTGTCCTGCCGCCTGAGGTTTTGTGTCATTTCCAAAACCTTTCGGGAGGGTGGGGGGGATTAACAATCCTTGTTATTGCATGTTGTGGTTATGTATATGCATGGCCAACTTTTTTTAATCCCACGAAGGTCTTGGCCTCAATAATATCTTGTGGCGATGAGTTCCATGCATTGGGTGGAAAAGGATTTTCTTGTTCTCTGTCAGAGATGTGCTGCTCCTTTGAAAACATTTGCATATTTTGTTATCAGGCTAGGACTATGGGAGCTGTGGCTGAGGTGGGATCAGCTAGGCTCAGCTCAGGGTGTGTGCGTACAAAGAGGTTTTTAAGCCACAATGCACCCCCCTCACCCTTATGCCATCCAAAGGAACCACTGGCATTGCCTTTGATAGACAAATAGGAGGTGAGCTGGGGCAAACACAGACCTGCAGAAGGTGGAGTCCAGGGAAGTTCTGCCAAGTACCAGACTGCCCCTTTCCACAGTAACCAGGCCTGCTTTTCAAGGTTTTCACTGACAAAGGCTGATGGCCAACCAACACTCATGCTGCTGTTCATGGCCAGCAGCGTGCAATGGAACCAGTTCAGATACAGAGATCCTGATACAGAGATCCTGGCCTCTGATTTGCACCCTTCTGCATGACAGGAGCAGTTAGTCTTTCGGGCACTTGTGCTTTTTGCTAGCAGTTTTCTTCCTATACTGTCGATATCAGAGGGCACCAGCAATGCATAGGATGGCACTATAATAGGCACAGTGTTAGAGAGAGAAACTTGAGGTCAACAGAGTTCCAAGAGGCACATTCAATGCTATTGAATGCTATGAACTACTTTGCCTTTAGAAATAAGTCAGGATTCTGTTGTGTTGGAGCCCAGTGGGTACTACATTCAATAAAGTAACACGCACACAGCTCCACAGGGCTTGGTCATGGCTCACTTTGCTAGCCTGTGTTTCATTAACACAGTCATTACAGCAAGAGGAATTCATGTTTGTCACCACTACTGGAAAATAATTATGTCCATCAGCCACACTGTCTTGTCAGTAAAGGAACAGCATGGATAACTCTATATTTACTTCTCAATGTCGCTATGTCATGTAATCGGAAGGGGTGCACATTTGTTTTCCCAGTCTGGGCTGTGTCCTACGGTAGTCCAAAAATTTAAATAATGAGAAAATTCCGTACTGCTTAACAATGAATTGCTCTCCCCCTAAAAATAGGAAAACGCTGCGTATCCACTAAGTCATCTGTTTTTTTGCCCTGGAAGCAATGATGAACGTATCTTCAGAAAAGAAATCCAATCTCACTTCTCATCAGCTGCATATGCAAGAACCATCATACAAAGCCAAGAGCTTGCTATAGTGCCTGCGATCATAAAATGATTGCACTTGTACTTTTGGTACTACTTCTATTAGTGCTGCTGAACCAAGCATCTCTGCCCATTTTTCTCTTTGACACCAGGATAATTTATTTCGTTAAGCTGCTCCCATTAATAGTCTCAAAGTGGAACTCTGTTTTGCTACAGCCGATGGGAATTGACATTCCCCCATTCCAGGGGTCTGTTGAATGCCTCTCAGCTACTAGAATCCCTTTTCCTTATTATTTTCATAGACTTTCTATTCCACAACTGGAGCAGACGCCAAATATGTCATCAGCTTTCTGAACACAAAACTGAATTTGTATGTGATCAGCTTTCCAAATGCAAAGCTCTTGCACATCCTTAGCACCAAATTTTCAGTGGGTTTAACCCTTGTTCAAAAATGGTCTGAAATACGCTCACTGTCGTTTCTACAATGACGATCATTGCATTGGAAAATGTCCATTTGTCAGCTGTAAATACATCCATAAACCGAGGCTCACAATGGCACATATTTTTGCATTTGCACAAGTATAAGGATCCCCGCCTACCATAAACTGGGCTTGATAAATTAGGGCTTGATGCAATGCCTTTTGAAATCAATGCAGAGACTCTCATTGACTTCAATGGGCAATGGGTCACAGCCTTTAGTGACCATTTATAGCAAGACAGCGCAGGCGGGCTGAAAACTCTGTCTAGTCGCTTAGCCTTGTTAAACCATTTGAACTGTAGCATCGAGAGACATTTCTTGTGCTCTTTCTCCTCCCCCATACACCACAGCTATCTGAGCAGTAGCAGCCGTGCAAATTATCTATCATGCCTCTGACATAACACTATCCCCCCACACTGTGGAGTCCGAGATGAAAGCAGGTGGCACATTTCTAAAGGAAGTGTAGACATCTAAACAACAGTGTCTCAGCCAGCAAGTCTAATTATCTGAAGCATGTGGCTGAGGTTCCAAGCCCAGTCTCCTTGGTTTCCCAGTGTTCCTTCTTAAAGAAATGATACTATTCCTGCAGGTTCTGTGGGCAACAGCTAGAAAAGCAAATGTTCTGCCATATTGGATGTTGGCAAAGGTGCCACTCTTGCCTAGATATGCTTGGCATTTGGACATGCTGTCCAAGGGCAGACAATGAAAGCATACCACCTTGCCAGAAGTGTTCAAGAGTTGTCCATTTTAGGTTTCCTCAAGTGGCATGAGAATGTGATGTGTCCATATGTCATGCCTTCCGTTTAGGAATAACAGCATTAAATGTGAGCTGTAAAGTGTTTTCCAAAACTGACTTCCGTAAATGAGAAGATGCAGAGAGGCCATGGAGTAAAAGCTGAAATTATAAAGGAGCTAGGCTCACTGAATACTGCAGACAAAAGCTGGTTGGAAAATGGGGAAATGATTGTGTGAAAATATCCCAAATTTTGAAGTTGTTTCCATCTTGCAGGGTTCCATATAGCCCCATTTTTTTCTGGGTTTTATGGGAAATTTTCTGTGATATTTTTATCAATTTCTTTTCTCAAAATGGGTATTAAAATGTTCAATAAGAAAAGGTGGGGTTTGTTAAATGAAACATTTCTATAACAATTTTAATTTTTTTTTAAAAATGTCAATCGATAAATATCATGGAACAAAATGAAAAATATCAATAATGTTGACAGTTTGAGCAAAACTTTTGAAAAAAGGGACATTTTTCAATGAACTAATGTTTAGTGTGGAAAAACACCAACTCAATCTATTCTAGACACAGTGAACAGGAATATTGATTCACATCCTGAATGGCTGCTCAGTCCAACCAGGTTTGTGCATCTTTTTATTCACTGTTCGCCAACATCCTCTCGAACGTTGTGACATACCCATATGGCTACCTGATTCCTAGCACCAATATGAGAATTTATGCATCCTAAATACGTTGTTCTACTCCTATTTATTAAAGTTTTTGGTCATCCAGTCACGGAGCAGAAGTAATACCTATGGTTTATGTGATCAGCCACCTCCCACGAAAACCAGTAGTCAAAGTGAACAGTGTTTGAACAGCCCACAGGCTAAAATAGGATTGCACAACTATTCGGCAAATACTTGTGAATATAGTAGAAATCATAATTTGTTAACAGAGAAGAGGGTTAAATGCATCAGATTATTGATGTTCAGAGCACCTGCTTAGTTCGAAAATGAACTCTTCTTCTTAAATAAACCCCCAAATGATTCCCTCTCAATGTTGCTTTTGAGGGCTTTGCTTCACGTGATGCCCCAGGAGTAAATCTTTCATTAATGTCAGGAACACCAGGTAACTGGGGCTCAAGTGAATCCCTATTTTAATTAAATGGAATGGCTTTGTATTGTTTATTTTATATTTTCTTGGAGATACGTATATTTTATACCACTTTCCAGAAGTGTTTTGCGGAAGGATCTGACCTCAAAGAATCCTGGCAAGACACTAAAACGTAATTAGCCCCAGTACTTGACCTGGGTTTCAAAGATTAACACCACACTTACATGACTCAGATTCCTTTGGTTACTGTACAATGTGTCACATACAAAAAACCCTATCATCAAGCTCTTGAGGGTCTAAGCACTGAAGGTCATGGCAACCTAGCAAATGCCAGGATACAACCTTGGCAGACCTTGGGGCACCTAGAGGGGCTTTCGTCATCAAATTTCAAACTTGCTAATAACATCAATACCACCACTGGCCATGAATTCCACTAAATAAGATCCAAATTCTGTTTAATTGGTCTATTCAGTGTGAGACAATTAAAATACGGGTAACTGAACCCACACTCCTTGTCAATAAACTAGTGCTCTTTCCAGACAAGATTCATAAGGATCCTGAGAGGAAAAGAATCTACTCAAAATAGAAACACTCGATGACCATGATAAACAAATGCTACACTACTGATAGACAAAAACACAGTAGCACTTTCTGATACGAGTATCTTCAAGTAGGAGCTCATTTTAAAATCAGTTTGAACTGTCTTCAGAGCACATTTTGAGGCTGTTTTTCTACAGCATGTTACAGGGTTTAATTGTAAAGTGTTTTTATAACTTTGTGTAGAATGAATAAAGAAAGAGAACGCTGTGGTAGGCTAAAATGTAAACAAATGGTGGGCAGTTGTCTGCGCCATACAACTTCCTGTCCACTCCCCCTCGTTTGATGGCAATCCCATGAGATCAGTGGCAGCCTCTGGTTCCTTGGCAGACTGCATCGTCAGCGAGCCAGCCAGGCAATTGTGCTGATGGTGGCTGCGAAGCTTTCTGAGATGTTGAGGCACATGGGCAATCTGAGCTGCCTGCCCTCATGGACGGTGTGTGTGAGTAGAGTCTCTCCTCTTTTTAAAGAATGTCTCTCTGGCTCCTGGTGTGCGTATTCTCTCTCTCTCACACCCCCCTTTTCTCCGTAGTAACACTTAATAGCATTCATAGCAGTTGCAGCTAATTGATTAAAGGAGAGAGAAGTCTTTTTTTGGTTAGGAATAAAATTGTACATTGTTTTCAGCCCAGTCTCTGAGCTTATACAAATACCAATATAATTTGATTATAAATCAACTGCAAGGCTACAAGGCTATGACTATGGTGTAAAGATAAGGTGCACTAGCATGCCATGAACTAACTGGCTGAGTGGACCCTGCTACCAGGCACTAAAAATCCCATCCGGCACAGTGGTGTATTCCAGGGTAGCAAGGGTCACACAGCCAGTTAACACGCAGCAAGTTAGTGCACTGTAGATTTGTCTCATGACAAGCCCGAAGAATCTCACTCTTTCAAAGATTTCTCTTTAATACAGGAAGGATGGGAAAGATTTTTGGAATTGCCAGCAAACTGAAACGTTCGTTATTTCCCAAGCCATCCTCCTGTGGCCCCTTTGCCGGACTCTGCCTACTCCCACGCATCTCAGATCTATACCCAGAGTGTTCCAAACTACCCCCACAGTCCTTATTTTATTCTCCAAGGGGTGCTATGTGGAGTGATGACTTAGGAGCTTTTGAAAACCCACCCTAAGTGATTTAGGACCACAAATCACATTGACTTTCAAGTGGGTGGTGTGCTCCTAAACCACTTTGGCATTTCTAAAAATCTCCCTCTAAGTAATCAGTTACATCTCCAAAGCTCACTCCCCAAGACCCCATGACTCTTTTAAAATGGGTTCATTTCCTGGACCCCAACTGAAAGAGACATGGACTCTGGATGTGAAGGTGTCTTCTGAGGGACAAAATGGAAGGGTGGCCACGGGTTACATGGGGATGGGTGATGAGGAACTGATGGCACATGAGAGTTACTTCACCGCTGTCATGAATATTGTCTAACCTTATATATTTAAGCAGGCAGAGAGAATTCACTGCTTATTAATGCCCACACAGGAGCTCCATACCTCCATCTTGTGGGACTCTTAGCTTGCAAGATATCAACTGCTATTTTTGAAGGACTAGAGCTTATTCATCAGGACATTATCTATCCAGATATAAAGGAGACTGAATGCAGTGGGACTTGGTTATCATAGAGAAGACCCCAATGTAGGACAATAACACTGAGTGACTTCAAATGAGTTAATTTGAACTTTGCTAATTCTTAGGGGGGTTTTCTTTGCTTCAAGTAACATTTTATTTTGAAGTATACTTGTGTTTCCTTTTAGGTGAACTCAACGGCTCGTTACTAGCCAAGACCTGATTGTATAGTTCTGTATTTTATCTGCAGCATTTATGTGACCTCTTTGAATCCATAATGAAGAGCAAGGAGTTTGTTTTCATACCTTCCTTACAGCATCTTGGTGGTGAGTTGCAGCAAGAAATAAAGGGAGCAGGTAGGAGTTGAGTTGGAGTTCCCACCAGCCAGGCAAACAAACTTTCAATTAACCTGGATTCCACAGAGGATGCAATCAGAACACCCAGCTTTCAGCAATAATCCACAGTCCCTCTGTGGGGATTCAGATTCACACAATCTCACCCTAAACTCCTCGTATGATTCTATAAAACAATGTGAGACACGGGGTGGTGACTACACTGCAGCAGCAGGAGAAGATGGCCATCAGGGAACCGCTGTGAACCAAGACACAATATCTGAGCTAACAGTAAATGCAACACAGAAAGTGACAAGCCAAGTAAACTGCTTTGTTAACTTGCAATGCAGAGGAGAAGAGGCAGCCTACTTAAATCCTGGGATGGTGGGTGAAACCCAGCAAAACAACAGCAAAAGGCTTGACCCATCAGATAAGGGAACATGACCCATCAGAACTTAACTAATTACATGGGGCAAAGAATGAAAAACAGGGAGCGGGGTCAAAATGTAGGATTTTCATGGGGTGTAAAAATGCACTGGCCTAGAACCTGGGAGTACGGGTCTAAGGCAGGCACTGAGCGCACATTGCTTCCAGGGGCCTGGGTGAGGTTGCCACCAAGAAGCACTGAGATGCTAAGCCTTGCAGGAAGTCCTGCAATAAGGGGCATGTGCAACAGCCCTCCGCGATTCCCCCGACACTCTCCACATAAACCAGCAAGCCGTTTCTGGGAGTTGTCTGAGCAGCACAGACCTCTGGTGTGTTTCTGCCTTAGGCCCTGCCTCTCTGCTCCTCACTGTGACTCACCTGGATCCCAGACGCTTGCCCTCGGCCCAGCTCCCAGCCCAGATCTGGGTTTTACTGCCTTCTTCAGTGCAAGACGTTGGCCTGGCCTGATCCTCGTTCTTGCCTGATGCTCTCAATTTGGCAATAGACTCTGATTATGGTTTTGACCTGGGATGGCCCTGGACTGATTGTTGACTCTTTGGACTTGATACTCAGCAGCTCACCCTGGTCTCACAGGCCACCCACAAGCTGCACTGACAGAGGGACACCAAGCAGAGTCTCTCAAACAGCCCCACTGCTCTGAGAGAGAGTCCAAGAACTCAGTGGATGCCAGCCAGAGGAACTTTGCCTGGTTGTGTGTATGGAGAAGGAGCTGCAGAAAAGTCCAACATGAAAGGGGGCAGCTGATTTGAATTCTGCCAGGTTGGACCTATTCCCACATAGGATAAAAAAAGACCTACTCCCCTAAATTGAGGGAGGCACCACAGATGCCAGAACTAACTGATTATATGGGACAAAAAAAGTTAAAAACCACCAGGAAAAAGAAAGCAGGTCAAAGGTTTAAAATGAGGGCACTGGATGGGGACTCTGAGCAGAGACAGGGCACATAGCTCTATGAAGGAGTCCAAGGGATCAGTAGCCATTACCCAGAGAAGCTGTGCTTGGATACCTGCACACGAAAGACCCAAAAAGGGACCCATATTGGATGTAGCAGCCTATATGAATTGCAGGAGGCAGTAGGAGGAGCCAAACTAAAGGTCTGCTCCCTCAGATGAAGGAGCAGCACCAAGACCAGAAAACATGATTATCTGGGACAAAATGATACAACAAAAGAGCCAGATGGGGACATGGAGCAGAGAACACTGGCCCATGCCTGCTACACTGCGAAGGAGTTCAAGGATTTGGTGGACACCATCCAGAGGATGTCCACTTGGATACCTGTGCAACAGGACACCAGAAAAAGGCCCCATAAAGTTGCAGGGTGATAGCAGAGGAGACTGCGGTCTTCAATTCAGCCAAAACCAGGTATAGGCCATACACCAGAACCCCAAACTTTCGCCATCCCCTTAAAATGCTTCAAGCAAAAACCACTTTGTGGGGGAAGCTAATTCAAGACTTTGTGCCTCTTCTGTCTTTGTCATTTCTACAGAGGCAGCCAACAGGAATGACAATTCAGTGGGTTTTGTGATGTCAAATGTACTAATAAATTGCACAGCCAAACGGTTCTGACATAGTATCTTTTGGATGCTTACTGGTCTAGGCCATCTTTGACCCAACAATGGCTTGGTTGTAGAACCCTCTTTGTCTCATTATCAATATTGCATAAACTGCTTTTTTGTCTAGATGCTCTCTTATTTAGAAGTGTGCTCCAGAAAGTGAACATTCCTCTTTAAGGCCACAATCCAGCATGCATTTAAGCACAGGCTTAAGTTAAGCATGTGCTTTGCTGGATTGGGGCTGTTGTATTCATTCAGAAGGAATAGATGAGCCAAAGCATTAAAAGGTGTTAATGTGACCCTGTAAATGTACATTAAATATTTTTAAACATGATTCAGGGGTTGAGATACAGAAACCTCAGCTTGATTAGTGCCATGGCAAGCGCACCATTACACCTTTTTAATCTTTTAATAAAGATACAGAAAAAGAAAACCTAGTTAAAGCATTTAAAATGTACACAATTCAGTTAGGCTTTCATTTGATCAACATCCTTTTAGCTGTAGAGAATCTCTGGAAGGAAACCACCCTTCCCCATTGTTTCACAGTTTCTTCGATGGGGGGAAAGAGAGGTTAATTGAGGAGGGCTGGAGCCATTGTTGCTCTTGTCATTGTTAAAGTCTGATCCCCTTTCCTAGCAGACAAAACAAGAGAAACACACTCAAGAGGAGAAAGAAAAGAACAGCAAAGATAGAAAGTGCAGCTTCTGCTTCTGATGTTAACTCTCACTTGCAACCCCACTGCTGGAAAAACAAAGGCCCATGATCTTATTCGTCATTCTGAGCCCTGGCAATCTTGGCTTTGCATCAGGTTGTTCAGGACACTGGTTTGAGCTGTCTCTCTTGTCCCAGGCTCACAGCAGTGTTGCAAAATGTGGTCTTGGCCAGCTAAGTCGGACTAATTAAACATAAGGCAAAAGAAGAGGGATAGGAAAAAATGGAAATCAGATGGGAAATGACATATGCGGGAGAAAGGAGACAAAGCCTCACATCCCAGCTGGTATTTGAGATTTATCTGCAGCTGGTGGAGGTAGTGATGTCATGTCTCTCTCTCTCTCTCTCTGGCCTGGCCTGGTCTGGACCTCTCAGGAGAAGGATGAACAAGGTCCAGGGTCCCAGAAGATAGTGGGTGTGGTAGCCATGATGTGGAAGCTCCCTTTTCCCCCTTCTCTCATCTTTCACTCAGCCAGGATTTGCATCCGTCCATCCAAGTCTCTTTCTGAAGACCCCAAAAGGGAGTGATGGGTTGAGCACCCCATCCCCTCATTATTTTGTCCATCAGTGATGTTTAATTTCTGACACACCAATTTTGGTCCATTGATTTCCAGTTCCATACTTCTCTTCTATACCAAGCATGATCTTAACACCAGTCTTGAGTTATATCAGTGGACTTTCTTGTTTGTACTAATTCTGTCCTTTTTGTCTTCCTATTGCGCCTTTTCCCATCAACATGTTGTTATAGGTTATGGTGACACTTTATGAACTTTCACTCATGCTTCACTATCTAGGGTAAATTTGTATGGCCAGTTATAAGTAATTGTAACAACAGCAACAACAAAATAGGTTGCACAATTTTGCCAGTCTTTTATAGAGAAAGGAACCAAAAACCTCGCTCAAGTTACCTTCTCAATAAGCTGATGTCTAGATTTTAACATGACTGGGAATCACATTAGTGAAATTATTGATATATTTAATTCAAATTATTGAATATTTAAGAAATTAAAGATATCCTGTATCATTTTACATAGTTTTGCAAAAGAAAAATAATATTGCAGTGTTCCATTAGGACAGATAAAAACAGATGTACGGTTTTTACATCATGGATGTTTGTTAGAACATTGATGATGATAATAAAATAGTAATAAAAAAGGTCTGATCTATTCAGATTTTGCAAATAGGCAGTCACAAATATGTTCATGTTTTTTCCAGTTCCTTCACATATGATGCTCTAATTTATTTCTGTTAGCACAGAAAGAGATTATGATAACCTGAATATATTCCAGAACAATGGCTTGTATCTAGACCTAAAGTATTACTAATTTAATTGCCACAGGCAAAAAGGTCATAAAGTCCATTCTTCAGTTTGATCATATCACATTTTATCTTCCTTTCCTTTTTCCAAACCACTGACACCCCCATCACATACATATACTCATTTTATTGAATTATTACAAAAATAAAATAATGTAAATATTTTTCCTGTTTGTCATATATGACCAGTATTTGTGACTCTATGACTACACCATATTAAATATCACTAGAACATAAGACCAGATGTCTTCATGTTTACAACACATTCTTTTGGCATAACTTGTCAAAAACCACAGCGCAGACTTGGAAAATCTGAATAGATGTCATGCTTGCTGTTTTCATTTGAATATATGAATTGTCTCAAGTGCCTTTGTTAAGCCATACAGTTTAAAAGCTTGTACTTTTTAAGTCAAGGTCCTAGGTATTTTGGCAGATCAAAGTATCCTAACAGCAAACACTAAACAGCTGGGGTATTCACTTAGGTCCCAGTTCAGCAAAGCATTTAAACATGTGCTCAACTCCATTTCTATTCAGCAAAGCATATACTTAAGTCCCATGGCTGTCATGGGATTTCAGCATGTACTTAAAGTTGTGTGATTAAGTGTTTTCCTGAATAGGGGCCTAAAACCCTTCAGAACCTTGATGAAAATAATGTAAAGTGACTTGCCACTTTCAGAAATAAATGAAAGTTTCATCTTCGTAAAAGAACAATACAACCACTCTTGTATCCAAAGAACAATGCTGTTAGACGTACTTCCAGTTTTGAAGGTCACTAAAGTAGCACAGCTTTAGGTGACAATAACTGAATGGAATCATACAGCGCTCTTCATGTACAGCCAGTCACCTTGCCATTCTGTACTAGTGACCAAGGAGCTGGTCAATGCCCATTGAAGTCACTGGGAGTTTTTCCATTGACTTCAACAGACTTTGAATCAGGCTCAAAGCTAGTAATTCTGCTTGTCACTAACCAGACTCGCAGCTCAAGTAAATACAAACGCAGACTAGCAGGCTTACTTTGTTCTCAGGATAAGGTGGAAGGTTCTCCCCAGAAAGATTTTTGAAGTCACATGGCAAAACTATCCCCAAAAAAGAAAGGATGAGTCTAATAAATCTTTGTCAAGTACCGACAAAGAATCATTACTTGGTGATCACAGTCTCTCTGTGCCTCAGTTTCTTCATCTGCAAAATGGGATAGATACTGGAGGACAGGATGTGGTAGGGTGTTTGTAAGGCCCTTGGAGCTGTTTGAGTAGAAGTGACGATGGAAGTGCAAAGATATTATTATTATTATTATTATAGTGTAAGGGAGTCAAAAAGGAATTACAAAGGAAAGTGTATCAGCCTTAGTCGCAAACTACTTGACAAATTATCATTAGGCATCAGCTGATGAAAATCACAGTTCAGGGCTCTCGCTCTGAAGCGCCTACAGCAACATGGATGTGCAAATGCCCTTATCACTTGTATAGTGCAGCCTCAATTTTATAAAACTGTGGTCCTTAAACTAACCTCAAGGGCTTCCCCTTCTTTTATTACAAAACCACATTAAGTTTCAAATTCTACATTTGTCATTTTGAGATTGAAAGGTTTTCTTTTTTAAGGTTTTGGTTAATAGAGGGGCTTAGGAAAACTGGCCTATTAAATGTCTCTAACTGCTGCCGTCAAAGGAGTGTTCGCTAATGAAAAAGATGGCAGTGCCCTGTGGTAAATTGTTAGTGTTTAATGAAATTGGAAATATCTTGCATCTGAATTTTGAAATATACTAATGATTGCCTTAATGGAGGATTAACAATTGTACATAAAGCAGGTAGTTAAATAGCTACCTTGAATGCTGGAATAGAGCTAGTTACATAAGGGACTTTTCCAGTTCACCGGTAATTAAAAAAAAATGTTTTGGATTGAATTGAAAAATGTTTTCCACACTGGTGAAGCAGAAAAAAAAATCATTGGGATTGAACAAAACATTTTATGTGGACCAAAAATAAATGTTTCATTTTGATGTCACCCATTTTTAAAGGTTTTGATTTTTAAAAAATAAAGTTAAAGGACATTTCTAAACAAAGTCATTCCATACTCAAACATCAAAGCAAACATTCTGATTTTCTGGGAACTTTTCTGAGCTTTGTTTTTGGCCAAACCAATTTAGCAAAATCAAAATGAAATCATTAAACTGTAATCAGTGTTGCCAAATCTGCATTTTTCTCCAGAAAAAAGTTGCATGGAAATTATTTCACCTAGCTCCCCGCTAAAGCCTCACTTATTCATCACAGGGGCTCAGCCCCTTGCTTTTGCAGCTACCAGAGTCTCTTCTGGGGCCTTCAAATAATTTTAGTAAATATTTCAAAATGTAACGATAGGCCCTGATTCTCAACTCATGGCGAAACTCCCACTCTCCTAAAGGTTTTACTATCTGATCATGCACCTTAAGGAGTATAAAGATTTGGTGGTAAGAAAGAGGTTTTTCTGCCATTCATTTAGCTCTGTGTCTCATTATTGCTGAGCATGGCTTCATTTTATATTGTCTAGACGCTTATTTAAAAACCAAAATGAAATAAAAAACCATATTAAAATTAAACCTTATGATGTGTCTTTTTATCACAGCCCCTCAGAGACTTACTCTGGGGCTTATTTTGCCCTTAGGAAAAACTTACCAGAGACTATTTTATTTTTGTAGTGAGTGAATCTGGAGCCTCTGTTTCTGAGTCAGTGTTATTAGTATTTTTGTGTCTATGATTGAAGGTATTGGGTTTCTCTACTACAAATTTCCAGAAGTTTTGGTGCTTTGGTAACCTTAACAGTTTGCTCTGGATCCGTGGTGGCTCTGTTACACAGTATTTGGAGTTCTGCGCTAGCTTTCACACCCTCTAAAATGGATAGGGCCTCATTCAGGAAAGCTCTTAAACAGTAAGCATTTAAAGTAAAATAAGTGTTTAATATTTCATTAGAAATAAGGGATGCAAGCAGGGAAAGTTGTAGGAGAGAGGTCTTTATTAAACACCCTGAGAAGCCAGCATTACATGCTGTTGACTTTGCTATTTCAGAGGTAGAGGTCTAGCCAGGACGTTCTCCTGAACCCTGGTGCATCATGAAACTAGGGCCCTTCTGAAACCTGACCATCTTTCTTCAGTTCCACTCAACATACTACATTTAAGTGTTTCCTGAGTCAGGGCTATAATATGGATAATCTGTTGTGTGTGTTCTTTGGGGAAGCAATAATGCTCTAATGTTATTTTCCACACTAACTAATAGCTTGGTTCTGCGACAGGCATGACAACATTGTTCCGCAGGAAACAACAGTCTGTCACTCCGCTTGTGTGGCTCTGAACCCCACTCCTAGCTTCTCTCATCCTTCCTGCCCTGCAGCTTCACCCTGACTGCCTCTCGTGGCCCCAGCTCACCTTCCAGCCCAGTTCCTGCAAGCATCATATGCATAACAGGAAAGCTGGAGTCCAACTGACAAATCCATCTTCAGGATAATTGCTCCTCTTTTGCTTGGAATGCAAACCAACTAGAAAAGCAGTGGGCTGGTAAACTGGTGGGGGTGCACCATCAGAGATATCTCAGCCATGTGCTATGCAGTGCTCTTGACTTGAGTACATTTCCCTGCTGCAATCCTGCTTCCTAAAGTGCTGGATAAAGTCATAAACCTATTTATATTTTAAAATTCAAAACCAAATTTTTGGAAGTTTCCACATCCCCAGAAAGACAGAAACCAAATGGCACGAGACGTGTGACCTGTATGAGAACTACACAAGTAGTTTGCGGCATGTACAAACAAAAGAAGAGTGTTATATAGTTATTTATTCGGATTTGTGAAATGACCAGGACGGCCTATCTGAACACCCTGTTCCCTTTCATATACCTAAACACACAGTGAATCAATATGACAAAAACATGTTAGTAGGGGCCCGATTTTCAAATGCTAGCTGAGCTCTCTCTGAAATTTCACCCTTCATGGCCAAGCAGCAGAAATAATCTAAATCTCCCAGTCCTCCTGAGAATATTTACTTCCTCAGCAGCCCTCCTAAAAGGACGTGCCCGGGAGCATGCCCTGAAGATGAACTGATTCAGGCTCTTTACTACCACAAGAGCTAAGGGGAGGAGTTCATTCCAAGGGACAAGGCCTTACAGATAATACTGAGAAGCTCAAGCACCTCTCTAGATCTCCACAGTACCTTGATGGTGATGTGCCTGCTCTTTGGGTAAAGAGCGTAAATCAAAGGCCAGTTCCTCTGAGTGCTAGCGTCACCCACTGATGAATGTGTGTTACAGGCTCTGTTCTGTGCCTTATCTGCAAAAGATAGGAATATGTTACAGCTCCCACCTAGAAAACACGGGCACTATTGCTCAACTTGTAACAGCTCATACTTTGAATTCCGGAGGTCCCTGATTCTAGGCCTAATGAGCAAACCAAAATGGTTGCCCTCACACTAGGATGTCCCACTGATGTCTTTGGGAGTGCTGTATGCAGGGGTTCAAAGGCTTGGGCCCACAATGTTATTTTTGACATTCCTTCTGATACAGTTGTCAAACGGACAACATCCTAATGATTAATTCATACAATTATTGTCTAGATCGGTAACCAAAACAATCCCCCCGTATCTAGATGTGTAAATTCAGCAGCTGTATACCTAAGTGCATCTATATGTGTGCAAATGCCAATTTACACACAAACATTTTGTGGGAATAATTAAGTAGAAATGCGGAAAATGAAGTCCAAAATGTCTAAAACATTTCTGGTGAACAGATTCAAAGTAGCGTTTCAAAAAGGCTTTTCACTAATCAAGGGTGCCAGCTGGAGTCCATCCCAACCCAGTGGAGAGTGAGCGTTGCTATCATCTAATGGCTGTCTGTTGACCCATGTGAAATGAACTGCCAGTTTGCCGTTAATCGGTACTCTTTTTGGCAGTCTTGCCAGAGAGACCAGGATTGAACAGGCCATGAAAAGTGAACCACCTCTTCACCTCTAGAAGAGGCACAAAGAGAAATAGTTTCAATCTTTTTGTACTGAGTAGTCAGTGAAAAGGTCAAAATATGCATTAATAATATGCTGGAAATTCACTCTCTGGGATCATTTATCTAAAATCAGTTACCATATACACCAACATATTTTAACAGATTTTCCACTGACGTTCTTGCAGCAGATTTTCCAGAATGGGGTTTTAAGCCTTTCAGATGACAAATAAAGAAAAGAATTTGGCTGAAACAATGTGTTTTATGAATGGTATCACTGAAGGCTATGGAGTATCTAATGAATTTCATAACATGCCACCTACTTCAGAGTACATTGAACTCTTTCTGCTTATTCTGGTACCATGGTGCAAAGTTTACTCACAGTTAGTCTTGCTTTACTTTAAGAGCATCTACTAGGGAACAGGGAAAGGATTCTTCTCGCCATGGGGTTTCTTTGTTCCATTCAGTGCTTCAATCAGACAACAAACTCAGGACAGCCTGAGCATATGCATATTCAAAGAGAAGCTGAATATTCTGTATGCAATCTGTTTTGCATTCTCCTTATATCTCAAACGATCAGAATCTGGCAAAAGGGAAAACAGGATATAAAGCAGGATATCAAATCTTTACTCTTACTTGGCCAGATTTCATAGTCAACTTCCGAACTTCATTCTATTGGGATTTATACTATTCCACTTGAAAGGGCAATACAGAGAGCCGGATACGTTTCAGTGCATAACATTATTCCTATTGCTCGTATCTCGGAAGTTATGTAACAACCGGCACTGACTTATAATACAATGGAAGCAATGCTGTGCGGCTGTAAAATCTGAAGCGATAGGCACAACAAATGGCCAATAGAGGAATCAATAAGACAGTTGTATTTTCAAGGCTCCGTTGGACCCTTTGATATATAGGTGGAACAGAAGGTTATCAAGTTCTCCGCAAATAAATTTGAACTGCCCATTAGCAGCATGCAGATGAGAAAAATGTTTCTATCTTTTAAAATAATTTGCTTATTAATTTTCTAAGCACTAATCTGTAGGTATCGATGTACATGCATACTCAGACTTTTCTAGGCATTCAAATGTCAATCTGGAAATTGTCAATGGTT
This sequence comes from Mesoclemmys tuberculata, assembly GCA_007922155.1. Classification (NCBI taxonomy): domain Eukaryota; kingdom Metazoa; phylum Chordata; order Testudines; family Chelidae; genus Mesoclemmys; species Mesoclemmys tuberculata. Next base: position 13,199,389 of record ML675650.1, read on the forward strand.
TAAGCGTTAGTGTATATTGTATAAGTGTATAAGGCATCAGAGTAGAAATGACTCCAAGATGAACATAGAGAGCTTAGCTGCGTGAAACAACCCTGACAAACATGAGCCTAATTCAACACCATATTATGACAGAATTATCAGAAGAGGCCTTTGGGACTTTTCCCCAATCACAGGACATTTCTGCCATTTCTTTAAGTAAGTCTTAGTTGTATCCTGTACTGGCAAAACTACAGCCACAGTGTGGGACCCAGGGTTTATACATGAACTATATGTAAAATTTCCTAAACTACCTTTTGTGCAAATTGCAACCGTAGCCCTTTGAACAAAAAGGGTGCAATCTACAATTGTCTGTGTAGAGAATTAAGTTTCAAAATACCTCTTGGCTCAACAACAACAGGTTTGGAAGTTTTAATCCCTCAGTAAATTATTGTCTAGGAGAGTTAAAACGCTCAGGGCAAGATAAGAACTTTTAATATTCTAGAACATTCATCCTCATCATTATGAATAATTCCTTGTGCTTATGCACTGCTTTTTCTTCAATAGATTTCAAAGTGTTTTACAAATAAAGTCAGTACCATTATCCCCACTTTCCTGATGGGGAAATGGAGGCACAGAACTATGAAGTGACTTGCCCAAGGGCACCCAGCACACCAGTGGCAGAGCCAGGAATATAAGCCAAGTGTACCAGGGTGGCATGCCTTTTTAAAGGGCCAACAGATACAGGCTCCTGAGAGAACAGAATATCCGACACCACTCTGGAGAAGATGGTAATTCCTCTGAAGAGCAGAAAGAGCTCACCTGAACAAGTGAGAGAGGATGCAGGTAGACTTCTGTTGCGATCAAAAGCCAAACCTCTTGGGATTCTGCAGCCTGCTTAGATCCAAAGAACAGCTTTGTTTTGGTGTTACTTTGAGTCTTACATTTGAAGAATAAAATTGTGGCCCAAAGGAGGGGGCCTGAACAGACTTTGGGCCTCATGTTAGTCTTTCCAGATCTGGGGAGACAAGCCAGTGGTTTTTAATCAGGTCTCCTGCGTCCCAGTCTAGTGCTCTAACCACTAAGATAAACTGCCTTCCATGGCTAGTATGTAATAGTAAATGGGTCAGTGCTGCCATTATAAAAGTAAAACATCTCCCTAACCCCCAGGCCTATGCCCAAGGGAAATCCGCCGCACAGGAATGGCACAAAGAGGCTGGGGCAGGCCAGAGACTGTGCCTCAGAGAATAATGAAGGTCTTGTTGGTGTATGATTAGGTAGCTGATCCCTTAGAGAGAGCTGAAGGGGAAGGACTAAGCCATAGGCCACTCCGGGAGGGGCAGAGAAATTCTTTTGCCTTCAGCTAATAAAGGGTTCCTTGGTGCTCAGAGAATTGGCAAAGGATAGTGCTGTCTTGGGGGAGAGGGGATCAAGTGAAGAGCCAAAGCTCTGTGTGAGAGGCAGAGCGACAACCTGGGAGCTGGCTACACAGCCAGCAGAGATGAGAGCCCCCCCCCCCCCCCCCCCCCGGTCCTTATCTCTGTGGTTACAGCTCGGGCTCTCCTCAGAGTCCTTTAATTCCCCTCCCTGCAGCGTCCATTTATTATATCTTCCCCCTGAAGTATTAACAGATGAGGGAATATATTGTAATTCATTGCTCAGAAAAGCACCTGCTTTTCAGCAAGGAAACTGTGAAAGAGAGATTTACAGTCCTACACTTCAAGTGCCCTTGGAGGAGGAAGATTTTCAATTGCCATATAGCACCCTGTGAATGAATATGTTATGTGAGTCTGCCATCTGCTGGTAAATACCAGGAGGAAAGCTGTGCTTTTGATCAAAATGGACAAATTTTGCCTGTGTGTGTGACTATGTCAGAGAGTAATGATGAAGATCCTCATTCCCTCTAAGGCTGCCCTATATGCAATGCAAAGCAGCCTTAAAGCCAATTTGGCTGGCAAGTTGCACGTTCCCACTTTCTGAATGGGGTACCAAAGAAGTGATTTTAATAGATGTGAGCAGGGTCAGATTAATGGGACCTGCACTGAACATTTGCAAACTATGGAAAAGGTAGAGCACGGGCTGCAGCAATGCAAATGTTTCCCACCAATGCACCTCAGTTCTGAACTGGAAGGTCCACCTTTCCAAAGAAAAAGTTGTGCATTCTTCAGTTCTTGACCACCTGCCAAGAGTCTGGTTAGCGCCAGTTAGCTGGCAGTTTCTGGGATGTGGACATTTGTCCACTAAGAACTTAAGTGACTTCTCCAAAACTATTTACTTTTAGACCTCTCTAGCTGAAGTTTACTTTTTTGTTAGTCAGTAAAAATAAACCAACCAAACAAAAAATAAAAAAAAAACCTATTCCCACAAGAATGATCTATTTTAAATACAACACTTGTTTGTTACATAACTGCATATTTATTTCAACTGGATTATACAAACAACTATCACATACAACTAATGACCATTTGAATGGAATCAGACTAGTTTTCACAGGACATACAACTATAACATTTTACACTGCACTAAATTTAAAAATTAGAGCTGACTGGGAAATTTTTTGTCCCCCATGAAAAATTTAACTTAAAATGACATGTGTCAATAAAATATTTAAAATTCTCTAGGGTTTCATCAGAAAAAAAATCCAAAACATTTTGGCAAGCAAAACCTGGAAGAAATTGTTTAGCCAAAAACCTGACATTTTTCAATTAAAATTGAAATGTTATCATGAACATTTCCATTTTTCAAGAAGTCTTTTTCCCTCCTCAAACATTACGAACAATTCGGCTAGCTCTAGAAAAATGTGTTTACATCTGGATGTTATTTTGAATTAAATTATACTAGATTTTTATTTTATTTTGTCTTTCCTAAGACTAGTTTTTGCTATATTAGGTCTTACTTTACTGGCATGAGTCAAATAAATACTAATTGCATAATCACTAATATTTCCAAAGTGGCTTTGGGCATTTAGATACTTATCTTTTATTTAATTTAAATGAAAGATGTGCACAGTCTTCTTTCAAAATCCCTTTTATATACAAGAACTGGGAAGAAGTTTCTAGATCAAAAGCTGAGGAACCTCTGAAGGGAGAAGATTATGTAGATTGAGCCTTCAGGCAAACAGAGCTGAGGCTGACAACTGAAGGGTTTCCTGGAGTACCCTGAAAAGGCAAAGAGCGTGAGAATGGCCAAGGGAGAATGGAGAAGTGGGAGGCAGATATTCTGGTGTCAGTGTAAAGACTGCTTCATCTGTCTAGGACACAAGTGTTGGAGTTTGCAGAAAAGGAATAGCAGTTGTAATTTTAGGTGACATTCCTAGACCCCACAGCAGGCAGAAGAGCCTCAAGGGAGGGCTGTGAACCAGGGCAAACATGGATGAAGATTGAGGGACTTTCATTTTGTTTTGGACATTTGTTAGCCTAGAAAGATTGGAGCTTTGAGTTTGGCTGGAGGGTTCTTTGCCACTCCAGCATGGCGATTCCTCTAGCTTCAGTTACCCTCCTTAGTGAATTCTTTAGCACTGTGGAACCCATTAATGATTTTCAAATGTTTCCACTCTGCATGTATAGTCGTGCACGCATGCACACACACCACACAAAGCTGCAGCCGTTAGCCAGGGATGGCTTATTCCAAAAGGATAAGGTGAGAGTCTGACTGTTCCCCAGTAGCAAAGAGACCGTGTTGCCAGCATACCATTAAAATGTTCCTTTTTCTTTCTGGGACAGTTGCACAGTAAGAAGGCTTCAAGTTCACTCTTCCCAGGTGACTCCTTATGTTTGATATCAGAGGAAAACTCTGACCTATATGAAGGTCTTAGTACAAAAAATGGCCTTTATAGCAAACAGATATTTGGGGAGCCTCTGAACACAAAGCCTTCAATAATATGGTTGAACTAAGAGAACACTATAGCAAGTCTTCTGGAAATGTCCTATGAAACTTAATAGAGATGAAGTTAAGCTCTGCAAAGTTACTCTAAAAGTCTATCAAGTTTAAGAAAGAATTCTATCTTTTCTATAGCTATTTGAACCATCCTATGGAGCTCTACAGCAGGGATATAATTCTCTATTACATTCTATAGGATGGTCCCAGACCTAAGGAAAACTTACCGTTTTGTATTAAATTTGATAGAATACATTCCATGAGAGGATCTGTACGGTGCGTAAGGAGCAAAAGTCACTACATCTTTCCTCCTTGGACCCCAATAGAGTTACAGAGATAAATTTGACCCTGAGAGTTCAATGTCTGTCCACTTCTGCATTTGTCAAGAGCAGTCCACTTATTTTTTCAGTCCTCAGTTCAAGATGAACTTTGCTAATTTGCACAGACTTGGAGCCAGACACTGAAAATGAGTGCCTTTTTGCAAATAAGCAAATGAAGAAGCAAGACAAAAGCCAATGAGGATAGTGCATCCCTAAATGTGCTGTGATTCATTTTGATAATTTTAGAGATAATATGGAGGTGTGTTTGCTGTAGGAATATTTTTAAAACAGGAATGACATCTCAGGGATATAAGACCTTACTGTGGCACTGTCTTTGCTATTACAATGCTGCTGAAAAATGGGCAGACTGCTACTTGTATATGCAGGTCCTGTGAAGCGTGGCTTATTGAGACTACAGTGTATTTGTAGTTATTCCTGCTTTATACTGATTTTTTTTATCCATAGGTTTGAGTAAGTATAACAGTTACCATCCTTATTGCCTATATGTTCCTAGTTAGGAGGCCGTTTTAAACTTGATAAAAATTGAATTTTTGAACAAAGTTGCCTCAGTTAAATTGATATGGCTATATTCTCTGTTCTGTTACTGCCATCTAATGATCATAGGATAAAGTAACAAAATCCAACCAGTAATAACCATATCTCTTTGTGGTGGGTTGAATTATTACAAGCTGCTGGCTTTTGCCCCACAATTAGCTTCTGTTAGCAAAATCTGCTGATTGTAGCTATCATTCTTTTCTCACCCATTTAAAGAAATGCTGCCAAAAGGAAGCCATGGCTGCTATAGGACTGGTGGCAATTTATGAAAGGTGTGGGATTTTTTTTTTTTTAAACACCACCCTCAAATGCAGTCCTCATCAGTTCCTAGGCCCCTAGGACATTAGGAAAAAAAAAAAAAAAAAAAAAAAAATCTGACTAGTATAAAGACAACAGGTTCTAGGTCTCACAGCTTTTAAGATGTTCTTACTTTCCCATTGTTTCTTCTCTAGGAGATAGCAAAACATGGCACCAAGAACATTACAAGACACCTGTCCTTCCTTCGGATATAGGAATCTTTTAGTCTTGATGAGCCAGTGTGGTTTGTTTTAGTTAAATTGAAATCACTTGTCGGTTCTCTGATGACTTCAGCTTTGTGCTCCCTGCCATCTGAATGTGTGTGTGCATGTCCAAACTCTGCAGCAAGCATGTGCAGGTTATAGAAGATTTTTCCGTATCATAAAAGCTCGTCTTCAAACACCAGTAGATCTGGGACAACAGCCAACCCGATATCTTATATTGATAAATATCTCCAACAAACTAAAGGAGCCCCTGTGTATTTGAGTTTTATTCTCGCTCACCTCAGAATCTAAACTTCATAGAAAGAGTGGCTCTGGTGTATGTGAATAAATATTACTCTTCCTAGGTCAGTGGAGAAGTGTGACATGCCAGGTTTGTTCAGACGTGACAGAACCACATGTCTCTATTTTTACTATTGCTTTTCCAATAATTTTCTCCTTTTTACATTCCTATGAAAGTTGATGCCATTTTAGTAATGGGTTCCTATTACTGGAGTTTGTCCTGAGTAAACAAAACTAAGTGTGTCATATTTTACATACTTATTTTCCATAAGTCTGGATAAATCCCCTGTATGTCTCAAACCTGTGCTGTCATGTTGAGGTTTTTTGTCATTATAGAGCCCCAAGGATTTAAAACTACTTTACAGAGAAATTAGTTAAGCTTCATAGCATCCCTCGGCTGTAGGTATTATTTTGTACCAATGCATAAATTCAGGCACAGAGATTAGAATGATTTACCCATATTCACAAGACATGTCAACACAGATTAAAATAGAACTCAAAATCCTTCTCTATCCACTAAACTCCTCGCCCTTGTATTCTCTGTACACACAATTGAAAAAACCTCAGAAAATAAACCAGCAAAAGCCACACAAGCTCTCCCACTCTTTACTGTGTTCATGTCTGCTGAAAGAATGAATTGTTGAGGAAGAAAACGAGAGTCATGAGACTCAAACCTCAGCAATGCTGGTGGGTCAGACTGCGCACTACCCCACACGGTCACTCAATTGGTGTTTTGAGGGTGCCAGATGTACGTCTGAAGGCTCCAATCCTTGCACAAGAAATAGACTCCTTGACTGAGATCCAGAGCAGAGAGCGTGCCCATGCTGTGACCTTTAGCAAGCCACTGAACACTTCTGTGCCTCAGTTTCCTAGCTGTGAAGTGACACACTTTTTTTAAAAGCACTCCACTTGGGGCTATTTTGGGTCTCAGTGTGGAGCAGGTCCCCGCATGGGAACCCTGGAGCCTCTGGCTCATACAGCCATCCTAATGTTCTGCACCTTGGGATGCACACAGGGCAGCACTTCCCTGGAATTCACACAGGCTGGCTATTAGTTTGCAGGTGGAGTTTAATGCATGTTGATCTCTAGAACTGCAAGTGGCTTAGGATCTTCCTGTTTGAGGGGCTACCTCTCCGCTGGCCACACTGCCACAGCCGTGATCAGCACAGGCACTTGAACTCAATATAAAATAGAGGGGACCCAGAAAAGCTTTGTCCGCTTTGGAAGTTGCTTAGGGTGACCAGATAGCAAGTGTGGAAAAAAAAAATCAGCACGGGGTAGAGAGTAATAGGCACCTACATAAAAAAAAGCCCCAAATACCAGGCCTCTCCCTCTAAAAATCAGGGCATCTGGTCTCTCTAAAGCTGCTCTATACTTGGATCCAAAATAAATCCAGGTCTGTTGTCCTGGAGGGCACATGCAGCAGCGTGTGGTCCACTTCTGCCTTTAATCCCACCGAAACCAGCTCAGACTACACGAGTTGTGTACCCGCTGTGTTATTCATTGGAATGCCCTCCACAGTCTGGTTCAACAGTACTATTTACTATACCCCGCTGCTTTCAGCCTCTCCTCAGGTCTCCCTCACTGAAGCCTTAGCTCATCCTATTCCTCTCCCTTTGGCACTCTCTTCCTGTGGCTCTTTGTCAGTCTTCAGTTGATGGCCTAATTGGTTCAATAGCTACTGGTCTGATTAAATACATATTTACCTTTAATTACTCCAATCAGCTTTCCGAGGGGACTAACGGGTGTCGGAACAGGCTTAGCTGTTAACTCCCTGCACTCTATCACCACATGCTGCTACAAGATACATCTATTTATGCAGGCCATTAAAGATGGAGGCATTTGATACAGCTGATGTTTGCAGGGGTGGGGAATTTTGTTGGCTGAGTTCTCATTAGCGTGTGGTTGCTGGTTTTATTTTGATTGATTGTATTTTTAGTTTGTGGCAAAGATGCCCAGAGCAAAGTCTAGGAGCCTTTTCCCTAGACATTGTAAGAAATTTAAGAAATAAAAAATATGGACCAGATTCTTATAATGGAGCTGAGGAGATTCTGCCATGTCTGAGAAGAAGCTGGCTCTGAGTGTGTGTGTGAAAGAGCATTAGGAGCTCCTGGGACAAGAAAGTAACATGTACCAAAACTTTTACATGTAGTTCTTGTTACAGTAGGAAATGTAACTTTCCATGAGCTTTCAGATAACAGCGTTTCACTTAGCAGCATGCTGCACTGCGGCTCAGATAGCTTTCTTGTCAGATCAGAGGTACAGAAAGCCCCAGGCCAAAGAAGTGACTCGGTGCTCCTTGAGGAAATGCCCATCATCTCCGTGACAGATTTATTTTAAAAAGTCACTGCATGAAATAGAGTGCAGGGCTGCTTCCAGGGCCTTGTTCAACATTCCCCCCAGAGGGCTGTTTAATAGTTGAGTCCTAAGGATTCTGCACACCTTGAAAAACATTTCCCTCTACAAATATGCATCACGGCGTTTTACATGCCAGGTCAGCTTCGCTCTAACCCATGTGACTATGGTCCCCCAGTCATTCTTTTATTGCCTCATCTGAAGACCTTTCTAATGGGGGGAGGGAGGTGGAGGGGTATTTTTATTCCTATTTTACAGATGGGAAAATCTGAAGCACAGAAATTCAGTGACTTACCCAGATCCACCAAGCAAGTATATGGCAGGCCTAGGACTAGTTCTCAAGTCTCCTGACTCAGAGTTCTGTTCTTTAAACCACCAGAAGAGACCTTGTTGCCTTCTAACAGAAGGAAGGACTAAGAGGTGGAATCGGCCTTTGTTTTTGCACCACTTTTAAAATAAAGGATTAGGAGAGATTATTTCTAGGACAGCGGAAGACCAAAGTTTCCCAAATAGCCTTCAGAACTGCCGTTTATAAGAGCTACAAGCATATGGCCATATGAGCTCATTGCCCTAGCTCTGGCCTCTTTGTGTCGTACCAGTGATGTCAAGAGACCATAAAGCCAGATTAACTGGCCCATGGAAGATTCCTCAGGCCTGGGAGAAGCCTCAGATGTTTTGGAGCAGATCCTCCTCTCTGCCTTTCAGCATAGGGAGAGAGGCGTGACTACTGCTGTACTGCAGTGATCTCCAGCTGCTGGAACTATCCCTTGTGACAACTATAAGGGACTCTGGTTTTCATTACTAGGAAGTGATAGCACGTGTCACAGTACTACAGCCCTTTTTGCAAGTCACATATACACAGCTACTGTGACTTAGGTTTGTCACGGCTCTGCTGCTCACTTTTTAGCAGGCTGACTCTTTGATTGGGAAGCTTTTTGAAGGAGTATGCAACACTACTCCACATATTGGGCCTGATTTTCATTTACACTAGGGCCCCTTTTGCCATTCTGACAGTGTAAAGGGGCCTTTGGATGGATGTGAACTCTATTTGTGCTCACTTTAATGGCCCTTTACACTGACAGAATGGTATAAAGGGGCCTTAATGTAAATGAGAATCAGGTTCATGGAGAATTTCTCTGAACACAACCACCACACCTCCTCAACCCATCTTATCATACGCCACTGGCTCTTACCATCCATCATCCCCACTCCATGAGAGAAACCCTTCCATACAAAGCTCTTTAAAGACCACTGGTACCTGGATATGGGGCCCTGTAGAGAACATAGCACCTATAATCCTAGTGAAAACATCTCCATTAAATAATGCATAAAAGAAATATTTCCTCCTAAATACTCTCTAATCAAGTTCTTGCCAAGCTGTGGGCAATATCCTGCATGTAAATTCCTCATTGATGCAAATGGGAACTCCACATAAAGACCAAGAGCATAAATACCTAGCATCCATTGAGTGCTATAGACGAAAAGAAAACTTATCTAGGAGTAGGGTAAACTTATAGTACCATAAGTCTTTTGTGCAGTAATCTGCAAATTTATCATTGACAGACGTTTTCACAGGATTACACAGTAACTGCCCTACTCAGTCATGTCAAAGGCATTGTTTTGTGATTACAAATAAAAGGACGTGAAATTGCCATAGAAAGATTTTTGTTGCATTTGCTATCCTAAGAATAAACCCTGTCGTTTCAAACTTTGTGGCAAGTCTCTGCCGAGAGAGTACACATCAAGAATTCTTCAAAGTGCATTAGTTAGTGGGGATAGCCATTCTCCAGAATTAGTCCGGACATTGGTTAATACGGTCACTAAAAATTGCAACTTTTTCTCTCATTGTCACAAGTGAACAAACAAATGTAAGCATATAAATACCTTTCTGAGGGATTATCATTTGATATGGAGATGGCTCCACACACAGCAGCCCTCACAGATCTCTTCAGCTGATGAATAGCAATACCTGAAAGCTCACCACACCTAAAAATGTCAGAGCTAAATCAGTCTTTATGCAGCACAGGTACATAGTAATGCTTTAATCGGCACATATATTTGCTGTAACCTGGCTTCCACTGAACCCAATCCTTCTCTACACTATATATTAACAGAAACCATGGAGCACAGGACAGATAGGGCATGACATTCTCTGACTAGAATTTTTGAAGGGCCAACTCTGTGAGTTGCAAACGTAGGAAGGTTTAATTAGAAATAAGAATTTGTTACAAAGAGGAAAGGCCAAGATTTTAAAAATGCCTAAATCCATAGGTATGTACCTGATTTTTATAAGTGATGAATATACAGCAGTTCCAACTGACATCAATAAGCGTCTCATTGATTATGACCTAAGGACCTGATTTTAGGTGCCCCTTATGGAAAAATGGGCCAAAGATTTTATTCTGAAGCATGATGAACCATTATGAAGTGTATTTAATCCATACACCTTGGTCTCAGCAAAGAGCTAATGCAACACTGTGGTTGAGACTTCACTACGCATGCAGAAGAGGGATGAGGTGACTGACTCATCCAGTGGGAAGGCAGACCAGGTTGCTTCCATCCTTCCTCTCCCTGGGTTTTCCACATTAGCAAAAATGCTTTAGTTGTCAATTTCCACACTAGGAGCTTGTCAGAAGAAGCTGTTAGGAGGTATTGCTTCAGTGCAATCCTTCATCTCCTACTTGGTGGCACCTTGTTCCTAGCCACACCAATGTACCTTGTGGGCTGCTGTACATCCTTTCAAATGGGGAGGAGACTGGCCACTTTACTCCATTGGAACCTTTCTGCCCCTAGAGGAGTATTTCTGCAGCCCTCTATGGAGCAGTGAGGTTTTCCCCCCCAATGCATGAGGGACATGTCCACAGGTGCTGTGGGAAATACAGCTTTGAGACTCTTAGGTCAGGGGAAATCGCAGCCGTAACTGAAATTGTTAATGCAATATTTAAGTGCCGTTCAGAAAGCTAGGCTGAAAATGGATTTTTTTTTTTTTAAAAATGTATGACTGTCCTGCAGAGAAAAGGCAGACATGGACAAATACTAGTTCATTTAATTTGTTTATTAATATTTTGTTCCATGGTTCAACCAAATCTGAATTGAAACAAAATTAACATGACAACTGAGTTAATGCTAGTGGTAAAAAGGTGCACTGCGCCCCTTGGTGATGGGGCACCCCCCTCCTCACTGACAGCAAGCATCTCTGCACTCAGGCAGTGCCCATTAGCTGCACCGGCCTGGAGCAAGAAAGCTTAAAAAGCTGACAGTGGCCAAAGAACAAGGGGGAGTTTGCTCAAGAAAAGAGGCTGCTAGAGACCGAGGGAGCCCAGTATCCAGAGGAATGTAGCCCATGGCAGTGACTAGCCTATCCTTCCCTCCCCCTCCTCCTACTTACTCTCCAAAAGGACTCCGGGAGGGAGCCCAGATGCTACAGGGAACTGTGAGCTTGCCCAGGAGTACGTGCTCTGGAGGGGCAAGGGACAGAGATGGCAGACAAGCCCAGGCTGAGAGCTGGCTGACTACAACCCTCGGTTATTCAGCACAGCAATAAGGTCTAACTTTTTAAAAGTCTTGAAGTGTCCCAGAACTAATAAAGTCAGCATGACACAAAATGATGCATTCTGGGATCTCTTTGATAAAGCAGGAAGTGCCAGAACATTTCACAGGAGAAAATGATTTTGTAAAAGGCTACTTGAAAGAGTTTTTGCCCCATGCCGTCTAGTGAGTGGGAGAAGTTCAGCATACATTTCTGAAAGCAGGCTTAACGCCACACTCGCCTCCATTTTATCTTCTCTCTGCAATCACCTGCCAGAAGTCCTGCTGCAATTTAAACTCCATGTGACCCAAACTGAATTGGTTTTTTCCCCTTTCCCTGCCTCTCCTTCACTTTCTGTCATAATCTGCAGGACCCCTTTTGCCTTGCCCAGTGCATCTAGGCAGAGTATAATTTCTCTTTCTCCTCCAGGGCATTTCATACATTCAATCTTTCTTTTCTAGCCACAACATTAATCTCTAGTTCAGGGCCCCACCATCTGAGACCATCTGTCTGCTAAACCCTTCTTTTCTCTGACTTTTATGACACACTTCGCTCCCCTCTAGGCCACTCAGAACATGGCTGCTAGCCTCATCATCTTTTACCTCTCGCTCTGACCACACTCTCCTCTTTAAATCCCTCCACTGTCTCATCTTCAATGCATCAAGCTGAAGTGCCTCAATCTCATTAAGGCCCTTTACACCTCTACCCAGCCTCACTTATCCATGTTTTCCTTATTGCCTGTTTCCTCTGCTCCCTCAGCTGCATCCATTCGTCAGCTGCTCCCATCTCGGGCCTTTATTCCATGCTGCCCTACATCTGAATTACTACATTAGGCCATCACCTCTCTCCTTCAGGTCTTCAAGTTCTACCTCTGCTGTGACACCTCCAAGAAACCACCCAGCTAATGTGCAATTGGTATGATTATCAGCTGGGTCTAGCCCATTAAAAACATCCCAACTCCCCAAAACAAAACATCAGGAACCACAAGTTATCCAATGATTACTTATGTGATCTTATCTTCATTGCCCTTCTCCTGCCTCCCTCCTCCTCCTCTCGGTCATTGAGATCCATTGCAACTTGGCTCGGATTGGACTTCAGGACAGAGACAGTCTCTTGCTTTGTGCATGTACATAAGTGAGCACAATGGGACCTGGTACTGACTGGGCCCTTTGGATATTGCCCCAATACAAATAATCAATAGTTAACTCGATTGTCATTATAATTTGGTTTTCATGAAGACTTTAACTAGGCAACTGAGGAAGGCCTCCCCCAATGGTTATGACTGCTACTTTAATAATGCGAGTGCAAACTGGTAGCTGGGCTCATCCAGAGCTACTCGAACCAATCTGTTTTAGATAACCAACCTTTTCACCTCAGCCAACCACTTTCCAGCCCAGTAACAGAGCCATTAAGGGTGAGATTGTCAAAATCACTTACATGAGTTAGAAGCACAAACAAGCTGACACAAAATATAGAGGGCTAGGTTGTATCTTTAGGCATGGCCCTATAGATGGGGTGGTGGATAGCTTCGTCACACTTCCAGCAGATGCCTAGGTTCACAGTTCCTCCTGTCTGCTCCCTTGATCCAGGGAGTCATTTTCCACAGCCCTTTACCAAGCACCAAGGAACATACTCTGGCTTTTGCCTCAGAGGCTGCGGATTTGGAGAGGTTCAGGGGGTGAGCTCTCTGCCCACCTTACAAGCATGCAGAGTACAGCTATTTGGTACCTGTGCTTCCTCCCCACACCTGTAAGAGAAATGCAGAGAAGTTACACGTAGGAACGAGACAGGAGTCCGACTTCCTCTTTACAGGCATGTTAGAGCTAGTCAAAATGTAGCCCCTAGAGACGACAGCCACCCACCCCGGAGACCAAGCTCCAGTCCTGGGATCTTTGCTCTATGCACAGTTTACGTACACAGGTGGTGTTGATAAGACATGCTGTGGATGGTCACAATCGCCATGGCCTAACGGGGGGTGCTTGACTCACTGCTAGGATGGCACCTCCTCTTGGCTGCTCTGGGGGTTAGCTTAGTGAGGTCAATACCCCTTCCTGCAGATGCATGCTCTCTCTCCACCCCTTTCTCTGGGTCTCCAGCCGCTCTCTTGCCCACACACCGTTGCTGCCTCTTCATGCCAGGGTATCAATGTTTTTTCTTCAGCAATCTTCCCATTCACTGCTTCGTTGCCCCTTCCTCGGTCTTAGGCAGTCTTCCCACACCCTGCCCATGGTACCACAGCCTCAGTGGTACCACGGGCCCATCCTTTACTCCAGGTTCCAGCACAGGGACCCTTTGGTCAGCAGTCAAAGTCTGTTCCCCTCTAGACCTTACTGCCTTTCCGTAGCATCTGGAACTTCCCTCCTCTCTGGGTTTGCCAGACTCCCAACTCCCTCCTCCCCAGGAGTCACTGTAGACTACCTGTTTCTGCAGCCTCCAAACACACCCCCTTCTCCCAAGAAGTGGCTGCAGACTTTCCCAGCCATACCCTCTGCTTCCAATTTCCTGTCTTGATACATCCAGCCCAGCTCTTCCTCCGAGCTGAGTCAGGGGATTGCTTCGCCACCTGATTCCTCTCAGCTGTGGCCCACTGGGTTAATGAGCCCCCTTCTCAGTTTATATTCACCCTTTCATGGCCAGTGTGGGGGGATCATCCATCACACATGGTTGTATCTGTAGGGATGAAAGTGGTCTCTGGGCTTGGGGGGAATGGGGGTCATTCGCACCAGGACAGGAATATCTCATTTCAGCTTTGTCCTCAAAGCATGAGAGATGCATTGTTTCATGGTGTCACCATTTCGTACAAGCGCCGCAATGCACTTGAATCAATTTTTATTTGATTTTGAGATCCTCTTGCAGAATAGGGTCTTCCAAATTATGGAACAGCAGGAACAGGGCAAACTGAGCCTGACTGAAGCTACACAAAGTGATCTGGAAAGAGAGGATGTCTCTCCTGCTGGGTTCACCTCTACCAAAGCATCCCAACAAGACATTGAGCTACACGTCTTACACATCAGAGCCCACTTTCACTGGACGATTTGACCCTGAGAGCAGGCAGGAGGCTAAAGCTAGCATCTCAGAATGGCATTATAAAGCACAGGTCTTTTGTGAGTGCTGCATCAAACAAAAAGTGCCTTGAAACATGCCCTAGTTAGACTCAGTAATAGTCCAGCCTGAGATGAAAGGGAACCTCCTGTTCCAATGTACATATCCAAGTCCCCATGACTCACCCTGGCAGTCCAATCTCAAAGAGTTTACAATCGGAAAGGCCAGATGGCCTAGAAAGGATTTTTTGGGCCAGCTAGCAGCTTGAAAGTGTAAATGACATTCAAATGAATAAACACCGTTTAACCATTTGGACACATCATAATGTAGAAGGGATATTTGGTAGAGCGAGGACTGAAATAGCTCACGTAAAGATCACCACTGACAAGCATTGCCTCAGGCAGCAGCACTTCTGCAAAGGAGAGCATTACACGGGAGTCTATAGTCACGGAAGTGAGAAAGATATCGTAGGACAGTGTAAAGGGTGGATTATATGATCGTACCATTGCGATCTGATGGAAAATGAAAATCCCCTCTTAAGCGTATTAACGTTATATGGATAAAATTCTCTTTCACTGAGTTATCAAATCACAGCATCTTACTGACAGGGGTCAGGGCCTGATTCCATGCTCATTGGAGTCAGTGGGAATCTTTCAGCAGGATTTACATCAGCCCCTAAATGCAAATGGAACCACTTCAGCATATCTGATACAGTCTTAATAATCATCCACACCAAGTATTTGCATTTGAAGCTCAGTCCCTTCCTCTCTCCTTCACAGTCTGCCTCTGAGCCATCGCTTCTGCCATCCACATTACTGTCTGACTAATAAGGTGTGTAGTCTCCTCTGAGGTGCTAGATCTGACTGGAAACTAAATTGTTGACTATCAAATGGCATTTGACAGAAGGCAAATGTGCCTGCTATCGCACTGAATTTAGCATACTCACGGCAGCAGGGAGTCTTGGGTTTCACTGAAATGCTTTCAGATGCACCTTCCTCAGAGAATTCCAACGCTACTCCAGGTAAAGACATCAATAGAAAACCCATTCAGGGGCTGAAGCTAGAATGAGGCATACAGCTTATAGAGGGGAAAAGGCACATTAAGGCAAAGTATGCATTTAAATGCATACCTTGGACCAAATTCAGTTGGACAAACCCAGTGGCACTGGATTAGTGCCACTGAAATGAATGGAGTTACATCAGGGATGAACTTGGCCAATTGGAATTAAATAGCAGGTTGCGCTGAGGGACGGAATTATTCCTTGCACCACATCCTTTGCACCTACAGCCAGATCTGCCAACGCAGATTTTCCTAAAAGCAAAGGCAGCATGCCAGCTAAGTTACATTGTTCCTGTACGCTGCAGACATCTGCAAAACACCCGGCGTATGTGAGTGAATTGGCAAGATAGGAAGAATTTTGGCCTCCAGGGATGTTTGTCTTCCCTCCCGCTTTTGTCTTTGGCAGCACTGCTTCCTTCAGCCCAGGGTCACTAATCCTAGGGAAGCCCTCCAAGTGCTTCTTCAGCATCCAAGACTTGGTCCATACCATCCTGCCTCATCTACAGAGACAAAGAATGCAATCAGCTGCTGTAACCCAAATGGCCACACAGTACTTCAATAAATACATCCGCAGAGCACACCCTGCCTTATACTGCACTGTTAATAGAAAGGAAAATTGATTCCACAACAGTAAGTGTTGCAGAGAAGAGCATTTGTGCTAAAGCCACAGCTAAGGTGGAGAGGTCGGCAGCATAGGGGATGTGAAAGGGTATGACCAGAGTGGATTGTGCTGCAGTCAGCCCCAGGTGGCGTAATGAGCTGTAGGAAGCTTTCACGGGCCAACATTATTTAAACCAGCTCCGATGCTGTTCTAAATTAGCTGAGTGGCTGACCTGAGGATCAGGGGAAATGGGAAGGCAGTGTAAAGCTACTTTTGCTTTACAAAAGCTGCTTCAACATCCTGAAGATGGAGCTGTTTGTATCAGATTAAGCATTAGTATGCATTCATGGTAGTGCAATCCTGCTAGGGCAATACAAAAGAGTTACAGAAGCAAATTGTCTGTGCAGCATAGGCAGGTGAGGAGGCATGCTGTGCTGAATTTCTCTCTCCCCCCTCCTCGCTGCTTTAGCAAAGGCACAATATATTAAATGCAAAACCTCTTTGGAGGCAATGTTCAGTGTGAGAAATTAAGCACCCTAAAGCCAAGGGGCCTGATTCTCTTTTCAGTTATAGTGGGGTAAATCAGGAATATCTCCGTTGATGTCATTCTAGTATAAAATGAGGACATCTGAGCGACATACCAGACCTAGGACTCCTATGGGAAACTTAGGGCAGACACACTGCCTGACTCTGCTCTCACACTGCTGTAATTTCACTGGCAGCAATGGTGTTACTCCCCATTCTCCCCCCGCGCCCCGCCTTCGATTCTGCTGTAAGGGACAGTAGAATCAGCCCCAGGGTATTATTAGGGCATGCATTTAAAGCAAAAATTAATACATTGTAGTAAGCAGTAAAGAGTAGTGGTATCCAAATCTCCATGTATAAAACTTTCCTATTACAGGTTCATATTATATTCCCCGTATATCATACACATCACTGGTTGGAGCTTAGTCCATGAGCCAGCATAACCTGACCTATAAGACACAGAGGATCACAACACATGTTCTAAAAAAACAGGAAAACTCAAAATTAAGCCAAGGCAACACAGTAAGAGGGAGAAGCAATGGCCCTTAAAACACAAGATATATAGTGCAGCTTAAATATATTCTGTAGGGTACTTTAACCATTATAGCAGCATGACTCACATTCAAATTATGCAGTCCCCATTTTGTTGTGCCAAAAATGCATGCAACACATATGTTTATACTTGAATTTCAATGTACAGATCCTATAACTCATTACCGAAGTGCTCCAAAATCCACATTAAAATATAAAATAATAAAATAACCAGCGTGATCAAATTACAGAATGGTTCCAAAGGAATCATCTGTGATAAAGCGTGTCATGGACTGAATTGAAATGGGTAGTTGATTTTACAATTGTCATCTAATATTTGTCAGCTAACTTAGACTGTAAGATCTTTGGGTCATGAATGCTGGGTCAAATCCATGCATGGTATAATTTCACTGGCTCGATTTTCTCTTTGTCTGTCAAGCAATGTGTGTTTGTAGCCCAATATAAGTAACTAATAATAATATTAAACACAAAAACATCGATCTTAAAACCACTGATATGAGAAAGGAGTGTAAAGATAAACTTGCTTTCCCTTCTGAATAAGCAGGGAATGCCTTTACCTGCAAAAATTTACAGTTCAGACATACAAACATTCTGTACAGTGCAGGTACAAAAATGCTCCTCATATGGAACTGGGACCCACCTTTACAACAAAACTATGTATGTGGTTGCAAGTTTCTTAAAGGAATAATGTTTCTGTTGACAGTATAATCGCTGAACCAACCACCTGACCTAACCTACTAGATAACTCCCACCAGCTGTTTCCCTTTTGTGGAAACTTTATTGTACACACCTACACATGAACATTTCGGTGTCAAATCAACTGTTTTGTCATCCTTTTCCTCCCCCTCCACACTGTATCTTGTGCTATCTGTCCATGGGAGCAGGAATAGGCTATGATCCTACAAGCTGCTCTGTGCAGACAGATTCTTATGCCCATATTGAACCTCCTTGAACGAATGGGGCTCTCGACAAGCGCAGATGCCTATCGATGCAAAACAGATTGCAGGTACGGAGCCTTGATTGTACATGCATTTGAAGGGAAGGAGCAGGAACCAGCTGGTGTAAATACGTGTAGCTCCCTTGATTTGAGTGGAGCTATGCCTTTTTACACCAGCCGACGATCTGCACTTTTGTCTGTTCCTGTTTGTAAAACACCGCTGAAACTGATAGAATTATACTGTGTAAACAGTGGATAAGAAGGATGTCTGTGCTGTTCCCATATCTCTTTTCTCTGTAATCTGTCTACTTTAGCTATTCCTCTAGCACTCATAACTGTCATATCTACAGTGGCCATTTAGATTTGCAACGTTGCCCACAGAGAGCGCAATAAGGTTCTGCTCTGCATCTGTCCCAGGTTCCTGGGAGCTCGACTTTTTTATTGTTTTCGTCTCCTTTGGTGTTATTAGAATTATAGCCAGATCCACCCTTAGTATAAATCAATGAAGTTCCATTGAATTCAGAGGAGCTAGGCTGATTTATGCCAGCTGAAGATCTGGCCAATATGGGTAGTCCTTGGTTTTGTTAACGCCTCTTTAACTTCAGTGCCCAGTAGACCATTGGGACAAAGGAAGTGTTTGTTTTTAAGCTTCAGCAATCCCATCCCTTCAATTAAGTAGTGAGTTCATAATGCACATCTCTGAGAACGTCCAAAAGGTCTCCAGCAAAATCTGGAAAGACCAGATGGTACATGCCTGATATTTCTAAGGCAAGACACGAGCAGGAAGAAACCATGCCTTTCATCTCATCATAAAGAAGCAAAAAATAGGTACAAACTCAAATGGGCCTAATTCTCCACTCCCTTTCACAGATTTGAGGCCTGTGTAATTCCACTGATTTGAATTGAATTGCAGTGCATTCAGTGACTGCAATAAAACTGATTAAACTAATGGAGAATGAGGCCCATAATTTTAAAAAAATCCTTTGCTGGTCACCTTAAGAGAATTAACCAACAAATGCAATTGCAAAATACACTTAAATATTCCTGAAAACTTTCCACTTCCTTCTATGTTTTCTTTTCCATGGGAGTTCTTCACAAGAAGTTGGAGAATCAGGTTCTTAATGATTTGGCCTGGGGTATTCAAAGAAACCTAGTGGAATTAGATGCTCAATTCTTATTGAATTCTTATTGGTATTTGAGTGCCTTATTCCCTTATGCTCCTTTGGAAACCCCAGCTTTATTATGTGCCAAATTGCCATAAAAGCCAGGCACTGGACCAATTCTACAAAGCTCCAAGTGTCTCCTGGGAGGTGCTATGTGTCCTTGGCCCACAGTGAAATCCTTTTGAACATAAGGCTTGAGAAAAATCTACCATTGCGGCCTCAAAGGGAAAGTCTATGTAATATCCAGTGGAAGGCATGCAAGCATACAATCAGTGATCTTCAATGACTATGCTCCATGCCAGATCATCTATCTCATTTGCCTACATCAAGAACGCGCAGAAGGATTTAGAGGGTGTGGATGCTGCTACATATGAATACGTTTGATGAGTGGCTGAGTCACAGATTCTGAAACAAGATGACATTGGCAAGTTCAGGGGAATATGTTCTCATTCGAGGTTTGATTCACCACCTTTCTTTGAGGTGGGTGTAACTTCACTGCCATTCGTGGAGTTACACTGGTGCAAAACTGGAGTCACGCAGTGGTGAATCAGGCCCTATGTTTTTAGGTCCATTATTCAAAGATGCTCTGAGCTTTTCCCTGCTAAGGGTAAAGTCACTCCATTGACAACATCTTGAGCCTTACTCAACTGAAGATATTACTTCAATATCTTGAAATCCTTACGTGGTTTACTCAGTCCTCTCAAGCGATACTCTGACTACATGGAGTCCCTTTGCAGCACATAAAGCTGCCTTAGGGCCAAAGCTGAGGACTCCCCTAGCACAGAAGAATCCAGAACTAACAGAACTGGCATGGGGGAGCCCAGGACGTGAGGTTGGAGCATGATGTTCTGCTGCTAGCCTGGCCCCTTAAGGGATGTTATCTTCTGATGCAAGATAGAGCAGCCCTGAGGTTGCTCCTACTTGTGCCAGGAATTGATCTGGCTCCTGGCAGCCCCAGGGATATTGGGAATGTATAGGTAATGTCAATTCATCTATGTGTTCTCTCCTGAGGTGCTACTAGCGCTTCTCTGGTGCACCTGATATTGACGTGGTAGGTAAAAGAGCAAAACAAACTCTATCCACAGGGACCAGCACTCAAAGGGAAGGTACTGAAACAAGTACTCTGCATGAACACAAGTGTTCCTGATGGGAAGAGCAGGGGGACGTGCCATACACAAAACCAAACAAAGGATGCCGGTTTGGCAAGTCTCCTAAAGAGACCATGTCTCTTTTCCTCCCAAGTGTTGCACTAAGAACTCCACTTCAGGTCATATTTCCTCTGAGGGTGGCTATTAAAAGTACCCGCTCTTGAAAGCTCCCCAATCACCCATCACCCTTACCAAGAACAGGATCATGGCAGTTCTCACCTTCTGACATCTCCAGGATGAGCCATTCTTTTCAGACTCAAACAGTCCATTTGGTTACTCTTCATGGCACAAGCCACCACTACTTTTCCCCTTCCCTATACTTCAGCTCCCTCCTTCCTCCTCCTCTCTCTCTTGTGAGTTTGCCTCGATCCTCATTCTCTCACTCATCCCTATCCCTCTTCCCTGTCTCCTTCCTTCAGGCCTTTTCACTACTCTGATCTCCTCCCCTCCCTCTTGTCACCATTTCCCTTTGATCTCTCATCGATTGTCCCCTGTTAAAAAAATTAAATAACTTATTGTTAGAATTATTCAGGGACCATGTGACTTGCACCTCTTACCGAGGTGACCTTGTAATACTTTCCTCCCATCTCCTTAATCTCTGACTTATTATCTGCCATTTCCTGTCCATTTTTAGGTGATAGGGTCTTCAGGATAAGGATTGTGCCTTTTATTTGCTCTGTGAGGTGCCTCACACTTTGGGGGCTTCAGACAAATCGTGATTGTTATAACAACATTACAGATGAACCAGAACCAAAACCTTGATTTGAACCCCAGATCAGGGTTCCAGGTCAAGGTTGGAGTTCATCTCTAGACTGGGTCAAATCCAAACACCCTGATCACTGAAATGTTCACAGTTGCATCCGGATTTCAACCTCCTGAATTTGAGAGTTCTTGGAACTTGGATTTTTCCATTAGAGAGGCTCTGAGGTTTTGGTTCAGGCCATTCTCTACTTTGGAAACTTTATTCTTCTCATCCAAGTATCACCCTCAAATGTTCTTCTTCTGCCCTCATATCCTTCTCAAACCTAAGGCAGTCGTAACAAGATGTGAAGGCAGAGAAACCCTCCAGCAGAAACTGCCAAATCTGAGACCGGTGTGATGGATTTTAGCCAAGGCTAGAGACTTTTAACAGAATGAAGGGATTTGAAGACGGAAGTTGGATATTTCTTATCTGAACGTTGGAGGAAGGGGAGAAATCCTGTTCCCAAAGTTTAATCCGTAAATAGGTACATTTATATCCAAATTCTCCCCAGCCTTTTGGAGGGTTTGGATCCAGATCTGAACTTTAGAGTTATAGCGTCTAGAATTATCTTTTCCAAGCCACCTGTGAATTTTTTTTAATCTTTTTCCCCATAAGCACACTATGACTTTTCATGCCATTTACCGTAACAAATGGCGTGCCTCCGTTATGAGATACTGGTTAGATGTATTTCACACATAGGCTCTGTGAATGGATTGGGATTGCTGGAGCCCAGTGTGACCCTTCTGTTCACGTTTAATCAGTGAGGTAGTTATTGCAAGTACAAAAAGGCCCAGAAGGAATGTCAATTATTTAACAGCGAGTCTTGTCAGAGGTCTGGGTTCCAACTTTTAATTCAAATGAGTGTTGATTTGTCTGATGGGAATTTTTCATATGCTGTACAACTCCAGAAACAGCCACTGAGTTAAGGATTAGCTATTACACATTTGTTCTTAGACACTTCTCTTAAATCAGGGATTTAGACAGGCACGGGGATTTGAAAACAACCCTAAATCGTTACTAGAATGTACCACAGCCACCGAGGATCTTCAGAAGCCTGATTCTGCTCCCTCTGAAGTCAAAGGTAAAGTGCCCATTGGCCTATGTGAGAGCTGAAAGGCCTCAGCAACTCCTTTCAGTACAGGGCCCTCAGTGAGTATTCACCCACTTTCCTGCCTCAGTCAGTCTCCGCAGCACCAGCGCCATGGTGCAGACACATCTTAAACCAGAGTAGGAAGAACAGTGCCCTTTTCCCCTGAAAAAAGCAGATAAATCACAGGATTCGTGCTACCCCATGCCTTCTGCCACACTGCCAGTCCTGATTATGAGCAGTCTTGCAATCTATTAGCCTCCCACGGAGCCCAAGTGTTAGGCTGTCAGTATTTGCGGTGAGATTAGTTTAACAGTTGCCATCACTGCCAACTATCAACATGTAAAGATCCCCAAAATGACCAAAATCACAGCTATTTCTTTTTAAACCACGAAAATCCCAAAATCCATTCCTTCCATGACAGCGATTAATCTACAAATGCAGAGAATTTCAATATTGTGTGTTCCCTAAGGAGGAAATTTCTTCCTAAGCATTATAGCAATCCCCAGAGGATTTTCCTTCTTCCTAGAATATGCAGGGAAGATTCTGAACATCTCACACTGCAAATTAATATTCAGTACTTGGTTGTCCGTGTTTTTTTTAAAAACCTTTTAGTGAATTAAAGGCTGTGTCAAAGGAGTGGATAGACCACCCTGGAGACTAAAGACCTCTACCGTAGTAGCAGTACAAACTTCCACACAATGCCTCACTCATATGAGAAATCAGCTGTAACACTGAGAGCGTAGTTCAATATCCTTGGCAAATTCAGTGCCTGGCTAAGACTACCTTTACAAGGATGCCAGATAGTACCAGCTGTGGTTGAGGCAACAGACTCAGGCCACACATTTATTTCATGTTCTCCATCAAAAAGGCATCAGACTGAAATACCCTCCAGTCACCACCACCTTGGACTGACCTTTGAGGTACCAAACTGGAGGTGAAAGGAAGAATGTCTTGTGGTTAAGACACCTGAGTGGATTTTGGAGATCTGGGCTCCATTTGTGCTCTGCCACAGACACCCTTTGGGATCTTATTCTCCTGTCCTTTTGTCTGTCTCGTCTATTGAGACTATAGGCTTTTCAGGGATGGGATTTCTCTTACCATATTTTGTGCAGGGCCTACGGGATGGGGCCCTGATCTCAGTTAGGACTAGCTCTGCCACTGGATTGCTGGTTGTTTCACCTCCCTGTGTCTCAGTTCTCCATCTGTAAAATGGGGATAATGACATTTACTTTCTTTGTAAAGCACTTTGAGATCAATGGACAAAAAACTGCTGGATCAAAGCTAGCTATTATTATTATTAATTATAATTAGTGATGTAGCAACAATGCAGGTCCAAGTCTGAATGGTTCTAAAGTCTATAACGATGCATTATATACATAAATACACATACATGATAACCTGGGGGCCAGGACAGGATATATACCTTCATTGTTTTGTTTAGGTTTCCCACAGTCTTGAACTTCCTTTAATTCTTTCTTCACAAACCCCTTTTCTTAACTGCCACGGTGGCAAACTGTCTGTCAGCTTTTTTCCTTTGAGTAAAACATGTACTATTTGCAAGCTTGATTAAGTGCTCAGTTCCTTCTGCTACAGTTGAGTTTAAACTGTCATCAAACATTAATCAACTGAACCCAAGAGTTCAGGTCTCTTGGAACAAATGTGAGCCTTTGTGGGTTAGTTTTTATTTTTAATTCTAAGGTTACAGTTGCTTCTTTCCTTTGAGATTCCCCACAGCACTCACCCACCCCCTCCCACACACATTTGAAAGAGAGACATAAATAAACTGCAAGTTTAAGTGTTCATGGCCCCAATCTATGTAAGGATGTAAGCACTGCAGATGTAGGACAGGGCAAAGCAAAGCCTAATTTTTAGGTACCCAGCCCCCAGTGGAACCCACAAAGCCTGAGTTACACGCCCAATACTCATGGAAAGAGATAGGGGCCAAAGAATGGGATCCACTGAAGCCAGGCATTGGGTGGGGAGCTGTTTAAGCCCAGCCAATAGCCAATGTTGAGGAAAGGGGTGTCTCCTAGACCTTGCCAATCTCTGGGAGTTAGGAACCTATCCCTGGTTGGGATCCACAGCTGGGAATGCTCTCCTGGCATCAGACACATAAGATGTTTCTTGCATGAACGACGGCAGTTCACATCTAACTCTGCACAAAACAGCCAAAGGGGGAAGAGTTAGTGACAACTGCCTCCTTCTCCCTTGTAATGTTAGCCTAGTGCTTAGGACACTTGCCTGGGATGTGGGAAACTCCAGTTCATTTCCCTCCTCTACCTAACAAGAAGGGAGTTGAACATGGATTTTTCCACCTCTCAGGTGAGTGCCTGGACCACTAAATGCTGGGATATTCAGATATAGTCCTCTTGCAATCTCACTTGCTGAAGTTGTTCCACTGTCTAAAAATACTTAAATAACATGTAGTGGGGCAGAGAGTGTGAGCCTGGCTTTATAGTCCAGTGGTTAGGGCATTCACTGAGAAGCAGAAAACCCATGTTCAGATCCCTTCTCCTCAGCAGAGGAGAAATTGATTTCCCACATCCATGGCAAATGTTCTCATTGTTGGGTTAAAGATTACAAGGGAGGGTGGCGGCTGCTGCTGCTTTGTGAGGCCTTAGGCATGCTTTGAGAATGCCCGCCACTAGAAATAGATGGGCTACTGCGTTCCTCAAACCAGGTGAATCTAGGCACCGGCACGTAGGTGTGAGACAGGTGCCTAGACTGAGGTGTTGTGTGCATGCCCAACTGCAAAAATATAGACACCAAGGAGATCTTTATGGCAAAATGTAGGTGTCTCCCGAGTTAAGTGGCAGCTGAGCAGGGGTTCTACTGATCTCAATGTCACCTATGTTTTGGACTTAAAGTGGGCCTAAAATCCTCTTGTGGATCTGGGCCCAAGTACTTTTTATGCCGTTTCTGAGCATGCCTGCTATCCCCCAGTGCCTAATCCTGTGAGATGTACAGCGCCTTCTGCAGGCTGAGGTCACTTAGTACTTTGTAGGATCAAGACCTGATATGCAAGCTATAACGCCTTTTAAAAATGTATCTGCCAAGAAATCAGTCAGAAATCTAATCGCATTTGCTAATCTAGCTGTCTGTATTATGTGTCTTTCAACAGCACCTAGAGGCTCCAGCCAAGCACTCCATTGTGCCCGGCACTATCCATGAGAGAAGATCATTGACCTGAGCAGTTTGCAATCTAAAATCAACAGGACAGATAAAGGATGGGAGGGGAAAGAGAGGTGCAGAGAGCTGGATTGACTTGCACAAGGTCACACAAGGTCAGTGGCAGAGCCAGGAATAATGTTCCGGGGCAAAAATTTCAAAAGTACGTAAGTGATTTAGGATCCTCAATCCCATTTTCAAAAGCAGATTTAGGAATTAGGACTTTAAATCCCATTGACTTTCCTAAATCTCTTTACAAAATGGGCAGTTGGCTCCTAAATCATGCAGGTGACTTTAAAAATGTTACCTTAGTTCTCCCAAATACCAGTCCATGCACTGGACCACACTGCCTCTCTACAATGAATGCCATACGGTCCCTAAAGGCAGCCTTGCTGAATTCCACAGCCGTCCAGCTGACGGATGACTCTTATCACTTGCTTGCAGCTGAAGTTCTAATCATTCCCTTTGTGATGGCTTTTGTAGCAGCAGGAAGCTCTAGTGACTAAAATCTAGTCTATCCCAATTCACACTGTACTTTTCAGAGCACTGTTGTTCTGGTCTAAAACCACTAGGTGGGAGTAACAGAACAATCCAAATACTGTTAATTATCCTTCCTTTTAGATGTGCCTGAAATATCACATGCTGCAGACTAATTGGTGATACCTCTAGAATTATAAAGATTCCAGAATTTGAATGTACAAATCTTTATTCTTTGAATTGCTAAAACACTTGTGTTATTCTCAGAAATGGGACTGACCCGTCATGGAGTTCAGATCTGGATCCAAATGTTCTTAATGTGTCTGCACATGAAGTTTTCATTAGAGCTGGCCAAAAAGCTTAGAATATTTGCCATGCTGTTGTTGTTTTTGGGAATCTAATTTGTAGAAAAAATGTTGCTAGAATTCTAACACTCAGAAAATGCCAACCAGTCCTATATGTGATCCACTTCACCCACCCAATTATTTTCTCTTTGTGTTGAAAATCAACTTTCAATTACGTTTTTTTCATTTAAAATTCAAAATGTTGGCCAGCACTTTTTTTGTTTCAGCTCTTTATCAACACAGGAGTCAGCTTGAAACCCTGTATCTCAATCCAAACATCCCTAAAGTGAAGGATGGAGGATTTGTATCAGGAAGTTTGGTTTGGGTGTATTGGGGGGCAAATACTGTAATCAAGTATTTACAAACATTTATTTGAACAAACAACACAAACTTAGCAATATTTATAACCCTTTTTACTGCTTTTCTGAAAACATTTGCATTCATATTATTTTGGTTGCAAGAATATTCAGAGTCTCATGAATACCAATGTGACTGTGTCCACATAAAGATTTACACTGACTTACTCATACATCAATCTTGAAATCTCTTTAATTACCCTCTGCTTATTTCTAAGTTAGCCATCCAACTAGGAAACTGAAATAATGCCATGTGACTTAGGTGACCAGCTGCACAACACAGCTAATGAATAGTTAATACTCAAAGACATAGCAAGCAGTTTGCAAACAACCCATAGACATAAATATGTCAGCATACAGGTCAGCTGGTGTCAACATGTGTAATTCCATTGAAGTCAATGGAGTTTCCTTTTCTAGTGAATCATTAAGGCCATTTTAAAGGGACCATACTGAATAACTACATTACAATATTGTAGTGCCTTGTGTCACTAAATGAAGTCAATGGCTCTCTGCTGATTCGCACCAGCTGAGGAGCTGGCTCTGATAACGATAATCAAACTGCTTTGAATGACAAACAACTTAAACAAGTTAATAAAAATCCATTTGTCCAGAGATAATTTACAAGAGAAAAAGGAGCAAAAAGCATTGGATAAATAACCCTATTGTATTCAAGTCTATTTTCTTTTAAAGATAAATATAGCTATGTGTGAAGTATGTTGTGGAGATTTCTCTCAAGCCCCTTTTCTCTTTTCACACACAAGTATGAATTTGAATTCTGAGATTATCCACACCAATTTTCTCTGAAGAATTTCCAATGCTTAGATGACCAAATTTCATTCTGAGCTCATCGGCTTGCAATCAGAATTTCAAGAGAAACTCAGAGTGAAACTGAATGCAACAGAAGTGAGCCTTACTATAGACCTTGGCCTACCAAACCAATAGATAGCATACACCGTATGTGCCGAGGAAGTGTGCTACCAAGTGGACACAAGTTATCGGGCTGAATGCAGGGGTAACTGGGTGGAATTCTATGGCCTGTGTTATACAGAAGGTCAGACTAGCTGATCAGAATGGTCCTGCCCAGGCTTAAAATCTATGAATCCACCTTACCCCAGACCCAGCCTTCCCTCAGCGCCTGGGCATTTGGGCGATAGCTGCCCTGTGGCTGAGGTAACAGTCTGCTGTCTCACCACGGGTGCTTTGCCAGAGATAGGGGGGAGATTCCCACCCCACAAAGGGAAGGGGCAGGGAGGGACGACAAATAATTGCAGCAGCTAGAGCTGTGATAAACACCTGGCTGGCTGGAAACCTGAGGGGAGGGGAGAACCTAGCTGAGCTTCAGCAGCACCAGTCCTGAGACTAACTGGGCTTGATGCCTGTTTGGGACCATGGGAGCTGCCAAAACACCTGCCCTGGGGCTCCGAAGCATCCTCAGTTTACTGGTAGGTAAACTGCATAGATCCTGCTCCCAGAGATGGTTCAGAGTCAAGAAATTAATAATAATGTGTTGCCGTGCTGTTGCTATTAATATTTCTTAATTACCGATTGTTCCTAATATATCCTATTTCACTAATTGACAGAATAAAAAATAGCTGTAGAATGCATAGGAACAGTTGGTTCGACTCACTTCCACTCGTATGCACAAGATAATGGCAGACTCTGTTAGAAGAAAATATTCTATTCCCCTAATATATAGGAAAATAATTAGAATATATTGTATTCTATTTGACTAAAAGGATGGAACAATAATTAGAGAATGCATTAGAAGACTATATTCTATTTACTGTATTACTAATATGCAAAATAGAATAGGATATTCTCATGTATTCTATTTTATTCTATTCTATTCTTCCAATATATAGAATAATAGCAGAATACATCAGAACATGTCCTATCATATTCTTTTACTATTATCTAGAAAAATAGCCGAATATATTACTCTATTCTAGTATATAATATGTAATATATTTTAACATATCCTGCTGTCGCTTATGCTCTATATTTTGTGTCCCGTTTATTGTGATTAATATATGCTACTTTTATTAATAGTACATAATACACATTAATAAAATACTATTAAAAATTGATATTTAAACATGTTTGATAACATATACAAGTTGTGCTGTATTTTTGTATAAAAATATTCTAAGACAAAAGAGATTCTAAAAATAAATTATGTGTTAAAGATTAAAAAACAAAAGAGGATTTGACTGGAGAATGACATTCAAAAAGCACACAAGCTGAGCTCTGTTTAAACCCAATGCACAGCTGGATGAGCTGAGTTTCTCTTATTGTTTTAGAAATCATTTCTGGGGGACCCTATGGGAATATAATGAACCTGTAATCTAGTTACTGAGCATTTAGGTTATTCCTGGAATATTCCTGGAATATTCCTGAAAGTTGAAGAGACATGGAACGAAGGAAAAGTGTTTCTGGTTTTATTTTTGTTTTAAGAGAACGGACTGTGTAGACAAAAAATCCTGTTTTTCAGGATCATAGGAATGTTTTTTCCATGGCAGATGATATTAGTGGAGGGCTGGCATGACCTGGATAACAGCGACTATGATTGCTGGCCCCTGGAAAAACCAGATGAATATAACATGCTGGACTGTGGAGGTGAGTGGGTCCTACAGTTGCTCAGAGAAGATCATCTCTGCCTGGTAGGGAAATGGATGAGAATTTGAAAATGTAAGTGATCAGAATAATTCCTAATGCTTCTCAGGTCTCAAACCTAATGGAAAGTATTTGAGTCAGCAGCAGCATTACTTTCCAGATCAATTAAGTTAAGGAAAGTGACCAGCACACATACACTTCAGAATAAATATTTTTCTGGTGCTCATCTGTTCCAAAGGGAACATAATTAGGATTATTTAAAAAATGAAATCATTGTTTTCAAGCAGGAAATTTTGTTTGGCGTTACAAAAAACTAAAGCAGCCGAAACAAAACAAAGCAAACAATCAGCCCTGCATTGCAGCCAGATTGTGTTTAGTACTTGCTTACATTTTGCAATGCCACTTCCAGATTGGATGGGATCCATTTAAACACTAAGCGAATAAGTGGAGCCCCCAACATTGTTCAATAGAAACTAATAAAGAATCTCAGATCTTTACACACCTACATATAAGACTTTGAAAGATGGGTTTCCAGTGCAAACAAATCAGAAATGTAAAGGTTATTTGTTTGATATCTGAAACTCAGAGTGGTTTTTTAAAAGGATTAAGGAGTAATCAGAAATAAGAAGCTAAATAATTAATGCAAATAACAGTTATATAAATCTTTGAAAACATTAGGATGAAATGCAGCAGCTTTTGACATACTGCTGCGAAGAGAAATAACAGGACCCAATCCAACAAGCCATACACTGGTAAAACTCCCATTGAAGTCTGTTCTGACTGTAGGCTCAGGCTCACAATGTAGCATAATAGTGTTAACATAGCCTCAAACTTCAGATCACATGGTGAAGTTAAAAGAATATTGACTATAAACTGGACATTCTCTACCCTGGTAAATTTATCATTAAAACAACTGTTTGCTAACGCAATTGACTTTCTTGACACTGTTGTTACCAGTGAACCAAAACGCAAAATGAATGTAAAAGAAAAGAAAGAGAAGAGAGGGGAAGGGAGGGGAGGATAGTTAGAGATTTGCTTCCCACTACCCTCATGAATAAAGGCATGACACTAATATGTGTCGGTAACCAATTTTAGAATGATCTTTAAGCTTTATACCATTTACGTAAAATACCTTTACCAGCTTCTAGCTGCAGATGAAAACTGAGCTAGAGAAATATTATGGCTCTTATTGCTATAAATCACAAACACACTCTAGTTCTTTGGTATGCATATGTATCTGTGTGTGAATAGAATTAGACGAAGGGATTTGCTGATGTTGTCAATCTTTTTCAAGGAAATAAAGCCTTTTGCTCTAAGAAATTTATTTTGACCTTTCACCTAGCTGCAATGAAATACTCTCAAGCTAAACATTTATTTTACCTTTTAATAATTTGTGACAATCTGGCTAGAATAATACATACAATTGAGCTTACTTTGGTCTCTGCTATCATATTCATTATTAATTATTTGATATGATTGTTTCTCTCATGCTGTTGACCAGAAAGGATTGTTTCTTTTATAATTAGCCCGTTTATATCTGAAATGGGAATTATATGCAGAAACAAACAGTTTAAATCACCAACAGGTATGCAAGTGAAGAATATTCTAATAAAGAAAAACTCCAGTGTAATAGAAGAGATGTTCTAATCACATCTAATTACAAGGGAAAGGAAATCACTGCAGAATAATAACCCTTATGCTCATGAATAGTACTAGTCAAGAAGACTACTTGTTTAAGTAAGGACTCCTTATATGATTACGGGTTTTCAGGACTTGGTTGTATGTGTACTGATGATTTTCACTGTCTTGTTCAGTGATCCTCCCTGAGAAAGAATGGCTATATTTATGGCTTGATGTAAATAAATTAGCAGGAAAACTGTGTAAATCAAGAATAACTGCACTGAAGTCCGCTGAGTTACACTGGAGTGAAACTGATACAAGTCAGAAGAGGATCAGGCTCACCTGAGCAAAGTGAGCAGGGTTTGGTCCTAATTTTCCGAATACTCTGATTCGTTAGCTTGCACATTGGAAGGGGGAAAAAATCTAAAACCACTTCCCCTCCAATAGATGTGCTTTTGGAGCTACCTGTACATGATAAATGGGGAAATCCTTTGGCCAGCAATAATGACAGGAACAATATTTGTGAAAACATTTACATTTCAGTTGATTTTTGCTATAGAACAGTTTGTCCAGTTGCACACAACTCTAGTAGGTTAAACCAAACATGTTGACCCCTGATTGTGTGTTATTTCTAGGCCTTGAGATGGCATGGGTCCAGAGACCACCAGAAAAAGCTGTGAGTGGAGAGTTCTTCAATGTAACCTATGCCGTCTTTGCTTCAGATCACTTTTATCACTATGCTGTGCAAAACGGAATCCTCTCTCACAGGTACTGCATCCACTGGAGGGTTTCCAAGTTTTAGGAGCAACCTAGTGACCTGTGTATTCCTTTATAAGCAGATGTTTTCAGTACTATGACTGGCACAGACTTTGGGAGCATTTTCCCCCTTAGTGATTGCCTCCTTGCTCTCTGACAAGCGTACACAGCATTACTATAACATATCCTTCCCAGATCATCTCAAAATGACTTGATATCACAAGTTCACATATTTGAAATTTTATACACACATACCACAGCAGCTATCCTTGGCTAATTTGGAGGCTGTAGCAAAGACAGAGAGGAACTGAGTGACACACAGGAAATCACACACGTTTTATATCTATATCACTGTTGATACACACAGTAAGGCACGGATGGAAGTAGCCAGCAATATAGTCACTCTGGTTCCACCAGCAGAAGTGATATGAGGATCTGAGCCAGGTGTTGGGTGGCCAAGATCCCCCATCTGGTGGTGTGGTCAGGGTGGAGGGTCAACCTGAGCTGCTGGAGAATTAATAGCTGCCAGACCTTTTCTGCATGGGGCCAGCTGGTGACCCAGTTTACTACAGTCATCTATCTCTCTGGGGCTACTCCCACACAAAATAAAACAATATAACGAAATAGCAGTGTGTCTCCTGCTGCGTATATCTGTGCAGTGTAAAGAAAAGGCCTTCATTACATACCCGTTAAACCTTTTTAGGAATGAGAAATGAATATAAAATCACCTCTTTGTATTTAAAAATATACTGGTTAGCAATGCTGCAGCAGCCAAGAAGTTCTGTGAAGAACAAGAGTGCCCTTCAAACTGGAAAGATGCAAATGGAGAGAATTGCTGTGTTCATCATGCCAACATCCACTCCTGTCCTTTGGCCTTCATGGTTAGTACAATGGATGGGGCTTTCAGTAGTCTGTTCTGTATGCTAGATGAGACACTTTAATAGCCAGGGTCAAGATAATGTAAAATGGGTGCCTAAAATTAGGCCCCTAAATCCACATCCAAAGCTCTCCGACACCAATAGAAGGATTCCCATTGATTTCAGCGGGCTTTCGAGCAGGCTCCTAGAGACCAAAACATAGGCTGATTTTCAGAAGTTCT
This sequence comes from Mesoclemmys tuberculata, assembly GCA_007922155.1. NCBI lineage: Eukaryota > Metazoa > Chordata > Testudines > Chelidae > Mesoclemmys > Mesoclemmys tuberculata. The sequence goes on from ML675650.1 coordinate 13,232,092, forward strand.
GAACATCCAGCAGTTTCCATTAAAGTCAATGGGAGTTGCTCAGTGACTTGCAGGGTTGGGGCCCCATATGAACTGGTTTTATCATATTTGATCAAGGTAGAGAAACATTCAAAGGCCAGGCAATAAACTCTTGAGGGCTAACTTTCCACTGCAAGCAGAATCCACCCATTTCTTTTGGACTCCATTAGCGTATTTGTACCCAAATGTACTGGGTGAAATTCTGGCCCCACTGAAATCAGTGGGGGTGTTTGTGCTAAATTATGGAGGGGGAGATTCCATCACTCTTCATTTTGAGTACTTAACATTTAAAATGGTGACTCCTGAATGACATGTTAGGACCTCTTAGTCTATTTGTATTTATGGAGGGCCAGATAGTGCCCATGCCTCGCTCATAAATGACGTTCACTTCACCCAGCTGCATCAAGGCCCCTGTGTCTCCATAGCAACGTTGGCCCTGCTCCTTGCCAGCACAGCTCTCTTGGAGCCACTCAGTTAGGGAGTCCCCAGGCTGCAGCTGACCTCAGAACTTCCCCTTGAAAGAAGGGGCTACAGAAATATCATCCAGCCTGTGGATGTGTAACCTTTTGGCTGGAATCTCCATTGGCACAGCAGAGGACAATATGCATTTTGCCAGCATACCATCTCCTCCCTCAGTCCACCCACTGGCTGCTGCCTCCCTCCGTATCACTCCCATAGCCACACACAACCCCCTATGGGGAGAGAGAGGGTATACTATTGTGTGGGTGTTCTATCCCCAAATCACGTAGGGAGGGTGAGATCTGTGAGTGACACTAGCACAAAGGCACCATCCAGCCTCTTGCTTTGATAGTTTGAAGTGTTTTTGAGCTTTCCAGCTTAGACAAGACCAGCCTATGTAAAATAGCCCCCACAGAGCAAAAGTGCTGCAGGAACGTGGGCTTGTCATACTGAATGGACATTTGCAAATAAAGCTCTTTTGATACGGTGTCATTTTTCGGCTAGGTTTTACCTTAGCTAGCATGAACAATCCATTTCTTTTTTGTGTGCTGTATTCTAAAATGCATGAACAGAAAAGCCTGAATAAATATCTGAAATTTAGCAATAAGGACTAATCCATTTAAAAAAAATTCCATGATCCTCAGACAGCCATTATAATCCTCCATGGCTAAAGCTGCTGGGAAATTAAAGTCTATGCAATCTTAATGAGAAATGCTCTGAAAATGGAACATTTATGAAAGAAACACCATACTCCATAGTTATCAGAAAAAAAAAATGCTGCCACATCAAAAGTAGAGCTGCAGTGAATCCACCATGTAGAGAATAAAAAATTGCGGGCAAAATTCCATCTTTATTTACTCAGAAGTAAATACAGATTAACTCCATTAACTTCAAAGTAGTTACTCCAGATTTAGGTACCTAAATGAGATGAAGACAGAATACGGCTCATGGACTTTAAGTGAATGTGAATTTTATGGAATTTTAACCCAGACTGTCAGTCCATGTCCCCTTCCATTGGTTTGTGTTTTATTTTAGCACACAATTGTGCCACTTATGATTGAGCATCGTACTTTAGGCAGCGTCGTAATGAATAATGCTTTGTTAATTATTGGCATAAAGCACAAGGCCCCACAAGAATACCAAATAGAAGAGTGTTCAGGCCTGGGATTTTCCTTGTTTTATTATCTATTAAAATAACTGATCTGTTTGGTAAAGGGTAAAGGTGGAATATGTGGTCCATGGATTCCGGATGATGGCCAGATATTTACTCACACCTTATCTACAGCTGGCAAAATGAGTCAGACAAACTGGACTGCCAAGGTATAGTACGTTTACTGCGCACTATGCTCTATGTCTACACCTTTAGACTAGTGGGCAAGATCCTGCAGTCTTTATGTATGAAATCCACCCACCTATTTCATTCGACAATATGTGCATATAAAGGCTGCATGATCAAAGCCAGATCCGTGAGGTGCCCAGCTGACTTTACTGGGAATTGAGTGCATCTAGCATCTTGTAGCATCCAGTCCCCTGGAGGGTCCTGATCCTTTCATGTCATGGTGGTTCTGTGAGGGTTGCCCACATGTATTAAAAACATATGTGGCAATAGCTGAGGCTTGCTGCACTCCACAAGCCCTTGGAAGACCATAGATGTTGCCTTTCCCAGAGGCTGACCTATTCAACAGAGCTGCATGAGCAGCGGTTAGGTTGGGTGGAGTTACAGACTCTCCCACGGAGAGACAGAAGTCTTGTGTGGGCATTTAACACCCATTCTGGTAGCAATATCTAATGAGATTTGGAGACAATGTATCACATTACCCTACAGGCTGATGGGAAGATTATGAGATCTCCATTGCCTAAGAATAGGAAGAAGGGGGAATAATAAATTGAGGGGAAAAGAGATTAGATTATCAGTGTTAAAAAAATCCAATGTATGAAATTTAAAGCAATGGCTGTTTGTTTGTTTTGCAGGTGGTTTTAGTGCATGTGGGTGTGACCTCTCTCATCGCACACATCAGGGTTGGGCAAATGCAAGTGGCCCTAGAAGCCAAAACCACTGTGCTACCTGCAGTAGGTATGGTATGAAATGAAGCTTTGTCACATGTTAAACAGGACTTACAAAGCCCTTCCTGTTGTACTGATAGGAGGGGAGATCAAAAGCACTCAGAGCCCCTTTACAAGTAAAGGTGTCCCATCAACTGTTTCTACAATTCTTTTTCAATCTACTTGAAATCTCTGAAGTTTTTCCAGCTTCTTGCTGCCTGTGTAGGGCATGAGAACTGTAGAATGCTTCACGTGGTCAAACAGCTGAAATCAAATACCAGAACTAGGAGCTTCAGGTACTACAAGGCTTGCTGGGTTGTGATTGGGATGTGAAACTGTTCTACCACCTGGTCTCTTTCTAGTATATGGACATTCTTCATCAGACAGGAAACAGGCTAGCCTGAGGCATGACAGCTTGTGTGCACCCATCATTACCTTCTCTTTGCTTGAGAGTCTGAAGTACAATGTACTAGTAGAATAGCCCTATGTGTGAAATAGACGCCATTGAAATTAGGGGGAGTTTTGCCATTGACTTCCACTCTGAAGTATCTAAAGAAATTCTCAATGGGATTATATTTTAAGTAAAGGAAAGGAGAAAACAGTGATTATTTAACAAAGCTACTATCTGTCACTGGTCTTTCTGCCTTCAAAACTAAACAGACAGCTAATACCTAACTCTCATCTCTTTGAACATCTGATGTACAAAAATCAGGTCTTTCAGGGACATTTTCAGTTTTGCGATCAAGATCACGGGTGATATGGGACTTCCCAAACAGAAAAGCTTCCATTTAAATTACATCTGATATAGGTGCTAATTTTTATGAGCTTTCTTTCAAAATGCCTTCTAGCATGGGTTGGTGTGTTCTTTATGCCTGAAGTTATTCATAATAGCCTATTCCAGTCCTGTTGATTGAGAGGAAAGCGGGCAATGATGGCTTTCTGTTCTCCTGACTCCTCGGTCTCTCAACGGCTGGGATGAATGCACAGGGTAAGACACAGTCCTTGTCTTCAAGAGCGACAGTCTAAACAGGCAAGACAGGCAAAGAGAAATAAACAGACAAAAGGTAACAACCAAGCAACAGATCTGCAACAACATATCAAAAGCACTGATGTCCACAGCTCATCTCAGGCCAGTGTGATTTAAGGGTCCCGAGATTACATGTAAAATCCCACATCTTTCAACTGCAGGGCAAAGGTCCTAGACTCTCTCAGAACTTGTTCTTTCAGGTATTCCGTGGTCTCACATGGGGATCCCCAGCTTAGAAGCCACATGTATGTTACTGAATTGAGTCCTAAGGCTGGATTGAGCTATTTTCGAGTATTTTGATCCCTCTGTCCCTTGCTGTCCAGTCTGCGGAGATGGTGTCTGTGAAGAAGATGAAAGCTGCTCCACGTGTCCTGCTGACTGTGAGGAATGCCCACTGACAGCTGATGCCAGGATAGCCATTGCCTTACCAATATGTTTAGTCTGTGCTGGCTTCATTCTGACCATAGTGGTGAGTGTCAAATGAAATCTCCTCTCTCGTCTTTTATTTCCGCCGTGGTTTCTCAATTATTTTGTTGTTTATAACACCGCTCTCTCCAAGTATAAGAGCAGGTTAGCATAGGGGGGAAGAAAAGAAATGGGAGGGAATGTTGCTTCTTGATTCTGAGGCCACTTCTACTCCAGCTCTGGCATAGTGTAGAGAAGCTCAATATTGCTGGAGAATGGCCCACATGGGGCTGTCTGTTAGCTGGAATCACCACTTCCCTGTAAGGATCCTTGCAAATCTAATTCCACGTAGTAACACCAGCTGGCGCCTTCCTCAGGCCAGGGGAATCCTCTATTTAGGAGATCCAGTCAGTTTCCAGCCCTTGAGTTTTGTTTAGTAGTTGTTATTAATTATTATAACAGACCCACTTATTGAGTGGGGGAACATAGAAAGGAGTGAGTGTGTGTGTAGAGAAGGGTAGACCAATATAAGGGAAATGCTTTGTAATTTTTTGGAATGAAAAGTACTGGATAAACATAAGATGAATTATTATTTCTACTTATTTGTTTGCTATAATTCTGAAGAATGGGATCTTCAATTTGTTGCATTCAAATAGTTTCCTCTGTATCTGAAGGTACATTAATTAATTTCTGAACATTATGGAAAGCTGTTGCCAGGGAAACATTTGCAGATGTATAGTCACTGTATTGATTGTGTACATAATGGATAACTCGTTTGGTTTTAACCTATAAACCTATAGATGCATCAGCTCTTTGTTATGGCAGGGAACAATTCTCTCCTCATGTCATACTGCAGCATTTGAAACATCTGGAGCGCTCATTCTAACCCCCTTGGTTAATTGCAAGGGCATGAAAGCAAGAGACTTTTGATCGGGGAAGAAGGACCGTCTTATGGTTAAGGCACTGGACTGGAGTTCAGTTTCTCATTCTATCATATATTTCCTGTGTGGCCTTGGGCAAGTCACTTAATCTCTGCATGCCTCAGTTCCCTACTTGTAAAATAGGGTTAATAATATGCACCTACTTCACGGGGCTTTTGTGAGGATAAATCTAAAGTCACAATCCTGGGAGACGCTTGGATACTACCATGATGAAGTCCATATAATTAGATAAAAGTGTGGAATTAGCTTCTGTTTGCCACAGCCCAGATCCATTCTCTTTCAGGTCACAATGCAAGGCCCATTTGTTCTTGCAGGCTTTTTCTGGGGCAAGAGAGAAATTGCTGGGACGAGTGTTGAGAGACTCTAGATGGGAACTGGAGCGTTATCACTAGTTTTCTGAAGAGCATTTTCATTGATGGAAACTGTTGTTCAGTGTAAGTGGGTCCAGAGTCATGGATAGGCCCATGATTATTTAAACACCCGAATGGAATGAATTATTTAAATAATAGAAAAGTATCAGTTATACAGCTGTTAAACCTCATTTCACATTTCTTTATCAAATGTATTAACATAAAGTGGGTCCAATCCTGCATGCCTCACTTGGACATAACGCTTATCGCAGTGAGAGGCTCTGGGTATGGAGTACAAGATTTGACTCTCAAACTATTGCAATTAGATGAGCAGCCTGAAATTTCCTAAGACAATTACCATGGGCCTGAGCTCTAGGGCTGGAAAACAGGCACTGCTCAGGTCCAGCAAAAGGATGTGGCCCCATGTGTTGATTCAATGTTGGTGTGTTATTCAAACAGTTGTAATTGAGGCTCTTTCACCATAATACACCACTTCGCCCTGCATTTCCCACTTCTTTGCAAGGCAGGTTGGAGTTCAGTCAAGCCCTGACAACCAGATTTCAGTGGATCACTTTAAAGACATCATACTAGTCAGGGAGACAGTGAGCCCTCTTCTCACTTTTGCAGGTATTGGCTGTGAGTCCTCCAGAATTAGCCTAATTTGCCTATTGTCTCAGAATACTCTTTGTCTGTTTATGTTGTATTTCCTCTTATACTGCAGTGCATGCTAAGGATCACCTACCTAACTTCCATAGCTAGATAATAGTTAGCATTCTCTACTGCTTGTTGCTCAGTCAGTGTATACCCCTGTTCTTACAAATAGAGCTGGAAAGGTCACTTTTATCCAGTTTTCTGTATACAGCAAAACCATAACTCTCCAGTGTTCCTATCACCCATATGGTCTGATACAGCTCCTGATTAAGTCACTGAAAAAATCCCATTTAATTCAGTGGGTACTGAATCAGTCCCATAGTCATTTGTTTGATCTTAGTCCTTGCACATTAAACTAAGTTTCCTTTTTCTGGAAGCACAGAGATCTGATTCATAGGCCCATTGAAATCAGTGGAAAGACTCCCATTGATTTCCTGGGTTTGAAATCACACCAAGAGCTCTCCCGAAATGCTGCCACCCCTTCCCAAGATGTCATAAGAACTCTTGTGTTAATTTGGTTTTTGTTACTTGTCGTCATCATCCAATGTGTGCTATTAGACACGTGGAAAAATGCTGACCACCTAAAATTCATGTCTAAATTGTCCTATTATTTTAACATAGCTAATCTGCAACTCTGATCTACAGAGAGCATATGCTTACCCCAAATGGATTTATTGTACTTGACAACTTTTTGCTACATCAGTTATTAGACATGCATCTTATTTACAAAATAGTGACAGTGTCCCATCTAATGTCATGCAGGGTACAGTGCTTTATGCAATAATGTATCATCTAATTTGCTGCTCTGGGGCCTGATTTTGATTGGTGATATAGTACATGACAGCCACTGGTGCTCATCTTGGGGGAGGGGAGGGCATTTCTTTCCACAACACTGCATGTTTCCTAGATGTGAAATGACATCGTCCACATCACCCGGCCAAGAGCTGGGTTCTAAGTGTAGTTCATAAAAATGCAACCAAGGACTGAAGCTTTCAGACTATCCAATAGGAAATTGTAATTTTCTTTAGTCTCTACAATTATGGATGTTTGCATTTTGATGTTAGATCTGGATCTGTTACTTCTAAGTAAATCAATAAGAGGTTGAGATAGGAAGGATGCTAAAATAGGGATTCTTGTTCAAACACCAGTAGATTTTATATTTGAAAATATCCATACAATTAATCAGTTGGGGCTATACTCATCTCTTGTGCAACTCCAGTGAAACCTGTGGAGTTTCCCCAGGAATGAATTTGGCCTGTTATACTTTCTGCAGTGGTTTCAATATCAGAAGCAGAAGATGTTTTGGGATGAAAGCTGGATTATAGACTTCTCCTGCATCAAACAAGGTTTGTAATACAATCATTTTGATGCTCTTCTCAGTTCCCATCCTGTTGTGTAAATGAGCTGCCCACAGAAATATGCCCCATTCCATAAGGGTCTGACCTAAAGGAGGAAGATTCATATTTCAAATGTGTCCATCACCACAGCATCTGGGAGCTGATCACTGGAGTTTTAGCTTTAACACTCAGTATTTTTAACATATGCTTTGGGAGTTTCTTTCTTGCAATTTACAAACAAAAGATGAAGGAATAGAAATAATGTGAAAATAGGCACAATACATTGTGATGTCCCCAGTCAATTCATGATCTGGCATACTCTGTATAAGTGACTTAATTGGAGATACTTTGGGTTTACACAGATGTAACTGAGAACTTAATTCAGCTCTCTGTGTGTTATCCAGAGCTGAAATAATTCATCATGACTGGATTTTTCTTCAATTTACCTAACATGTAAAATCTAATTATGTTTGTTTCCAACTCAGCCATTTTTTAAAAAATCAGTGGCATTACTGTACAGTTTGTCACCCAACATGTACAGGAACGGTACAGCATGTAATTTACCATGTCCTTTATTGCTATTATTCTCTGGAGGAATATATGGGCCAGCCGCTGTAGAGCAGCGCAGCTTCACTGAAGTCAATGGAACTATTTTGATTTACGGTAGCTGAGGCTCTGTCTCTGTAATTGTAGTCCTGCCTCCACAGATATTGCTGAAGAGGTCCCCTAGGCTTTAAATATAGAACATTATTTTCAGTACAAGTGAATGGACTAAGACTTTATTCCATTCATATAGTACAGATAATTGCAGCTTTGGAGCTGTGTGTTCATTTCCGAGTAGTGTAATAGGATACCCTGATGGTCTTAAAGAACAGATATCAGGTTAATAAGGAATCTGATTTATTAAAAGCAGCCACGATCATGTGGGGGGGAAATCAAAGTGAATCGACTGGGACAAGTTATGTCTTCAAAGGACAAACATTTTAAAATGAGTGTAGCAAAACAGCATGTCAATGAAATTCATAATTGGAGCTAAATTGGAAGGAGTTGTGAACCCCACAGAGGGCAGAGAAACCATGCAAAGGGGCCGAGTGATTAGAAGCATGGGCAGAAACCAACAGAATTAGAATCCAGTTGGAAGAATGCAAGAGGGAACACAGATATTCGGTGGGAGGGAGAAACCTGGAGAGAAAGAACACTGAAAGAGACCAGCTAATAATGGATAGCAAATTAGAAGGAGATGCTCTGTGTTTGCAGTGGGATTTGGCAACAAAATGCCAATGCAGTTCTAGTGGACATGCAGAGGCATAATGCTGTGGAAAAGGGACATGATAATCTCTCTATAGCTCTGATGTGACCTCAGATGAGGAACTGAGTTCATTTTGTGTAACCCTTTACCAGAAAGATATTGGCACTAAATGGAGTTCAGTGAAGATAAGCAAAAATGTCTAGGAGGCAGGATGGACTGACTTTTTTGGAAATGTTACAAGTTAAAAGATATATAGAGAGAAGGGCTAAATGACTTCTACCAACCATACCTGAACAGTACAAATAGCAAGGAAAAAAACCAATGTTCAAGTCCATTACATTTGAATGAAATCAAGGAAAGGAATCTTTAGGTTGAATACCAGGAAAAATGATGTAGTTTTGTTGCTTTGAACTCAACAAAAAGAGTACCCCCTTCCATCCCTCTCCCCCCACCTTCCCTCACCCCCTTCCCACCTCCCCAAAAAAGCCAGCTTTGTTTAAAAAAAAAAGTTGACATTCCAGTTTTTTTCAAACCTGCTGGATTGTTGCTCTGCTTTGAATTTCCTTTAACATCAGAACCACCTCCCATGACAGCAACTTTAAATTCCTCGAAGAGTCCCAAATAGATGGACTAAATCATAGGTTTTGGAGGTTAGGAGATTTTTTTGTACTGTCTCTTCCTGTATCGGCTTTGCCCCTTGCATAAAATGACGCTCATGGTTTGAAATGGTTCCATTAAGGGCTTTTAGTTTTGAAGGCGGAGGTACTGACTTGAGAGGCTGAAGTTAGTGGGAGGGGCCGCTAGTGATGGCTGTCAGCCACAGTCACCATGTTAAAATGTAACAGATGAATCCTTAATTCAGCATCACAACTGCAAGCCTAAGTGATCCTGCTCTCTGGTGCAATGGGCTGTGTTTGTATGATGCAGCAGTCTCCTGCGATGTGCACCTGCATATAACATGCACCTCAATGACTTTTTTTATTTAGATCGCACACTACGGACGGCAATGGGCAGTGTTATTAGCGTGGCCCACGCACCCCTCGATTGCAACACCAGCTGCGTCACTGCACTGAGCTCTTGTACAGCAGCTGTCAACACGTCCAGGAACCAGTACTTCACGCAGACAGGGATATAGTAGGCTTTTATCTCAGTCAATCTTTCTGTGTTATGGTGTGTATTGTAGTTACACCTGTGCAAGAGGGAGACTCAGTTCTTGCAGCGTTATCACTTGGAAACAATCAAAGGGCTAATTTTCCTCTGCTTGAGCCAAGGGCAGGAATGTTAGTCCCCTCACTTGGCCTTCCTAGCCCACTCAGGCTGAAGGATATTCCTAAACACACAGTGTTTTTGATTTTTGGAGGCCCCTTTTCCTGCTGAGATTTCAGTGCTCGTGGCATTGAGCTGTAATCTTGGCTCTGCTTCTGAACACCCACAGTTTTAGCTTTTATTTGGACCTAGGGTTTTGATTCAGGCCCATCTAATGTTTAAATAAACTACAAGTAAGTTCTTTGATACACAACGTACTGTACAACAGCACAATGTAATCTATGCCCTTAAGGCACGTCACAAGACTGGGAAGGGCATATTTCCTGTCCAGGGCACTGGTTTGGAATGCACCCCCAGCTGGTCATGACCTACCCATGCATCCACCAAGTGTATCCAAGAATCCGCCTCCCTGCCCTCTCCCCAGGGGGGCAAAGCGCCTATATAGAGAATACTGCATCCTCACTTATACTGCAGCCTCACCAGAAGGGATTCCAGCACTTAGAAAAACATCTTTGTCTTCTTGCAGTGATGGTAGAACAGTCGCCATCAAGAAAATAATGAGGAAGACATTCACCCTGTCCAACTCTATACGCAAGGAAGTAAAGCAAGTGAGGTAAACAGTGAAACCTTAACCTGGGGTACCATTCCCCACTGGCACCAGTGTAATGACGGGACAGGTTTTGATCTCATTGCTTTGAGTTCACATTTTTCTCTCACAAACCAACGTTCAAACATGTTTCTTTGAAGCTGGTTCAATGTATTCCTATACATATTTAGCTTTTCCTCTAAATCCAGTGGCAAAGCCCTAACTGTCCAGTTCCAAAAGCTGTAGGGGGGAGACAGATAGGCTGTGACTCCTGTTCATTTTCACAGAGAACTTGATCATCCCAACCTCTGCAAATTCATCGGAGGCTGCATAGAGGTGCCAAATGTTGCCATAGTGACAGAATACTGTCCAAAAGGTAGCCTGAGTGATGTTCTGCTCAATGAAGACATTCCTCTCAACTGGGGCTTCAGGTAAAAAACTTGTGAAGTGATAAGAGAAAAAATTAGCTGACACTGTTTGAAAAGGGATGTTAATTATAGATAAAGTCTTTGGGTAGACATGGCAGTTCTGTGATGTAGATCACAAGATACCATATTTCTGGAAATGAAGGAGAAAGAGAGAGACACAGACACCTATTGGTTAAGAGATAGATAATCCAAGTGTCTGATCCGGCCTGTACCACAGACATCCTGACACCTCTGAATTTAGCACTACTCACATCATGCCCAAATCTTCTCATCTCATCTTTAGTTACTCTGGAACACCCTTTTAGACCTTGGCTCCGCCACCCCTTTCTCTCTTTCACAGCTGCCAGTGTGTTAGTACATTTTGATGTTCTACTGATTTAAGATGAAAAAAGCAGCACAGCTACGCTCACGTTGGTCCAACAGTGAACAGATTATTACAGCTAAAGTGCATCATTAGAGCTGTACGCAAAACTGGCTAAGAATTTCAGAGGAACTCCCATAGGAGCTACTTCTTCACTTTACCCTTTTCATAAAAAATTGCAAATTGCCCCTTTATTCCTTCTGTCTTTGCCTTATGTTTGCCTTGCTTCCAGCAACAACAACAAAAAATTGTCAGAGTCAACACTCCACATAAACTAAGAAAGTGGAGTTCTTTGCATATCTTGTACATGTCCGCACACAGGGCTCAATTCTACAAGCTACTGGGAATTCCTTCAAGAAGCTGAGCACTTGGCAGGATTGAGTCCCTGGAGGCTGATCCAAAGGCCAATTAGTCAGTGGGAGCCTTTCTATGGATTTCAAGAGGCTTTGAATACTAACCTGTTAATGATTTTGTGCCTTCCAGGTTCTCTTTTGCTGGAGACATTGCGCAAGGAATGGCTTATCTTCACCAGCATAAAATCTATCATGGACGGTTAAAGTCTAACAACTGTGTGATAGACGACCGCTGGGTCTGTAAAATTTCAGGTAATAAAGATGAAAAGAAGTTTAAGCCAGGCCAACTAAACGACTAATGCAGGTTTGATTTCACACCTGTCACTGCTCCACCAGGACTGCAAGCCAGCATTTCAGATGGAAATGCTAACTGCAGCAGCCGTCACTAAAAAACTATTCTAGTGCAAACATCCGATGACATTATCCTGTCTCGCCTCCAATTTAACATGCGTCACCATTGCACCAGTCATGACACAAATGATGGAGTCAGTTAACATCAGACATACCAGTCCCCACGTCATTCTCTACAGAGTCTTTGCCCCTTGCCATTCTTTGGCATCAGGCAAATCCTCCTTTCAGGCAATAAACACAAGGCCCTTTTCCAACTAGATGGAAAGTTTGGCTTCCAGTCTAAAGAATGGGATCACTGGAGTGCCCAGTTAGAGACTGGTCTGAACGAAACCCGAACCTGAATCCCGCTTCACACCAAGTTTCAGTGATGTCTGGATCTAGGACATCGAAGTCAGTATTTTTCTTATGCTGTTCTCTGAACACAGCTCAGCATCCAGACAGTGTCAGATCCTGGGGTCTAGATGAGCTTCACACAATGCAGGTTGGAAGACGGGGTGCAAAGCTGATAGAAAACGTCCCTTTCCCCTCCCCTGACCCTGTGGCCACTGTGTAGGTCCGGGCCCCAACGAATGTTGGAGGAACCTGAGACCTGTTCTAATTTACACTGGTAAATATTTACTCCAAGATGCTGAAACCAGAGCGAGAGATCACCACAGCCTAAGGGAGTTTCTAACCACACCCTCTTTCATCTGGGCTCACTGCTACACTGGCAGCAGAGAGGTGGGCGATGCAGAAGAGAAGCATACCGGGATGCTGGCTTTGTCTTGCACTGCCATGATCATCCTGTGGCTGAATATGCAGGACCAGTATCCACCACTGGGGTAGCAAGAAGCAGTCGCACCTCACCAGAGGAGATCACCCCATGTTCAGGCTGCAGTTCCAGTATTCACAACTACATCTGAGTACCAATCAGAGCAATGAAGTACTTTTTTTTAAAGCAAGTCTCACCTCCACATACACAGCAAACTCCTCTAAACCTCTAATATCGCTACTTAATAATGGGAAATTTCAGAAGCAAACATAACTCTTAGTGAGTACCTGTTTCCTTCTTTCTTCCATGAAAGACTATGGATTACAGTCCTACAGAAAAGAGGATTCTTGTGAGGGTGCTAGTTCGTATCAGCAGCATTTGATGCAGATTTATTTGGCTCCTGAGGCCCATTCATTGTCCGACTTTGAACCCACTCCTGTGGCAGATGTGTACAGGTGATAAACTTTTCCGTCTCTCTCTCTGTGGTCAAGTAGTCTTTAATAATAATTTGATTAAATTCCACCGCTATACCGGGGTCAATTTGGTGGAATGTTTGATTCTTATTTAGAGAATAATTTAGATGCCAGGCTCTAGCTAGGAAGCCAAATTCTGATGTCTAAGACTGGTGTAAATCCAGAGTAACTCCATTTGTTGTTATGGAGTCACTCTGGATTTGCACCAATGTAAATGATTTAAAACAAAACTGCTTCCTCCCTTGTATTGTCCCTCTTGAAAAATGTATTACTTAGCTAATGGCAATGTACTAAGAGTTAAAATAGGAGTTGTTTTCCAATGTGTCAGCAAAACTCATCCATAATATACTTCCATATGTGGTGAGAATGAAGTATTTTAGCTGAATGCACCAGATGGCTATATTTTGTATGGAGAGAACAAAAAGACAGCTATATGGAGGAAAAGAATGCACTCTCGAGTGATTCCGTGCCTTTCTTTCTGCCCAAAGGATTCTGTCATGCCAGCTTCTACTAGATTTTGGTCTGCCACTCCTTCTATTCAAACATATACATGGCTTACTAGGAGGGGTGCAGAAGAGAAGGATGGCCTTATTGTTAAGGCACTGGATTAGGACTCTAGAAACCTGGGTTTACTATCTTGTTCCACCACAGAATTCCTGTATAACCTTGGGCAAGTTATTTATTTCCTCTCTATCCCTTTTTGGAATAATACTATTTAATCTTGTTGGACTGAGATCTTTGTGGCAGCAATGGTCTCTTACCTAGTCTTTGTACAATGTTTAGCACAATGGGGTCCTGATCTTGGCTGAGGCTTCTAGGTGCCACTGAAATACAAATAATAATCAGGGATAGTGAAGAAATAAAGGCTGCGATGTCTGCAGAGATCTGTTTTCGCATTTCCATCTCATCTGACCCATTTGAGCAACAAGGATTCATTTAAAAAAAACCAACAGCCAGAAGCACTCCATCAGAGGAAGAAAGCCATCCACACTATTTATTAACTAAATCACTGTATTCTAAGGAGACAGACAACTCTAAAACAACCTTTTACCTCTAGGTCACAGTTTTAATCTGGCCCAGGCTGGCCCTGACCAGACTTTTGCCTTCAGAAGGCTGTTTGGGGCCATGTTTATGAATTAGTTGCTAACTGTGAGGGGATTGTTCTACTCAAGGCTGGACAGCACCACCTCCAGGCAGCTCTGGGATTAGCTCGGTCAGGTTAACACCCCTCCCAGCGGTTAAACCCAGTTAGTTTTACCTCTGCAGCCCCTCTCTCATGCCAGGAACCACAGCATCCTCTTCGTAACTCAGTCCTGTGGCCAGGCCACCGTTGTGGTTTCTCCTTCCAGGGGGCTGAAGGGGAAGTGCATCAAGGCTTGTGCTCTCCAGCAGCCTTCTGCTTCCCTGCCTCATGGTGCCATTCTCACAGTGGCAGGCTGGGGAATCAAAGTTCACCTTCAACTCCAGGTTCCAGCTCAGGAACCCTCTACACAGCAGCCAAGGTCTGTTCTCTGCCCTTTGCTGCCTTTTCCTGAGCTGCTTCCATCCCTGTAGGCCTTCCCCCCTCCTCTGGGTTAGCCAATCCCTTCACTCCCTCCTCCCAGGGAGCAATTGCAGGCAACTCATCTAAACAGTCCCCAAACACACCATCCTTCTTCTAAGGAGTGATCGCAGACTTCTCCCTGACACTGTTGCCAGCCTCCTGCCTTTGGTAGAAGCCCCACCTGACCCTCCTAGGTGAGCTTCTCTCTAATTAGCTACCTCCAGCCTCAAGCTCCCCTGTTGGCAGCCTAATGAGCTGATTGGCCCCACCTGGCCAAGCTCAGCGCTGCAGGGCCAATGTGGGAAGCTCATCCCATCACGCTAACATAAAATGACTTCAATTTCTTCTTCCCCTTATTATCCCTAGGAACCTGCCAGGAAGGAAATAGTCTGCAGAGAAGCTTGTTAGTTTATATGTCTTGGGTTCGTGCCTATTACTGTTTTACAAAGAATCACATGTGTATGATGCTGAGACCTGCAGGACTCTGCTAGTGGCCATTAGCTGTTCCAAGCTCTATTTTTTATTTTAATGGGAGTAAGGCACCTAGGCGCTTTTGAAAACCTCAGTAGGTGTCTATCTGCATTTTTAGGTGCTTAAATACCTTTACGAATCTGGCCCAAAATAGCTCAGCCTTCTAATGGTTGAACCCAGCTATGATATTCTGTTTCCATGCTAGGCCTGAGGGCAGAGTTTGAGTGATCGAGCCGCAGGGCTCTTTGAACAAGCAGGGTTTTTTTTTTTTTGCAGGAGTGTCACTGCCTCACATCCAAAAAGCATCATGTTTCCTAGGAATGCTGCCTTAGTTTTACATGCTTTCAGCTTGCTGCCCACTGCAGGGGCAAAGTGCACAGTTTTCACCTGCCTCGCCTTAAATGTGTGGCAGAGCTTGCCTCTTGGAGCCATGTCTTGCCAAGATCTTCCCTTAAAACAGGGTGTCAACAGGTGAATTGTTCATCTCTTAGGCAAATAAAAACTCCAGTGAATTTAAAGGGTTACTGAGATACCTGGTACAGTGCAACCTGTCAGCCCTAAGTGCCCACAAAGTTTATCTTCGTTACACTGCAGAAAACCCTTCCTGGACAAATAAATGGCAACAGGTGTAGTCAGATAGAGACACATAGCATCAGAGTGCCCAAGTAGTCCCGCAGAATAGGTTCTGCAAAAGAGATGGCCCCTGTAGTACTGCCAGGGCTGCCCATCTAACTCAGGTTCACTATTGCTTGCCATCTACGCTGTAATAAAACTGGGCTTTGACAACACGAGCAGTTGCTAAGCCATCCCGGCATGCGAGCATGTGTATTACTAGCCAAAACACCAGGGGGCCAATCCTGCAATCCTTAGTCGTTAGACATGCAAAAGGTTCATTGAGTTTCATGAGAATTTGGCCCAAACTGTACTAAAAAAAATAAAAAAGCAGGGAGCGAGGGAGAAAAGGTGCACCCATGTCACCCTGTTGTTCAAAATGGCTCTGTTTGCAAACATATTCACAATGATTGTTTGTCTGTACTATTGCAGTTATTCCATCATTTTATTAGAGATCGCAACAAGAAGTGACCCTGTGCCGGTAAGAGTTGAAGAGCTATTTGTAAAGTTTCTCATAGCTTTGATCATGCTACCTTTGAAGTTATTCTCAAAACTCCAGCTGACTTCAGTGGGAGCGGGACTGGGCTCATGGTACAATGGTATATATTGTCGCCAAGGGCCAAAACCTACAGAGCTTACTCAGGGTTGGATCTTTATCTTGGTTTAATTCCAGCTCCAATGGAGCCACACCACCAGTGTGAGATTCCTCCCGACCCCACTAGCCCCTGGAATCCCCAAGAGAAATGCAGTGGAAAAGATAATACAGCTTCCACTCTATTCTTTTTTTCTGGGCAAACTCTGTGGGGCTGTGTGGGGATGATGTTTGTCACTCCCAGCCTTACCCTTGACCTGCCCACTTGTCCTCAGGCCTGGCCAATTTCCAGTCCTCCCAGAACACGGATTCCAGACCCACAAAGCACCTTGATAGGATTCAAGGGGGGGGGAGAGGAGAGACAGTGCTGGGATAGCAGCTGAACCCCTGTGGATGGGGAAAGTGTGGTCTGTACGTGGATTTTGGGGTGAATGAGCTATGCCAAACTGTCTGCATAAGGGATATGCATCAAAATCATCATAAGGTGCCCTGAAAAAAAAACCGTGTAACAACTCTGGATCCATAAAATGATTTTGCTTAAAAATAACTCTAGTGACCTGAACTTACGATTATGGTTCTCCTACTGTTAACTGTTTATATCAGTGGCCCAGTGTGGTCCTTCCAGCTTCATAAGGGGCTGGGCATCTTGCTGTGTCTGATGGTTTCATTCATTTCAAGAGCTGCTCCCCTTTGATACAGGCTGAGTTCAAATCTTCTCAGCGGAGAGCTCGGAGATAGCTATCTGTAGCAGAGTGAGATACGTAACTCTCTTCTGTACTTGGATATGTAAGCACTGATCTGGAACATTTCCAGTAGAGAAGAAAAAGGAAAGCTTCTGTACAGAATATGTCCCAAACTTATAACAATATGGTGTATTTGCAACACGGTGAATGACAAACCTATCAGTTATGCTTTCTTTCATTGCAGTATTCAGTGCTTTACATCATTACTACTGATTTCTTCTCACTGCTTTCCCCATGCCTGTTCTCTTCTTCCAACACTGTTTTCTAGAAGGATGATTCTCATTCAATGGAATATTCCTCATGCCTACCTCTGACAGAACAAATTTCAGGAAAGTTTGAGAATTCTTGCCCATCCCCAACGGACTATGTGGAGGTAAATACGGTTAGATAGTCTCTCACACCATCATCTTTATTAAAGCGAATTTAAGATTGCAGGCATGTGACAGTGGTTTCAGTGCAATATTCCTTTGAGAAATGTAAATATTATTTTTAAATTAGAAACCCAGGAAATGCAGAGTCAAGGATGCACTTCTTAAGCAAAGCACCCTAAAAATGCTCTTTAGCTTTAATATCCACTACAGGCATGGCTACACTTAAAATACTACAGTGCTTCAGTGGACACACGACAGTGATGGGAGGGGTTCTCCCATCACTGTAATTAATCCACCTGCCTGAGAAGTGATAGCTAGCTCGACGGAAGAATTCTTCCATCAATTTAGCACTGTCTACGCCAGAGATTAGGTCGGCATGGTTATGTCTCTCAAGGGTATGTATTTTTCAGTGTACTTTCAGTGTAGGCTGGTCCTAAGAAGGCGCCATTATTCTGACCAATGGAAAATTTCAGTTTAGTTCCCAAAAGTTTCAGCGCAGTAATGTTTTTATATTCAGATGTTGGAATTTTATGGCTTTTAATTTTGTTATCAAGTGTCAAATCCATATGCATATTTAATATCAGTGAAGCTTTATTATTAGCATATGAAAGTCTGTTAGTAAGTTAAAGTATATGTCTTGGGCAACTTCTGTTTTTTAAATGAGATTAAAGGTCTGAATCTTATTTATACTAAGCTCTGGTCTGTACACACCATTGCACCAGTTTACTAAAAAGTGTGTTTTAAAACCAATTTAGTTAGTCTGGTTCAAGTTTGTGTGCAGGCACTCTTATTTCACTTTCCGAGTGCCTTATGTCAACTTAGCTTACTAACTAAAATTAAACCAAGCTATGCTAGAACCAAAATAAGAGTGTCTATACTGGGTTTTGCATTGATTTTACAAAATCAGTTTTTAAACTGAGTTAAGTTAAACCAGTACAACTTCTGTGAACAGATAATTCCAAAAGCCACTTTTTCACTGCTCCAGCAGCATAAAGTGGTCTCAGTGTAAATTAGAATCAGGCTCAAAGTTTTAAACGTATTTGACAGAGGAAACCAAGCATCAGTTTTGAACATTCCAGTGTTTTTCCTAGGCACAATGGAAAATTTACTATTGCAATTGAATTACATGGGCCAAATTCTCAGTCAGTGCAAATCATTGTAGCTCCAGAGACTTCAACGTAGCTATGCCACTTTATGCCATCTGAAGATCTGGTCCCAAGTTCACAAACGGTTCATGATGCAGTTCCTGATGGAAAACCCATCTGTACCTTGAACTATTAAGGACCATTTGTTTTATCCCCCGCTTTCCCTGTTTCAGCTAATCAGGAGGTGCAGGAAAACCAATCCAGCCCAAAGGCCTACATTTGAACAAGTTAAGAAGTTGTTGTACAAGATGAATCCTAACAAAGTTAGTCCAGTCGACATGATGATGACCCTGGTAAGCTTAATAGATTCTTAATCAAACGAGAAAACAACCCAGGCAGGAGTTAACATACCCACCTGAAACTGCTTCCAGCTTTCCCTTCTAATCTCTTGGAATGGTCTTGTCCTCTGATGTCACACCCATCCTTTGCCAAGAAGAAGAATCACTCATTGATCTCTATTAGAATTAGCTGTAGCTTGAGCAGTTATGTTTGAGTCCCAGATTCCATTCTGTCCCCTTTCCTTCGGTTCATAACTTTCTCAGATTTGTTTAGGGCTGAATTTAAAAAAAAAAAAAAAAGGGACAACATTGCTTCCTAAAAAAATACAGTTGGGGAAAATCCTGCCCGCCCTCTTCAAGTGCACAACTCCACAGCTGCAGCGGAAGAAGGTCAGTTTACTATATATCAAGAGCATGGCTCTCCAGAGGCAACTTGAGTGCTGTTGCACAAGACGTTGGTGGTGGGAATGGGGCAATGGTGCCACCGTCTATTGCCACTCACAGAGCAGTGTGCAGAAGCCACAGCACTGCCTAAAGCAGCTCTGTGATCTGTTGGTGGGGGTCTCAGGCTTAGCTCCTTCTGCCATCTCTGCCGAGAGTCTCAATGCACAGCTCCACTACTGGTACTGTGCACAGGTATCCAGCGTTCGGCCTCCCCATGATTATGTAGACTTTGAAAGCACTGGGCCAAATTCTGCTTTCCGAAGCATGAGATCTGACTGATTTCAAGTGGGAGCCATGAATGTACCTAAGGACAGAAGTTGGTCTTGAGAGTTTGTAAGGAAAAAAAAATAATCTAGGTCAACTTTCAACCTGTGCCCATTTAAATGTTACCAAGCCAGATCTGCCAAATGCTGAAGTCCCTGCTATTTATACACATGAACACCTTAGTGAATGGATTGTATTATGGAATTCTCTGTTTGTGCTGCTTAGATGGAGAAATACAGCAAACACTTGGAAGTATTAGTTGCAGAACGAACCCAGGACTTAATGCACGAAAAGCAGAAGACCGATCGCTTATTGTATAGTAAGTCAGTGATATTACAGAAAATATAGGATATTCTGAGCAGTAATCATTGAAATGTAGCTTTCCTAGTGGCAAAAAATGGAAGAAACTACCTTTTTATAGGCCATTCTTTAATATAGATCCTCCATGAAAGATTCAACAGATATTTATCATTTCTTCATAGTTTTCCCCCCCAAATAAATACTTTACCATTGACTAGTTAATATTCCAGCTTCCTCGAGGTTCTGAGACCCTCTTCTTTTGCTGGGAATATCATCTTGAGCAGTTCTGGGTATGCTGGAGGATCCTCAAGAGCTTATAGAGGGGTTAGGGTGTTTCATAAATTGTGTACTATAGAATTCCATAAGAGGACAGGAATGAGAGGACAGAGAGTGATAACAAAGGAGAGAAAAAAAGAAGATGAGAAGGGATAAAGGAGAGAGAAATGAGGGAGAGAGAAAAGACCACAGATGAAATGCAGAGGAAAGGACACAGAAGACAGGGAAAACAAGACAGAGGAAAACAAAAGAGAGGGAAAGAAAAGGCAGAATCAGTGATGGGTCTGGACTTCCTCTGACTTTGGAATGTTTAGCTCCCAAGCTTTCTTCTAGCCCTGTATCGATCCATGGGCCAGCTGGGAATCTTGGACTAGGATCCAGCTAGGATGTGAGATTCCAGTTCAAGCCCATCTTTAGTAGTAACATTAGTTGTTAAAATAATCATTAGAATTCATAAGCAGCAGCACATAGGGGTAAGTGCTGACCTCAGTTACACTAGTATCAAGCTGCTGTAACTTGAATTACTTCAATAGAGTAACTCCGGAATTACCAGGTTGTAAGTGAGGGCAGATTTTACCCCCATGATTTTTTCCGATGTCAAAGCATTTAAACATTTCTTTTGCTTTCTATATCTGAGTGGGGGGGAAATCAGATTATCCTCCTTTTTATGTATTTCTGCACCTACAGTAATAGTTTACAATATCTTTTTATACTCTAAAATAGGCATGTTACCAAAGCAAGTAGCAGATGACCTAAGACAAGGGAAACCTTCACAAGCCCAAAGTTACGCAATTGCTACCATCTTTTTCAGGTAAGTGGGAATGGCTGGATTTAGGACTATAACTTTCCTGCCCAAAACGATTTGTGGTCAAGTCAGTTTTAGGGAGGGGGCAAATAATGTCCCTAAAACACAAACATTAAACTTAATTGAGCGAGATCATCATGAAGGTTTGCAAATTTCCACCTGTGAGAAGGAGAGCTGTTAAAATGCAACAGATGAAACCTCGGTCCCAGATACATTATTTCTATCAAAGCTGTGATCACTGGTGGAAAATGGCAAAATTTACCTTGGGGCAAATTTGAGAATTTCTGTGGAAGTTCACAAAATTGCCATTTTTAATGTTAAAATTAACCAAGTGGAAAGTGAGAGTATCACATAGCTGTGAGCCTAACGTTCAGTAATATATTATTTCTAGAAGTTAAAAGAAATATTTATTGCACAAAGTGGGATGAAGTAAAGTTGTTAGGATAGGTCCCTATGGTGGAAAAACAATACATACATGTTTTTATCGACTTTATTTGGCTTTCGGCATTGAATAGCATGGTAAAAGGGACCGCGGTGAATTGCTGTCCAACAGTTTAAAGAGCCAGATGCTCAGTCCATGAGATGGAGGATATTATGTCTACTTGTTATTGTGTGCAATCTAAGACTGGTTGTAGAGAAAAATTGCTTACTTCATTGGTAGGTGAAGCTGATTTAGTTCACTCCAGTCATGGACTGGAGGGAGGGATCTCTTCTCAGCCTAAGCAAATGTTTTAAAGAAGAAGATCCCCAACCAGAAAGAGTCACTTCAAAAAACAAACAAACAAACCAAAACCAAAACCAAAAACCAGAATAAAAAACAACTTCAGGAATGGAGGGGGGGGGGGAATATCAAAACCTCCAGTTGAGAAAATAGTACTACAAGGGAAGATGTGTCATTGAGCTTATGTTTAATCAGAATGTGCCAAACAATGGACTGGATAGTATTTGTTCTCCCTGTTGTGTCTTACCAGTGACATTGTTGGCTTCACTCATCTATCCAGCACCAGCACACCTTACCAAGTGGTGGACTTCTTAAACAAACTCTACACTACCTTTGATGAAATCATAGACAACTATGATGTCTACAAGGTGGAGACAATTGGAGATGCCTGTAAGTTCTCTGTGCTGTGGGCAAGCAGGATGCTTAGGAAAGGAAGGGCTCAAAGCATGAGAAGAATGACCAGTCAAGGGGATCTGAAAAGCTCATTACCACATTAAGACAAGATTAATTACATTTTGAGAAGGGAGAGCCTACCACGACCCTAAGGTGCAGTTTTTTTATTTTCCCCCTACACGTCCATAGTACTCCATTACCCTGGTGAGAGTTGTAGAGGAGAGAAGTGGGTGAGTTGAACAAACCCTACTGATTTCCCTGACCTGCACGGGCCAGTCTTTGATGCTGACAACAGACCAATTGCAGCTGGTTCATTTGTTGGCTTGTGCTTTATAGGAATGTGTGACTCCAAAATGAACCAATACCAACAACCCATCCCCACTCCCAAGGGCACACCTTCTTCCCAACACTCCCTCTCCCAAATTTTATCATTGATGCCTTCTCAAGCAGGGTGTGGTAGCCTTGCCCTCCCTCCCATGCCTTATGGGGCTGGAGCTCTCTTTCTCAATTCTTTAACAGACACCACACATTCCCCCCCTCCCATTTTGTAGGTTTGCAGAGGGTACCTGCCAATTAAAGACTATATTGGCACCAAATCCTTAGGGATCTTTGGAGGAAATGAACTCTAAACTTTAGATATAAATGGTAGTAACAAAACACCTCTTGCTGCAGCAGTTGTTGCACCAAGCAGCAGGGTTGCACACATTAGGGATCACGGGCATCTTTGCTAGCATTTGGTTTCTAGAGTACTCAGATGGATTCCCTAGAGCCACTGAGATGGTCTGTAGGCTACCTCTGCCTTTGCCACTCACTGGAGGAGCCACCTTCAGAAGGAATGAGAGAGGATTCCTGATGGATGTGGGGTTTGTTCCCATTTCTCGGTGACAGCTAGCCGAAAGCTAGAAGATGTGTGGAGCTGCCACTTTCCCCTAACCTCAAGGAATCTGGAGACGAGGCACAGGGCCTCACCAAGGGGCAAAAGGGAAATCCAAAATTTTGCACAGCTCTAGGAATTAACCACTCAAAATATTGTGCTGTGTTTCCTTTGTTTCTCGCTGTCTTTACCCTTAATTCATAGAGCTACCCCAGTGTGTGAAGGGGAAATAGGTTGTTTTTAGATAAGGCAAGATCCTTTTTGCAAATGCCTTTTTAAAATGACTTGTGTTGAAGGCTGATGAGACTCCATTTTTGTTTTGAGACATGGTAGTGTCGGGGGTACCTCAAGAGAATGGTATTCTTCATGCCAGGGAAATCGCAAGCATGGCTCTAGACCTGGTGGCAGTGTGCAAGACGTTTAGGATTCCACACAAACCCAACACGCAGCTAAAGATACGAGCAGGAATCCACTCAGGTATGTGGGCATGCTGCCATCTGGCAAACGTTTGTAATAATGTCTTGTCTATGTAAAGAGTGAGCTGAATTTCCAGCCATGGGCTGAGTAGCCTGTTTCACGTTCATAGTCCCAGCTAGCTGCAGTCTCGCCTTAGCCTTAGAATCCGAGATCCTGTGACAAGGCGGTTACTGCTGAGTGGCAACTGCTGATTTTAAATGGCCCTCACCGTCCCGCTGACACAGATGCTTTTGCAAATAGCTCCCCACCAGACGGACTGTGAGGAGCAGCATTTGTGTCTCTCGGAAAGTGAGAGAAAGCTGATGCTAATATAGGCAAGGCCTGGTCATTTGATTGCCGTGGCTAGGCCCATTTAATTGTTTGAGATCCAAAAAGGAACCTTTTTCCTCACATCCTTGACTCAGCCGCCACAGTTGCTCTCTCTCTGTTCTCTGGTCTGGGCTACCATCTGATTTCCCCACTTATCTGTATGCCTGTATTGAGGACTGAGTCCAGCATGCATGGGGTGATGCTCAGCACTGTAGAGTGTGGTCCCAGCAAGACCATTAGCCCTTGTTATATCACCAGAGCAAGCCCGTCTTATTTTAAAGCGGAATGGGCTGACAACACGGAGCCAAAGCTAAGAGTCGATAGAGGCACCCAAGAATAGAAAGCTCATCTGCTACTGTCAGCAAGCTTGGTTCTTGCTCTTGCTTTTCCAGATGCTTAGTGGGTGTGGGACCAGCCTAAGGTTTTTATTTTGGTGAGGCCTGGTGTTAATAGCTCCTGTTGGGACCCATGTAGCTCTCTGCCCACCTGCGACCAGGCCCTCCTCCCCACAGCCCTCTGTGTACCCATAGCATCTCCTGCCTGCCTGTGATCCCAGCCCTCCCCTGCTTATGAGGCTCTTAGTCTCCTGGTGACTCACCTACATGGCCCTGGAAGTCAGCAGGGGAGCTGAAGCGCTACTTGTCAAATGCAGCGGACGGTTAGGACAGCACTGGCATTTATGCCTTGTCATTGTGCAACACAACGTGACTGGACCACAAATGGGGGAAGCGGGACCAGAGCGGTGTGTGGCACTGGGCTCGGCAACCACTGAGGCTGCATAAGCCTAAGGCCAACTCTGAGCGTGAGTTAAAACATCTCCCAGAATGCTTGGTTTTCATCCCTTCAATAGGGCCGGTTGTAGCTGGAGTGGTTGGAACCAAAATGCCCCGGTACTGCTTATTTGGAGACACTGTCAACACAGCTTCCAGGATGGAGTCCACCAGTGAGGGTAAAAGAAAAGCAAAACGCTGGGGCACTGCTCAGCATCTTTGAATGAGTTGTGACGAAACGATGGGTTGAGTTCTGAGTCCAGCCCTGGATAAAGAGGCTGCAAGTCCAACCTCAGGAAGCTTTGGACTCGAAGGCCCAATTGTAAATCCAAGATACACAGCAGAGGGGAACCTACATGCCTGGCTTCCCTCGCCTTGTGACAGCCTCTATTCTTCCTCCAGGCTTCAGAAAGGGTTTTCCATGGGTCCAGAGCTCCTTGCAGGAGAGGGGCACACTGCAGTTAGGCCCTGGAGGGGCTAGGATAATCAGAAATGTTCATTGTTTCCCCTCTTTCCTTGCACTCAGCAGAGCTCATAGCCGAACTGTAATATGTTCCATGGCCCGTCCTCCCCCTTCCCTTTAAATGGAGAGTCCAGGGTACTGCTAGTAACTACAGAAAATTTGACAGCTCCATAGGAGCTGTGCTGCCAGCCAGTGGAGATGGCGGCACTCAATTGCATGGGGAAGCAAACCCTGTAGGCCAGCAGAACGATTAGAGAGAAATCTCCATGAGAAACTCTTCAGAGAGTTCTTCTCCTTCAGCTCCTCGCAGGGGCCAACCGAAGGCCAAGTTTGGTGAGCAAGCTTTGTCTTTAGCTGAGCTGAGAATTAAAGACTTAGGATCTGAAACCTGGTTTGATCCGAGCTCGAGAGGCTGGAAAAAGCTGAATGTGCCAAAACTGGGCTTTTTTAAAACAAAACTTTTATTTGTTCCTATAATCTAGGAGAGAACCAAGGGTTACACAGTTTTACTGATGGAGTTACAATGCTTTTCAATTGTATTAAAACGGCAAATTTTCAATATATTTTAAAGGCTGCTCCGCTCTGAAAAGTGACTCTGAAAATGGTATGATGGTGTTCAATGTGTCCATGGTGTCTTACTGATTCCATATCAGATTTGCCCAGTTTACAAACTGAAAGTGTGTTGTCGTTGTTCACCTCCCCCAGCCCCAATTGCTAGTCTTGCAAACTCAACCTGTGGATCTGAGTGTCAAGCTGGGTTCTTTCCTTCTCACACATCATCACAAGTATGAAGACTCTGCAGAACAAATTATGCCCTCAGTGACACCTGTTCACCCCCCATTGTCTTCAACTCATGCTCTCAGTTGTGTGCAACCTCATTAGCCTTCTGCCAATCTCCCAGTCTGCTCCCTCTCCTCTCGCTTACACACTCTCCTTGAGTGAACTCATTTGCCTCAGCTAGCACTTTTATGGTGATGACTTCCAAATCTATTCCTCCATCCCTTACATTTCATCTGTCATTTTCCTCCTGGATGTCTTATCAGCCACCTCTAACACAGTGTGCCAAGAAAGAGGTTATCACTTTATAACCCTAATCCTCTCCTCTTTCCAGGCTTTTTTAGGAATATTCATCAGAGGATCTCAAATAGCTTTACACACTTTAGGCAACTAACACTAAGGACATCACAGTGATAGGTTAGAAGTATTAACTTCAGTGAAATGCAGAATTTTCATCCTGGGCAGTCAGAACATTTGTTTCTGTCTCAAATTGGGATGAAATGTCAAAATATAAAGACTTCTTCCAGGACAAATAGTTCATTTGGAAATATGGAAACATTTTGTTGCAGCATTTTCAATCTAAATGAAAGGTTTTGTGATTTCTGAATCAAAAAGCTGGGGGAAATTTTGATTTTGAGGAAACTGCTTTTTCTGTCAAAAAAATCATTTCAATGGAAAAATCCCACCCAGCTCATGTATCATCTCCATTTTTACAAATAGGTAAACTGGGAAACTTAATGGCCTGTCCCATGTCACACAGAGAATTAGTGCCAGAAGTGGGAATAGAACCCATGCATCCTGGCTCCCGCAGTGGATGAGACAATAAGCATTTTTTATTAACATAAACCCTTCCTTGGTTAAAGAAAAGATCACATTGCCAGAATAATTCAGTAGAAGTATTTATATAGTTACAGGAAATGGCACCTTCCTCCTCTTTTTATTTATTTTTAGACTTAGAGGCAGTGAGTGGGTGGAAATTTCTCTTAGCTTTAGTCTGTTCAAAAGTGAGTATACGAAGAAGGCAATGGCTGTTTAGTGGCCACTGGCTAAAACTCCATATGGATTTCTTCTCTGTGAGATGAAAGGGTCACTTGACAGCAACTCCACCCAGGCAGCTATAAAGAGTAGAAAAATAATATCAGATACAGGATGTGATGTGAAGTGTTTGTTGACAGTCACATATGTGTCCTGAGATGACTTGCAAAGAGACCCAGGACTTTTCGGTTCCTCTGTGAGCATTTCAAATAACATGGCAGTGACAGCAGAGAAATGAAACGAGCCAGGTGTCATTCAATAATAATAATACAGCCTGGGGGGCAGAGGGAAGTTTAGTCGGTATTCATTGCTGGCTATGTTTTCGATGGATAAATGGTTATAAAAATATGGCAATTTTCCCCCCTTCCAGCTCTTAAAATACAATGCAGTTCAAATACATACCAGCTGTTGGAGCAGATTGGAGAGTACGTATTAGTGTGTCGTGGGAATTTGCAAGTCAAGGTAAATATGCAACATTTTGGTACAGCTTTTCAGAGGGGAAAAGTGTGAACTGTCTTCTGGAAAGCTGGGGTTTTAACCCTTTATAACCCTCTGAGAGGAGGGCTTAACTAAGTCTGACCCGTGCCTCCAGCTGATGGGACCTGGATGGTGTTCCATGTGAGGATTACTCAGGAGTTTGCTCAAGGGGGACATAAGCTATTCCCAGGCCCAGCCAGCTTTGGGACTGAGGACCCAAACATGGGATCCACACTCAGATTCACTGCTTGGCAAGCCACTCTGCCTGGCTGCTTCATATCAAGCCCAAGGCTTTAAAATGGTGATAAAAACAAACAAACACAAACTTTGTGTTTTGAATCAGTCATTCGTAACGGCCCACATTTTGGGAAGGAATTTCATTCTCAGTGGGGTTCTCTCTTTGTGGTGAAAATGGAGTTAAATAAACACAACATTTGGGAGGAGCCAAAACCCACATCCAAAACTGAATGTGGCGGCTAGCTTCTCTCACTCTGTAAAGGGCTGATAGAAAACCTTGACCCTGCACTTCGAAGGATGTGAAGTCCAGAATCCATTTTTTTCATTTGGGGGTCCATATCTGTCTGGCTAATTATCCTGTCAGATGAAGCATGCAGATAAATGGCAAAGCGTCCCACAGTTTTGCTTTGAGAAAAACAATTTGTTTCCATGGCCTCTCTCTGAAACAGTACCAACCCTGTTTACATGACATGTACAGTTGAATCGAGGGACCCAGTTACTACACAATTTGCCAATGACCCAGTGACAACGCAGTTACAATGTGTAATGTGTGGAGGATCTAACCGTGTTGTAACCGTCTCATAACTAAAGTTCTGGACTGGCCTCAGGACTTTCGCTAAGGCTTTTACCCGAATAATGGGATATGCTAAAACCACGATTAGATCCAACCCACACTACGGACAGACATTGTCTCGTAAGTGGGTCAGGAGAAAAGAGTGAGAACAACATCCCGATTCATTTGTATTTGTACTGTTGACAGACCCATCGTTAAAATTAGTGAAGCTTCTTCAGAGATCAGGTGTTGTTTCTGTCATTAATAGATGCAGTAAATGTAGTAGTGGCTAGAGCACTGGATTGGGTCTCAGGAGATCTGGGTTCCATTTCTAGCTCTGCTGCTAGCTTGTTGAGTGACCTTGCAAGTCACTTTCTCTCTCCCCATGTCTCTGAAGCAAGTTTCCCTTTCTGTAGACTCGAGTAATGATGCCACCCTCCTGTATAAAGCCCTTTGAGATCTACTGATGAAACGCACTGTATAAGAGCAAGGATATATTATTATTATATCTTGACTTATTTTTCTCCCTAGGGGAAAGGAGACATGGTCACTTACTGGCTCGAAGGAAAGCAGAATATTACCATCCAGAAGGGAACTCCCAATACTAGAGCAACCACTCAAGACTCTGACAGCACCACATTTAGTCTGATTCCAGGAGTCTTGCCTTATGATCCTCTCTCAAGCCCAGCTTAAAGGATGTGGCTAGATGTTTGGTTATTTATCCCCCCTTGTTTTCAGGCTTTTAGATCTACCTGGCAAACCTCTCATGAGATCCTGAAGGGCCTGAGGTATTCGAAAGCTTCCATGACCATGCCACACCTAGAGGCAAAGCAAGAAGACAGATGCTGCTCCCCCTAGCCTGTCTGGATGTATGGACAGTCGTTAACCATATCGCTCTACCTTTCTCTGATGGGAACAACAATAAAAAAGTAAAACAAATGGCTGGCAACAATGAATGTTAGGTGAATAAGAAGTGAAGTGGATTCTTCTGTGTCACCAGCTATCCAGAGACAGGGATCAGACAGACAGCTGGACAGCTGTCGCTTTGGTTTTGTTGGGGAAAGCCTTGCAAACAGCTTTCATTATCAGACTTGGCACAAGCTGCAGGCTGGAGATGCCAGCATATTAACTCCTCTCGTGGAAAGGAGGAGAAAGGGTAGGCATTGCTATTTAGTGCCTTAGTGGTGATAAGCCTCATGGGATTAATTTGTTCAGTGTTTTGAAAGGAGGGACTGAAATATGGACTTTGCTAGAACTGAAGGCTGTGAGGGGAACAATGTGGCCTAGTGGATAGAGCATTGGACTAGAACTCAGGAAGTCTGGCTTCTCTTCTGGGCTCTGTCACTAGCTATCTGAGTGACTTGGGGCAAGTTAGTTTACCTGCCTCTGCCTCAGTTTCCCCATTTTGTAAAGTGCTTTGAGATCTAGGGATGAAAAGAGCTAGGCATTATAGAAATAGGAGAAAGAAAGTTTAAACAGTTCATGTCTAAGGACTGTTTTGGCTGCTATGGGAGCTCTCTGGAATACTGATTGACA
The DNA here is from genome assembly GCA_007922155.1 of Mesoclemmys tuberculata. Taxonomy (NCBI): domain Eukaryota; kingdom Metazoa; phylum Chordata; order Testudines; family Chelidae; genus Mesoclemmys; species Mesoclemmys tuberculata. The sequence goes on from ML675650.1 coordinate 13,261,607, forward strand.
CGCTTGGATTATGCTATGGATTAATTTTTCAAAGAGGAGTAACTCTTGAGTGTTACTGCAGTTTCATGGGGAAACAGAGCTGGTCTATTTTAGAAAAGTTTCACTGGTGTGACTAAATGCATTCAAAATCAAACTAGATACACCAGTGCAAAATCCTAAAGTAGATGTACCTAAACCCCGTAAATCAGTTTAGATTAATTGGATAATTTATTGACTCGTGTCCCCGGGTAATTAGCATATTCCTGTATTAAATATGTACTGTGTGATCACTGAGATTAAACTTAAAAGGTATTGTTGATACTGTCGTTTCTTGTTCAGTTGGAAAGCAATTTACCTCACTGAGTGAGATTACAATATAGTCTGAGTTAATTTTTTTTCAAAGTACGTTTTTCCATTTATCTAAACTTAAAATGTTTAATTTGTATATGTTGATAACGGGGCAGCACTCACCTCTCACAAATACCCTTTGGCCGAGTGCATGTGCTGCGCTTTCTCGCTGGGAGTCTTCAGCAACTCGTTCATCTGGCCGAGTCAGGGCCTTGTCCTGGTTGAGTTCCAGAAGCCAGCCAGGAGCTCCTTGTTTCTACCCCGGTCCCTGCCAGCAACTGCTCTGTCCAAGATCCTTCAGCCAGCCAGAAGCACATCTTAATTTCAATAACTGCCTGCGTCTGGTGTTGCCTCTCATTTTATATTGCCCTCCTGGGCCCTGATTGGCTATTTCCTGAAGCCTCTCTGAATGGCTGCTTCCCCCACAGCTACTCTAGGTTCTTGGAGGATTTCTCTACTGCTCCTTTCTGGAATGGGGTGTGATAGGACCTTGAGGCGTCCAGGTCACAATGTTCCAAATTTTATAAGATAAAGTATAGTATAACCACCAGTAATCTATACCTCCCAGTCAACCACAGCATAGTTACATCCTCTAACACATTGCATTCCTCTGTTGTTCAGCCAATGTCCCATTTATCTGAATCCTATGTATGTTCCTGAAACACTTTGATCTACACCATTGCATCATGCATTATACATTTTGCAGTACACTTTCACTGAATTAACGGTCATTTTTCAGACATGCTAAAAATTTGTATTAGAAGTAATGGAAAAGAAAAGATCACAGGCCTTTTAGGAAATGTGAATTTGTTACATTCACTCTATCCATTGTATGTTCCTTTGTAGAAAAGTTGCAATTCTTACTCACCTACTTTATACTAATGTAGACTGCTAGGATTAAAGGACATTAAAATGAACATATTTCTGATTCAAAGTTACTCTAATATAAGTCAGTGGTGTGAGCATTTTAGTTTTGTAAAATGTTTGTGTGACGCTGATGCTTAGGAAAATGGTATGACTGACAGCTGTGGCTAGTGACTGTATATCTTTGGGTTTAATCCAAACCCTAATGAAGTTAGTGGAAAGACTCCGGGTGACATCAGAGGGCTTTGGATTGGGCTGTTTACTGCAAAAGAACACCATGGACAACACCACTGTAAGCTTCCCTCTGTTGTTTTATCAATGTCTCTCCACCCTCTCCTGACTGGTCCGCCTCTGCAGTGGTATTCCAGAGCTCATTGAAATGTCTGCTGAGACTTCCAGAAAGTTTGAGTAGTGTCATCTGTTTTATTGTCACAATTGACAGGTCTCAAACCCACATGCAGAGGGTTCATAGAAACAACCGCACTCCAACCCTGCCCCCGGTAGCCTACTTACAGTGACTTACCTGGGACCCAAGAAGCGTAATCCCAGTGTGAGGCTCTGCCTCTGAGCTCAATTAGTGGCGTTACGGAGCAGTTGGCTGGCTCTACTTAAAGCAAACACAGGAACAGGCAGCTGTCTGAACAACTGGGCTCACCCTCTACCCCGCTTCCTACTCCCGCTGCTTGATTTCCAGGCATCACGACCCGGCTTGATTTATGGTTCCTGACCTTCAGTTGGTTTCCTGCCTTTGAGCCCCTAATACCCTGACTTGTCTTGTCTCTGGTTCCCAATTCATGGGTCTGGTCTCCAGTTTGTCTCCTGCTTCTCATCTTCCAATATCCTGACGCTTGATTCCTGTCTCGTGACTGCAGACTCTGGCTCCCGTGACTGCCCAAAACCCCATTGTGATATTCATGAATGCAGTGTTATATGAGCCCCACGTTTTTACTGGACCTTACATAGGACCCAGTCCTGCAGGGTGCAGAGCAATTAATGGAGCTGCTGAGCACTCAAACCAAATTAATTAGATAGCAGCATCATGCTTTGGGATGATGTGGTTGAAAACATTATATTCAGCATTGTACAAAATTGCTGAAAATCACACTATAAACTCACAGAGCTCTGCTCCTGGAAACACTCGTACACTTGGGTAGCTTCACACACATGAAGTAGCTCTATATAGGATTGGTTATAAAAATGGACAGTTTCCGCACAAAAAACGTAAACAAAAAGAAGTTTTGTATTGCTTAAAGTCACCTTTCCATTGCAAACCACACAAACCTTTTCAACCCACTCTATTTCCATTGAGTTAAATAGGGCAGTACGCATGAGTAAAGTGACTGCAAGAAAAACTTAGGCTAGTTCTATTATATCTTTCACCAAACAGATAATCCAGATAACATCTCCTGTGCGAGATGATTCCCACCTCCAAAAAGTATAGCCATCGGGCTTGATCTGGCTCCCACTGAAGTCAATGGCTAAAGTCCCACTGGCTGTAGTGGTGCAGCCAGGTCTGATGAGAGGAAGATAAAAGGGGGACATTGTATCAGGCCCCAAGCTCAGGGAGCCCCTCAAAATGTCTGTAACTGGGGTGAAATGGGAGGGGCGTAGGGCCCAGGGAACATGATGTACCAGGGCCTCAATTTTCTCTTAAAGGCCCTGGATGCAGGATGGAGTCCAAGGTGTCCCATCAGAACTCAAATTACCAACCAAGCACCCTGATATGAGACACTGTAAAACTCTGAAGAGCTACGCGCTCTCAGGTGACACAGATCTGTGGACAATTAGCTGGTGTGGCCAACGTGCTTGTGTAAAAAGGGTACACAATAGATGTTACACTTATATATATATTACATACATACAATTGATGATATTTTCCTCCTCTTACTTAGAATATCCATCCCATATTTAAATTTGAAAGCAGATGGCTAGTGAGCATTTCCAGTGACAGGGCCTGACCCTGAGCAGGGCGCAGTACCTCCTGTGGCGTGCTGAGCACCCTTAACACACTCTCCCAGGTGGGAAGTGAAGTGGCTCCATTGTTACTGGGGCTCTCAGCCCTTCCCAGGATTGGGTCCTCAGTGTCTGCAGTGATAGAAAAATAGTACATGTGGATAGCAATAATACCGCTCTGGTTTTATGGAATGTTGATTTTATTTTATATATATATATATATATTCTGATTATTTTTATTACAATACAGGCTGGCTATGTATGGAGAATGATGCACGCAGGCATCAGAAATAAATAGCAGGAAACAGCAGAAAAAGAATTACAGAATGATTTAAAGTTGACCTAAACTGTCTGACTGCTGCAGAGTGGATGAAAGAGTCAAATTATAAAATAATTGCCAATGTTGTAAATTGTTTTGGCAAGTCAATTTTCCACATTTAGAAGTTCCCAGCATTTATTCAGGCAAACTGTTAACATTGGGGAAATGTACTTTCTTTCTTGAAACAGAGCACCCACCTCCTACCAAAGACTCGGTAGCAACTACCTCATGATGAATGTAGTGTTGATATTTTCTATCGGTACTACTGGGCCAACGATAAGCTCATGGAACATGAAGGTAGACCTCCTCTGCAAATCAGGACAATGAAGCAGCTGTTCAGGAGGAAGGAACCGAGTGTCAAGAGCTTCCCAACCAATCTGGGAAGCTTAACAGAGCCGGTCTGAACCAGATTGTGCAGCAAGAGCCTGCTCCTGCTCCTATACAATTCAATGGCAATACTCCCATTGGCTTCAGTGACGCAGGACTGCCCCCAGTTCTTTGTGGATAACTGCTGAGACAGGAATCAGCGGGATCTGCATACATGGACAGCCATACGGTCAGATCTGTGGTGCTAGGCAGATCACTCACTCACTCTCTCCCTCCGCAATAACTTCCTGGTCACTAATAGTCCTTGTCTCAGAAATGCCATCTTATAAAAACCTTTTTCCCAGCATGCCTTTCCAGGGGGGTGGGGTGTCCTTTACATCTGGCAGAGCTGAGGACTGGCAGTCCAGTGGTTCTTTTATAAATAGCTGCTTCATTCCTTCCAGCTAGCTAAGTACCCTTACCTCCTATGTTTTCCCTCTCTTTTCTCTGGCCTGTACTGACACCCCTGGCATGATCTTTGATCCCTAGATTTAAAACAAATATTCAAATGCACTTTTGCTCCTCAAAGTTAGGAATCAATCCTCTGAAAATTTGAAATGGCTGTGTGAATTTGGGGCTCGTAGAAGCTGCTGGTTTGAAAGCCCTGAGTGCCCAAGTCCTTCGTAAAGCCAGAAGACTATAGCAGAAGGAGAATCAGTGCAAGTTGTTACTGCATCAGTTGAGTAACGATGCACAAGTTGGCTTAGGGCCTGATCCTGAGAGGTGCCGAGCACCCCCAATTTCTGTTTAATTAAATGAGAGTAAGGAAGAGGCACATGCTCTCTGCAGATCAGATGCGCACTTCACACTGACTCTGCGATGGATTAACCCTTTCTGCCACCCTGGGACTAGATGAAAAATGCAGCCTGCCCCCGCCCATTCCATCCAACAGTGAGAAGACAGGCTTTGAAGACAGGCTTTGCCAGCCCAGAAAGGCAATGCAGTGATGCTGCTGAATCTGGCAAAGAGCTAGAATATATACCCAAGAATACACAAAGTGGAGTAGGACTCAATGAAAATAGAAAAAATGATGAAACTGTGTATCCCTTTCGCTCTTTTCGTTTAGTGGTTGGGTGATGTCTCTGGCTTACACTTGCTCCAGGGTTTTGGCCCACCTGGACTGTACTATAAAGGCCTGATTTTCTCGCTCAGTTCCCATTCAGGCCCCTAAACGATATGGCAGATTTTCCAAACCCCTCAGCAGCTGCTGGTGTTCTCAGTGGGGCTGTGTGGGGATTGGTTTTCAGGGGGACTGCTGGGTGCTAAGCAGTTTAGAAAAGCTTGGCCCACTGAAGAAAACAAGAGTCTTGCCACTGACTTCAGACAGGCTAGTATTTCATCACTGATTATAACGGTATAGTCCTGCAGCCTTTAAATTCCACATGCCCTGCAGGAGAGAGCCTGCCAGACAAGCTGTGTGCTGTTGAATAACTTTTGAATTCCTTTCGTAAAGGACAGGAGGGTTCTAAAGCTCCAGGAGTTTTGAGATGGACCTTAGCTGCAAGGTTTGGTTCTGGATGTGGATTTAAACTTCCCCAACTTTTGGGAGAGTTCAGACCTGGGAGGGCAGAGAAGGGGTGTTAATTGAGCCCACCTCTAATGAATATGTCACTGTATTACATCATATGGCCCTGATCTTACAAACAGATGCACCAGTGTAGACCCTTATTCTTGTATGGAGCATTCCTGAGGTCAGTGGGACCCCACATGGCCATAAAGGTCTGCGAGTGCATCTGTTAGCAGAATCACGGTCAATACCCATAACCTTCAGAGACTGCTCCTTAGTGTGTTACCTTCTATGCATTATAACAATAAAGGGAACCAGAATCAACCTGGCTGGTAAAGGAACTGTAATTCTGTCTCCTTTGCATTCTAGGGGCTGACAGACTCAGGGTGACCCTCAGGCATAAATAGATAAACCATTGCCTCATAATATCATAAATGAACCCTGGACTGGGTTGTCATACTCAGTAAAAATGGATGCAGAATGCAAGAGCCTCCGGGTCTGGTAATCCCATGGGAAAGGCAAGTAACAAACAGCAACGTGACATATAGTTGTCCCCATGGGAGCTCCATGCACAGTGCTTGCAGATTAGAATCAGATTAGAAATATGAGGCACACAGCTAAAGCCGCACACAAGGAGTTGGGACACTACTTGCTAAAAACAGTCCTATTACATTTTATAGAAAATAAAGTCTTTTAATAGCCCTGATGTTAGCAACTTGCAGAAACCCTTTTGCAGCTGGGAGGGCAAAGCTGGATCATTTCAGGACGATGGTTTCTACCAACACCATGCAGCTCAAGCTTAGCAACAAGGCGTGGAGAAGACTTCAATGATTATTGAAGGGGCTCGGCACCTAGCAAATGGTGCTCGGTACCTCATAAAATCTGTCCTCTAACGAGGTTGGGTTATGGCCACTTTGAAAATCAGACCCAAAGTGACTTAATTTCTAATCATCATTTATCTATTAATTTTTAGTGTTAGTTATTATTAGTGATTAAAATGTCCAGAGGTGCATTGCTGTGAACAATGCTTCACACCCATGTAAAACACAAAGTCGGAGTGTAAAACACTCGGAGGAGTGACAGTCTAAACCAGAGTGATGGTTTAATATCACCGTCTAAATTAGCTTGATGATTTAGGGACAGATTCTGGCCCCTTGACATTGAGTTGCCCCTTATTCTGCGAATAGTCATCTAGAAATCAGTGGGGCTGTTCACAAAGTAAGGTGCCACTCAACAAGAGTAAAGTGTCAGAAACTAGCCCTTGATGTAATACGACAAATTAGACTGCTGATAACAAAGACATGGGATGAGAAAAGGAGAAGAAATTATATTAACACAAAAAAAGGGGAGGGGGGAGAAGGGGAGTGCCACTGAGACGCTATCACATTTCTATAGTACTCAGATCAGTTATATGGCCCCCTTACTGAGCAGAACTGAGCACTGCATCACTGATGTCAGCTAGGAGTGGAGGACATTTAGCACTTATCAGGATCAGGCCACACGTGGTTTTGTTTCCTGTTTGCTTTCGAAACACTGATGAGGTGACGATGCAATTACATTTGATCAGGGACCAGAAAATGAATAGAGGTCTACGGCTGCCGAGAATGTTGTCTATTAAAGATACAGCACGGAATTTTTGTTTGTTTGTTTCTTTTTGTAATGTACTCTGTGTCGTTAAAAATGTTATTTTATAACAAACAAACAAAATACAATAAAATAAAGCAACACTTCAAACTATGTAATGAATACAGTTGAGTTGTGCATCACTTTGGCATTACTTCAGAAAAAATACCCCTCCGTACAGAAGTTTATGGCAAATGCTACACTTAAAACTATATTTTATAAATCTGAGAAATCTGTCTTAAGTGCTTTGTCACCTGCTTGCTACAAAAACAATTTAATGCCCTGATCCTACACCATTGAATCAATGGAAGCTTTGCTGTTGACATCAATAGGCTTGGGATTCAGCCCTCATAACTGAAGAACATTGCAGTTATGGTCACTGCTTTGACCAAAATCAAGGATGAAAGTGGAATTTTAACCCTGGAAGGCTGGATGGTTTATTGAGCCTGCCATGACATAGAGAGACTCACCACCAAGTCATGAGTTTGAATCACACCCAGGTTTGTAGTTACCATGAGTCAAATTCAGCCCTGGGATGAGCGAGAACAACTTAATTAAAATAATTGGAATTGCTCCTCTTTACTCCAAAGTCAAAGCTGATCATACAGGTTGTAATCATAATATGGCTGCTTGGTAGATAAATGTCCAGATTTCAAATACACTCACCAGCCAAACTGTGCTAACTGACCATCTCAACAGAGAGACCAAGAACTAAATGGCCACAGAGCTTAAACAACTCTCTTGTCCTTAGAGTGAGAGGGTGCAGATCAGGGTCAAGCCACATGCTCAGCCTTGCTACTGCTTATGCTCTGCTTGTCTCGTGGGTAGACAGAAGACTTAAATCTCCAGGATTATCAATTTGGCACTTTTCATGGACACTAAGGGCCTGAACCAAAGCTCACCAAAGTCAGTGGAAAGGGTCCCAGTCAATCCAAGATCTTTGGAGCAGATCCTAGAGACACTTTTTTTTTTAAATGGCCAAATTCATCCCTGCTTTCACTCTCTTCCATTCATTAAGGGCAATACTGATCATGGGAAAAGGAAAGATTCTTAAGTAGAGAGGTTTCGGAGAAGGTTTATCCATACTCCTTTGGCTTCAAATTCCTCTTTGTGCTTATGTGAAATTACCTATAAATACTGTTTAAACATGAAAACTTAGTACGTAAATACTGGCCCCACGGACCTCAGTGGAGCCAGGATTCCACCTTTAATCCTCACTGTTTTCAACTTTCAATTTTTTTAAACTGAAAAAAATTTGCCATAAAAATCTGCTTTCATTTAAAAAAAAAAAAAGCAAAACCCTAAGGTCTAACAGTAAGAATGGAATATAGTGCATGCCTAAGAATTGCTTGATTGCATTGCATATTATACCATTGGAATGCCATTTGCCACTAGAATGTATTGCTTTGCCTTATGAGAGTCTTTTCTATTACTTTTAAAAATGTGTGGCTTGGCAGACAGCATTTAAAGCCTAAGCAAAAAAACATTCAACCCCACTCTTCCTACATTATTTACAGAACTGTCCTAATCTGTGCTCTGCATAGGTGACCTCTTTGCTACCAAACACAATGCAAGGGGTTCTTTCCATTGTACTCTCTATAGTCCTGACTGAGTCAAGACTTATCTGCAAGGTTGCCTTTCTGCCCAGGGGCCTGATCTGAAGTGGTGCTAAGCACCTCTTGCGCTATCTTGAGTAGCCTCAACTCCTACCGATGGGTGCTGAAGGCACTCAGAAGGCCTTTTCTGCATCGTTGGAGTCAGATGGATGAGTTATTGACTTCAATGGAAGCAGGATCTGGTTTTCAGCATCTCCCAGGAGCTGCTCAGCACCATGCAGGATCCGGCCCTATATTCTGTTGTGCTGATTAAGCTCTCTTGAGCTATTCTTGGTGACAAACCCTGGAGTGTCTTTGTCCAGGGCTGGAAGCTGGACATTTGCATTTGAGGGTTTCCTCTCTCTGTGGGACTCATTTCCTGTGATGGCCCACAAAAGCTTGAGTTTTGCAAATAGGAGGACATACCTATAGTAGTCCCTGAACTACACACCATGGCAGCAACACCTATGGTATATTAACTGGTTGTCCTTGACTGAGCCTAACCTGCATTTGTTTTAACAGCACCTTGATGCCACAGCAATGGGCACTGTGTGAACAATCAGTACATAACCACATAAATAAAACGAACAGTTAAGTTGAGTGCACCAGAGAGAAGCAGCGAATGCCCAGGTCTCCCTTTAGCGATCTCCTTTGAGCTGACTGTCTGTAACAATTTGAAAGCAGTTTCCAAATGGATAGACCCTCCGGAGGTTTCCCTTTATTTTCCAAATAATTGCACAGACATAATGATGAGCTGTTCAGCTTGCAAGCTCTCAGTGGAAAATTCCACAGCAGTTTCTGCAGAATATTCCCAGGCTCCTGTTAGCCAGGGGTAGCTTCTTTTTACACTGGTGTTCAATAAATCCGTCTGGTTGATTAAAAATAACTAAAGCAAGAACTGTTATTAAGAGGTTGAACAGGAGAGGCTTTTCAAAACTGTGTTGAGGATTTAGTTACAGAAATCCAGGCTCTCTCTGTGAAATACTAACAAATTATTCTATGGTTTTTTTTTCTAATAGGTTAACCCTTAGATTGACTGTACATATTACATATATATTATATAGTATCTATACTATGGTAATATACATGTGAGATTATGTATAATCTGTTGTACATTTACATAATTTCTATTATATATATGTGTGTGCAGTCTCTAGGCTCTGAAAGGTTAACCACTATGTTTTCTCATCACTCAAGTCATGGTTCCAGTATTATACATCTGTGATCAGTGAACTGGTTAACAAAGCATACAGCATGGCTGTGGAAAAATCCTGCCAACCACATTTCTCTAGTCTCCCCATTTTAAAAATGACTTTCATAATATTGAATAAAATGTCATGATTCAAGATTCCTGGATAAACATCTGGAGTTTTTGTAAAGGCATGTAAAGATGACACTTCCCTAAGAGCCTGTCTGTTGATTTCAGTGGGAATTTGATCAGGTCCTAAATCTCCACATGATTTTGAGGTTCTTGCATATATATATATATATATACACAAACACATATATATATATAAAATCGCAAATCAAGTGACTGCTGCTGCTAAGTCTCTGTAATGATTTTATCACTACCATGTTGTAATTTCCTTATAAAGTACAGCTGTAAGTGCCAAACATATTAGAAAGACTTTGGTGGTTTCTTTAACAAATGAGACTGAAGCAAAATAGCCTAACATTTGTACCTTTGAAATGATTGCTGATAGATTTGCTTTTGAAAATTCTCTCTATCCTATTCCCCTTCCTGGGCTCAGGATGCTAGCAGGGTAAAAGCCTACAGTTTTGCTCTTGGATTTCCTAAAACAGGGTCATGTAAAACCTAATAAAAGCAGAAAACTGAAGTCAGACTTTGGCTTCCTGATTTTGTCTGCCTGAATGATTGAACTGAAAAGCTGTGCTAACTGCTTAACATCAGGCAGTCAATTAATTTAACTGCATATTGACATCTATCAGTTCCTTCAGAAATAAAGGAAGTGGCACTATTCAAAATAGCCACTCATCCATACTGCATGTTATTTCATTCAGCCAGCTCCAGACTTTTGACTCTTGCCTTGATTTTAGCTGACAGTGAGTGCTTTCATCTTGCCAGCTTGCCTAGGAGCTGGAGAGTGGGGAAAGGGGGTGTTTGGACAAAATATTCAGCACTGACATTTAAAAAAAGAAATCGAAATTGACTTCCACAAAGAGGAAGGCGTTCTTAGCCTTAAACATGCTGATTTACTTACAGAAAGTATTTCAGGCACAAAAGGTTTGAGCATCAGTCACATAGCAGGTTCGATTTGTAACAGTATGAGGAATGTCCCATGCAGTGCAATCAGCTACTTTTCCCTATTAAGAGCTGAAAACGTAGGGTTTGTAGAAATACACAGATATATAAAATGGGCATCATTCAAACTATAGTCTCATGGTCCGAGCTGACTCCAGTAGGGTTTATATAACAACAGTATCTGTCGTAAGGGCTGTTCTCCTTGTAGGAGCAGACAATGATACTGTCTTTTGGAGCAACAAAAATGTTGTCCTCTGTGTCAGGGCGGGCAACGCTGTCCCAGGGCGGAGAAGACCTCTTCTCCTCTAAGGCACTGTACGTGGGGTCATCTCCCACGAACACGTTCCCGGGCATCTCCGGGTAGCAGGTCTCCAGGTATCTCAGCATCTCCTCCTGGTCCACCCTTTTGATGAGGCTCTTGCATTCCCCCATGGTGGTGGCGGTGGTGATGGTGGTGCAGACGGACACAGAGTCCTCTCCTTTCAGCACTTTCCTGTCCTTCAGGTACGCCTTCTTGGCGAGCTCATCGCAGCTGCCTTTGCCCGACTCGAGATCCGAGGGCGTCCTCAGCAGCTCCACGACCTCCTTGTCTTTCGCCTTTTTGCGGCAGGGGCGCTTGTTGTCAGGCCATTTGGTGCATCCGTCCGTTTTCCTCGTGAGTGCAATGGCAGCGATGCCAGGCAAGCAAATAGCCGGTCCTATCGCCAGGAGGGGGATGTCCCCCAGGGTCTCCCCTTTCATCCCAGAGACGGTGAACATGAAGCCAAAAACGAGGAAGACGCTGACCAAAGCCACCACCAGCCCCGTCCGAGGGTTAATGTCGTCTGGTCTCATGGCTCACACCATCCAGCCCCGCTCTCCTTCAGAGCCAGTGCAAAGCCGAGCAGGCTCGGGAGCGTCCCTCTGGAAGGGACTCGCTGCAATGAACGCACAGGTCAAAAGTTTCCAGGAAAACACACGCAGATCGTGGAGGTGCCTTCCTGCTCCTCCGGCCTCTGCCTTCCCGGGAGAAATGGGTCCAGGGGGGATCCCAGGGCCGTTCCCCTCCCAATACCCCAGGCTTCTGCTTGGCAGGGCTGGCTTTCCCGGCTCTGGCTGCTGCACCGGCTGTAATCTTACCCGCGCAGCCCCGTGGGGCCCCGGGCCGCTCTTGTGGCTCCTAGGCCGGATCCGCCAAGAGGGAGCTGCGCGGAGGGCAGTCGTAGGGCACCGCAGCCGGAGCAGCGCGGGAGCGCCGGGGCCGGTGTGCGGGCGTGGCACAGACGGAGGGGGCTGGACTTCGCTCCTGGAGAGCCAGAGGGACTCCAGGCGTCCGGCCGGCGAGAGGAGAGCCCCGAGGCGGGCTCCGGGGCCAGCGAGAAGGGCCGGGGGGAGCTCCCGTCGCGGGGGCTTCACAGCCGGGGGGAGCCTCCATCCGCCGGGCTTGGCCCGACTCCGGCAGCGGCTCCTGCCGCCCCGCTCCGCGCCGGCGCACCCGCGGGGGCCGAGCGGACGGGCGCGACCCCTGCAGCCGGCTCGCTCGCCCGGCGCGCGGAGCCCGTGTGTGGACGGGCGGGGCCGTGCTAAGGCGTCCCGTGCAAACCAGGCGCGCGCCCGCCCAGCGGCCGGAGCGGGGAGGGAGCCGGGGGGGGGCGCCCCGCCACGGAGCCGGTGCAAAGGCAGGGGTCCGGCTGGCTCGGCGCCCGAAGGGCTGAGCAGCCGAGCCCCGCGGGACGGGGCTGTGCACCCCTCCCTCCAGTCCCGCAGCCCCTGTGTAGCGCGACCCCCGCCCACACAGACAGGTGGGGAGCGGCCTTTGCTCCCCCGGGCGATGGACGGTCCCCCCCGCCCCGGCTTCACGCCTGTGCCAAGGGGCGTCCGAGACCGCAGGGCAGGGCGAGAGCGGCGCCCCGCAGCCGCACAAAGCCCTGCTCCGGCTCCGCCAGCCGGGCTGGCCCCGGGGCACGCTTCGCCTTCACAGCCACTCGCTGGCGGGGCTCTGCAGGACTGCCCGGTGGGGCAGGGCATCGGCCAGGGCCATGGGCCAGGAGCCCCCCCAGGCCAGCCCTTCGCTAACTCCTCTCACGGGGCTGGTGGGGCCCAATGCCGCCGTCCTTACTTCGGCAGGACTGCCCTGGGCCTCCCCGTCCTCTCGTGCACTGGTGGGCACAGCTCTGTCAAGGGGCCTGGACTGGCGCGGGAGCATGAGTACCGACCTAGGGCAGAGTCTTAAGAAGCAGGCACACCTCCCAAACTGGCCAGGAGTTCTAATGCACCAGCCAAATATCACCCGTGAACTCCTCAGGCATTACAGCTGCCTCAACAGTGAGACACAGACAGGCCCCTGGGGTACTCCGATCCATCTTGCCCCCCAGGTAAGCCTACCTTTGGGATAGTTGGTCCTTTACACCCAAAATCACAACCATATTGAGGTTACTTCCAGTCCCAGGGGTCCAGTCATTTACCCCAGGTCCATTGCACCTTAGACAATGCTAGTAGCCCATCCTATAATAAACTAGCTAAAGTTTTATTAACTTGGAAAAAAGAGTGATTTACAAGGTTAAATCAGGTAACACACATGCACGAGTTACATTCTTCCAAAAGGTAAGAGAAGTCGTGGTAATAAACAAGCTCTATATGTCCTTTAGGGCTAACCCAGGCCACGCACTGGGGATCTTTTGCATCTCAGAATCCAAGCTGCATAAAGATGCTTTTTCTTCTGGTCAGGGATTTTTATTCCCTTCCCCAGAGTTCAAGATGATGGGATGAGTTTACATGCATGTCTCCTCTTCCTGGGTATAGGGGGGGAACAATCACCAAAATCTGATGTTCCACAACAGCTTGTCTAGTGTGTATGAGCCTTCTTTTGTTGGGCAGGAGATAACACCTCCTGTGCTAAACTAGTATTTCACCCTTAGGAACACTTCTCTCCTGAGTGTCGGTGAGTTCCTCAGTTATCCGAGCTTTCCAATACAAACCCTTAATATCATCTTATAACATGGGATACAGACATCATGTGTGATTAATGCATGCAGCAATTTACAAGCCTTTCATAAAGTCTAAACATTTTATGACTAATACCTATTTTACCAGTACAAACACACAGGTGAGCCAGACTGGTTTCTAGCTATGCATTTTTCAGTGTTCAGTTGAGGCCTAGAGGCCTTGGCATGAGCTAGCACATGATCTGCCAGCATCACAACTTCCACCCTGCAAGCCCCTGGCTGGACATACTTTCTCCCCCCTCCCGCTAGGCAAACCTTCCCTGCCCCCGTCCCCTGCAAACCTCCGACAGGACATCCCTCCTTTCCTGCATATACCCTCCCCCTCTCTCCCACAATATAACCACCATAAAGATGCTACTGGCACAGCAGCACCCAGTTTGCATGCGCTGGGAGCACAGTGGTGCTATGACGTGTGATTTTGCAGAAGCACACAACATTGGCTGAACGCTGAGCCCACGACAGTCAGAGGCTTGCCGTGGTGGTCAATGGCAGCAGTTATTGGGTCTGAAAAGCCCACCCAGCATTCTGCTTATTTAACATTTACATGACAGTGGCACCTGGAGGCTTCAACAGGGTTGGAGCCCCATTGGGCTAGGAGCTGTACAACATGTAGGTGACAGTGTCTTCCTCAAAGAGTCTGCCCTTTAAAAACAAGATATAATAGGTGGATGAGACAAACAAGTACGTGGGGTGGGGAGGGCAGGATAAAACAAAATAATAGGCTGTTCTGACACAGACAAGCTTGTGGGCTCTGTTCTTAACGATGCTGCAAGAGTGATCACAGCTCACCCCCTGCCCAGCCATGATTAGATGGCAGTCTTCTCAATGTCTGTGACACAGGTCGGTTTTAAGGAGGGCCATAAAGTGAGTAGCTTTGTGAATAGCGACTCTCTGGTGTGCATGGCGCAGCATAGGAGAATGCATAAAAGCGCTTGTGAGAAAAGTGGACAAATGGGAGGTTAAGCCTGGTGTTACTGGCAGACCAAAGGTTGGCAGTGCTAATCTAATAGGATAGATAGCACAGGCCTAAACCGTGGATGTCTTTGAAGGCTAGGACAAGAAGTTTGCGTGTGATGCGTTAGAAGACGGGGAGTCAGTGGCTAGACTTGAAGGGGGGCTAACAATCAACATAGAAGGGAGGGAGATGGTGGTTAGCAGCAGCATTTTGAATGGAGTTGACGAGGACAAATGTTCAGGTATCCAGGTCAGGCAAGATGTATTCAAAACGCAAGATGATTTGATTTTACACGTTGTGGGTCGAATAGAAAGGAAGGAGATGTTGTGTATGATACAAAATTTAGATACTACCTGGATATCATGCAGACAAAGCTCAGATTGTAAGCTTGTGTGAAACATAAATTCACAATAAATCACAAAATTCTCCCGAGTGGTTTGTGCCGGTTGAAGTGGTTCATTATCATACCTGACTTGATTAGGGCCCTGTCCTGCTCCCATTCAACTAACTGGGATCCTTGCTGTACACTCCAATGAAAGTAGGTCAACCGATGGCAGCTTTTAACAAATCCAGCACCCAAAAGTGTGACCCCAGGTTTTGCTGATATGTGAAAAAGACCCAGACTAGGAATGCCCACCAAAATTAACACAGGAAGAAGTTTGATGTTATGGTTGGGCAGGTGTGGGAGAAGGCGTGGTGTGTAGGTGGTATAAAGTTTTCCACAATTTAGTTCAACACCTCAACACTTATTTTATAGTAAAGAATGGAACAGAAGATGCATCAACCATTCCTGTTTGCCCTTTTTCAAAATACAAAAATAAGGGGATATTCAATTAAATTAAAGGGCAACATTTAAAACTGAGAAAAGGAAATACTTTTTGTATACAATGCACCATTAACCTGTGGAACTCATTGCCACAAGGTGCTGCTGAAGCCAAGAATTTAGCAAGCTTAAAAGAAGATTAGATACTTGTGTAGATAATGAGAGCATCCACAGATACATAAGATAGGGTCAACACCAGTGGAGTGAAGAATCAGGACAACTGAGTCCTTTTTTTTTTTTTAAAAAAATGGTTATGATCTATCAAACTCTAAAGTAAAATTCCAACAATTTAAAATCATAGCAATAATTTTCTGTGCTCAGTTGAGATTGAAATGTCCTGACAAAGTGTGAATGAGGGTAGGAATTCAATGCATAATATTTGGCCATGTTTTAACTTTGGAAATTCTTGGTCAAATGTTATAGAACTTTCATGGATGGGCTCATAAGCTACTAGATGAGCCAAAGCTATATTTACTATATGATTATTTTTCAGTATAAGGAACTACAAACATTTTTTTTAAAATACAGTTCATTTTGGCATTGTCTGTGCAAAGATATTAAATCCTTAGGAGGCGGGAAAGTTTGTGTGTCCCCTTTTTAAAACGCTAATGTACTCATATCGCAGCCATTGCTTCATGTGAATATCTTCGTTATAAGGTTGATGCAGCAGAAGAATTTCATATGACATGAGAAGAACTTTTCTCTTATCTAAAGGGAAACATGGGCGTGCAAGTGAGAGGCTCATGAGATCTCTAAGGAGATGTTGCAGTGGTAAACTCATGCAGTGATCCAGGACTTTGTTTCTCATCGAGTGCAAGTCCAGAATGAACCATTATGAACATCTAGTCTGACCTGACAGGTCATGGAACCTCACTTGTTAGTTCTGACAGCAAGCTGGTAACTTCGGGCTGAGCTAGACCATGTTTTTTCAGAAGACATCAGTCTTCAGACATAGACTTCAAATGCTGGGGAATCGACCCTGTACCAATGTACATTAATTTTCACTTCTGCCACCAGGACTTTCACCTCTGGTGCTGTAAACGACAGCCCAACCCCTTAGGCTACATTTTAGTGAAGCACAAATTTGTTACTTGTTTGTATCCTATGCTATTTCTCACCTAGAGCTTTTCCTTCATCATTAAAACCAACAGAGACATGTAAAAAACAAAATTAAAAAAGGTTCAGCAAGATGCTTAAGCACATGCAAGCAGTCCCACTGACTTGAGGCCATTGCATTATGTATGGAGCAGTATTATAGGTAATATATATATTGAGTGGCTGTTAAGATTTGACGGTTGCTAGTTTCCAGATCTGAAAGCACCTAACGTAGAAAATACTAAAACAAAGAAAAACAAAATTATCTGTGAATGACAACTTGGCCATGATCCCATCCTATCTACCCACTCTGCTGGGATTCTTAAAGAGGGAAAAGTGAAAAACTGCATCAGAGGAGCCGAAGACATTGCAGAAATCCAGGCACTATTAGTGATCTCAGCAAAACAATGTTACCAAAATACTGCAAGAACTGCAGAGGATGTCAGAAGATGAAATAAACAAAATTGATCCTTCAAATTTAAGGGACGGGGTTAGTGAGATGGAAAAGAGAACAGCCACTTTACAGGACAAGGATGCTTTTAGCAGAAAAAATGCTTATAGAAAGTGTCAGTACAAAGGTGGAACTAAACAGGACAAATTTAATCCAGAAAACAGTTCAAAAAAGGGACAATAGCATAAAGATCATAGACTTCCCAGAAGGAGTAGAGAGGGAAATCCAAAAGATTGTTCAGAACCCCTGATCAAATTGCTAAATTTATCCACAAAATTTTAACCTAGAAATTGATCTCTTCCACACCAATGAACTGCCATTGAGATTGTTTATTAAGTTACTCTCTGGTTTACACCTAAGAAGAAAAGTAAGCTCTTTGGGGCAGGGACTGTCCTTTTGTTCTGTGTTTGTGCAGCACGAGGACATTGGGGTCCCATACCATTACAGGAGCTTGTAGGCCTGCAGAACAAATAAACAACAATCAATTATTATTAGGGGAAGCCACAGGAAAACACAAAAACTGGATATTACAGCAATAAAAGTTCATACTTCAGACTGTAATCGTGTCAGCTTTTCCCGGCTAAATAGGGTTGGACTGCGCCTGTGCTTGGAAGACAGATGTCCAGAGAAAACCCAGAGTTTGCAGGAAGCGGTATTGGTGGTTCAGTGAAGCAGTGTCCCAGCATGCCATTAGAAGAACATTGCTTTTGGAGAAATAAAACTAAGTCTTGATGCTTGCAGTCATGAAAGACCACCTAGATATTTTGCACAAGTAGGGATATTAGTCCTTGCGTTCTAAATTCCAGCTTGGGTTACTACTTTTGGCCTCCCTCTGTAAATTCCCTATGTAGATTGCACTGGTTACAGTGTCCTTTGCTTTCTGTTCTAAGCTGTTGCATAAAGTTGCTCTTAGTCAATTGTTGTGTTTTACCCTATTGTTGGCTGCACTTCATTACTGAATGAAGTAATTTTTGTTTGTAAAACCGCTGAGGATCATTCACGATGAAAGGCACTATAGAAATGTCAGAAGTGACAACTTCTCACAGCAGTAGCATGGAAACTGGCAAACTGCAAATTCAATTTAAAGATGTAAATAGCTAATTCAAACACCACTGGCTATGTGACAAAGCTCTTCATCTACCTGAGTGGATCCAGCACTTCCTTCTAGCCATAGGTCACGGAACTGCTTCACCCTTTAGTGTTCTTCCACCCTCTAGTGGCAGGGGAGGATAATACAACCTCTCTAAGATGGCTGCTCCCTGCTGGCTGGCTCCAAGTCCACTCTCTGGTTCTCACAGGGCCCTTGCCTCTCTGCTGGGGCTCTTGCCCCTCCAGTGAATGGCTGGTAGGGAGTGGGGGGGACCCAGTGCCACCCTGACTCCGGGCCCCAACAAGTAGCAGCCTCACGCTGTGACTTCAGGAAAGCTGCTCGCTTCCCTGGGTTGCTTCCCCATGCCCCTTACTTAATGTCCATACCCTGCTCGGACAGGGCCCTTCCTGGCCTCCTTGCAGGGGAGGCTCTTGACCTCTGACAGCCCCACTGGGCATGGTAGTGCTGAACCAAATATTCAGTTCAATCTTCCCCTTCTGGCAGGGTCTTTGCCCTCAGACCTCCAGGCCTGGGAAAGGTCCTTTGCCCTCTTCAGGCAGGGTTTTTCCCTCCCTCAATTTGTACCTGCAGGGTTCTCTTCTACCAGCGTTCTGCACCTTCTCCTAAACCCTCCTGACTCTTGACAACCTCTTGCCTGCTCACACACTCTGGTAGCTCACCCCACTCACACAACTCCAACCCCACCCTTTCTCGGAGGGGAGGCTTTTAACAAGTCCTAGGTGGGGCCTTGAATGGCTCCAAGTGTGTTAATTAACCTGGAGTGACCCCTGCTCAGCTACCAGGGAAAAGGGACTTGCCGAGCCTGATATATTGGCCTTCTAGCACTCTCCGGTAACTATCTAGTCTGACTCTGTCCCAGCTATTACAGCTCGTTTGCTGATATTCTTTTCCTGGGTGTGCATAACTTCTGTGAGTGTCCTCTCCATTTGAATCCATCTGTAAAATTAACATCTTCTGTAAGATATGCCAAAGGTGATCCACTGTGGCAGGCTGCCAACTTTCCCCTCATGGGTCTCCCACTTTACCTCTGACTCATGCAGACAGGATGCCCCCAGCTACCTCCTCTCCCCGACTGTAGCGGAGCTCTGTCTCCTGACCAGGAGAGAACCTTCTCCTGCTGCTGCCCCAGACCTTTGGGCAGCTTTGCCTGCATGTGTTCCTTCACCCTCCTTTAGGGAAGGCCGGGTTTAAATACCCTTGGCCCCACCCTTCATTGGGTCCAGGTGCTGTTAATTGCCCTGCTGTGTTTTTCCCTCTGTCTGCCAGGCAGAGGGGTTTTAAACCTTTCAGGCCCTCATACTGGCGCTGGCACATCTTTTTCGAGCCATCCGGCCTGACTTCATCACGCCACCTAAACTAAAAAGCTTTTGGACACCTATCTGAGGATGATAAGGGCCTTACAATACAACGAGGAGCCAGTCCTGGGAGGTGCTTGGACCAAAGTAATTTGTGCTTGATTTGCCTTTTTTTTTTTTTAAACCTAGATTGTAAAGTCCTTGAGGCAGGATCATATACTTTTCTTGTCTATAACATACAGTGTATTGCTGGCAATTGAACAAACAAATAAATGTTATCAAAAGTAAATTTTCTGGTCAATATAACCTACTGAAACACCAAGGAACTGAACAGAGTGATTATCTTTGTGCACTAGACCAAATGACCAGCTGCTTCTTAATTATTTGATTCAAGCTGTCCATAGGAAACACCAATATGTTCTTTATAGATGTTGGTCATAGATTTGACTGCACTAGTATGCAGGGTCCACGGTACACAGGGAAAAAGAAGTGGATGCAGTGAAAAGGGATATTGGTTGAGTGAAGGATTTATTTACATTTTCCTATCTTCTCTGGCATGCTTTTTCCTCATCTTAACCTCTGTTTCACAGATCTGATCTCAATTTTAGCCAATCCTGAGCCTCAACAGGATATTATGAGAATGGAATTAATAACCTGCATATGCCGCTGACTTGGCATTACCATATACATCAACGGTACTCAGCTTAATGTGTTTCCACAAGTCTCTGGTGAGAAGCAGTTATAGAAGATGAAGTTTTAAGCTATTTTGTTGCAATTGGCAGTTGGCCCAGACACAGCATCTCACACTGCCCCCACTAGTGCCAAAACTCCATAAGCCAAATCTACAGTACTAGCTAGTACAAAGCTAGAATGACTAACACTGAATATGCCTTTCCAACTTCTAAAGGTACCCAGCTGAGGTTAGCAAAAGCAACACAATTTGACACATCTTGTCTGTCTGTTCACTCTGCATGAAATTTATCCTAGCAAATTCCCATTTCTGCCTTCAAAATAGGACTTAAGTGGTGCACCGGCTTTGTGTTGGTGAAATTCTGCTTCTTTGTCCAATCAAAAGGTTTAGCACTTTGGCAGACCTTGCGAAGCTTTCTGGGGATTGGGAAATCTAGATTGCAGGCTAATCCTGGATTTGGTATGTGGGCTGATGATTTTGTCAAGCACAGATCTGAGCCAGACCCTTGGCTGGTGTAAATCAGCACAGCTCCATTAAAGTCAGCAGAATTATGCCAATTTACACCAGCTGTCTGACAAAGGTTTTCTTCGTCGCCTCCATTTCATCACTGGAGGTGAATGCAAACTGCAGAATCCATCTTCCAATTCACTCTTATTTCATGGTTTCTCAGCCACAGCTAAAAAGGAAACCGCTAACTCATGATCCTTGCTATACTGGAAGGACACACGTTCCATCCTATGTTCTTCAGTCTATCTGCCTTTTCCTCTATTTGAAAAAGCAGCCACCCATTTAGCTGATTTCCAGGACACAGAAATTCCCATACCTGCCTTGTTTATGACTTCTAGCTTGACTTTACCTAGGGAGGTGGTGGAATCTCCATCTTTAGAGGTTTTTAAGCTGCGGCTTGTCAAAACCCTCGCTGGGATTATTTAGTTGAGGACAGTCCTGCTTTGAGCAGGGTGTTGGACGAGATGACCTCCTGAGGTCCCTTCCAACTCTAATATTCTATGATTCTATGACTCTGAGGCTCTGCAATTCCACCTGTGTTCTTTCAAGAGACATGGGCATTCCTCTGAAGTCTTCATCCGATTCTGACGCTTCAGGAGTTCAATTTAGGGAGAAGTTTTCAGGGCTTTACAATTTAATAGCCCCCTTCGGTCTGAATCTTCCCAACAAATCAACTGAGCTTGACTGCTGTTTGCTGGCACAGTGGCCTTGGGGTAGGACATGATGAAGCATTTCTGATTAAAGTAATTTCCTAATGAAAATCCTTGCAGCAAACAAATGATGAAATGTACACCACTGGATCTTGCTTGACTTACAGGTTCTTCAGAACATGTTTAACAATAGGTTGTCTACTCCAGGAGTTAGATTCTGATTCCCTGATGTTGAGTGATACTTTACTCTTCAAGATACCTCATTGATTTCACTGGTGCTACTTGTGGAGAAGGCACTAGCCAAATGAACTGTGTCAGAATCTGGCTTTACACATGTGCTCCAGTCTCAATCCTGGCTGCATTGAACTCAATAGGGGTTTTTGTCTTAGACTTCAATAAGATGAGGATTTCTCCCCAGGAGTCTGCCATGCTGCACCTGGCCCTTTAAACTTCACATGTAACAGAAAAGGCAAAATTTTGTATAGCATTAATCATACAAAAGATGCAGTAATTACATAGATCTAACCTGCAAGGTCTATTAGAGAATAATAATGAATCATTAAGAAGTCTGTTACATTTACATAGTACATTTCATCCCAAAGAATCCCAAAAAGTTTTGCAAACTTAAGCTCAAACTTTCAAAAACGGTCACTAATTTTAGCATCTCATTGTTTGGGTGTCCAGTTCAAAATGCATTGGCCTAAGTTTTCAAAAGGGGTTAGTGACTTTGGGTGTCCAACTTTGAGACACCTATGAAGGGACTTGATTTTGAGATGGTGGGTATCCAGATATGGAGGCATCCAAAACAGCTAATCACTTATGAGCCTTGTAATGCTGGAATCTTTATTTGTTCCCTTCTTGTCTGAGAGTGAAAATTAGCAATAACATGAGAGATTGACTTTAAGAGTCCAAATATCTCATGTTATTAGAAGCTTTTAAAGATCAGAGCTTCCAAAACCATCTAAGCATAAAGCAAATGAAGATGCTGGTAAGAATTAGAGTGTAACTGATATAGTACACTAAACACATGGAAAAGAAAAAGCAGTGACTTTCAACTAATCTTCTAGATTAATGTAAACAGTCCAGAATTTTGCCCATTTAAGATTACAAAGATGTTTTCTCTCTGATGCCGTTCATAGTCATCAGATTTTTTAAACAATGATATCACTGTGATTTGCCATTGATCTGAAAGCAAACCCTCAAGGTCTGAATAGCTGCAGGCCTGACATCTGTACTTCCACTGAGTTTGCAGCATATTACATTAAAATGCCTATGTTCTTTCCCTCATTACCAAATATCAGTGAGAGGAGTGGGGAGTTGGACAGAGCAGCTTCTCTGTTCTTTCTCTCTGTGTGGGATGGGCCCAGAAGAGCATGTCCATGTGACTGAAGGGTTCTATTGGTATGTGTGGGGGGTGAGGGTGGAGAGGGTAGTTTCATAGCCTGTGTACTAGTGGAGGGATGAGCAACAGCAGCATGCGAGTGTATGTCTGTCGGGGCGAGAGAGCGCAAGCATAGAAACTATTGAAAAGAGAAGAGTGCTCACTTTGTTTTGGATGATAATTTGAAGTACTTGAGCACAATCAAGACTAATTTTGCAGTTGTATTCCTAATTAATTTGGAAGTTGTTTTCAAAGAGACACCTTGTCCGACCATACCTGTCAAATGTGCCCAGCTAGTGCTGCTTCATCACTATTCCAGCTTCTGCATCTGGTTTGCATTGACTGCATCTGTCATCACCTCTACTGCCATCTGCTTTTCCAATGCACCTCTCGCAGCTCTTGTAGCTGTGATCCCCATAGCTTCCAGCCACATCTCTTATCGCTCCTCTGGCTTTAAGCGTACTGTTTTCTCTTCACTTCTGGGCATATTTGCTTTTACCTCCATCTGCATCTCTCTGCTCCTCCAACCACAGATCTCAACGGATCTTGCCTGCTTTCCCCAGCTCCTCCAGATTGCCTGTGTTTCCTCAGTCCCCTGACATGTGCATCTCTCTGCTCCACTGACTTTCACTCTCAGCATCTTTTCTTCTGACCCTCTTTCCTTGTCTTCTTCATTTCAGCATTCATTGGGTCTCATGCCCTTTCTGCTTACCTTGCCAATTATTTCATCACCATCCTGGCAACCTACCTCCTTTGCCACCCATCCCACATTGAATGGGGTTGCCTGTATCGTCAGTGTGCCATATGGAAAGTATACCTGGTCATAGATTAAATAACCACACGTTTGCAGGGATCATCATATTGGGACAGATTCTGACTCCCTTCCTCATGCTGAGTAGCATCTTGCTCTGAAACAGCGTCTGTATGACAGCTCCAGATCAGACTTGTTAACTGGGACATTGCTCTTCAGTCATGGTGGCCGTTCATTGTCCCCAACTGATTGATTTCCAAGTACAAAGCCCAACAGGTCCTGTGAAATCTTCAGATGCCCGGTGCACAATCTCCCGCCTGGGGCAGCTGATGGAGTTAGGTAGATGCTGTACAGATGCACTCTGACTCTGGCAGACCAGGTGTCAGCTCATGCCAAGGCCCCTAGGTCTCAATGAACCCTAAAAAATGCATAGCTGGGAACCAGTCTGGCTCACCTGTGTGTTAGTATTGTAAAATAGGTATTAGATTTATAAAATGTGCTTAGACTGTGAAAAGCTTCTAAATTGCTGCATGCATTACTCTCACTTACAATATCTCTATACCATGTTATAAGGTAATATTTAAGTGTTTGCTTTGAAACTGTAAACCCCCACAATCATTAACAAGAGAGAAACTTTAACAAGTATGAAATAGTTAAGATAGCTAAGTCCAAAGCAGACTGTGAAGAGATACAATGGGATCTCACAAAACCAGGTGACTGGTCAACAAAATGGCAGATGAAATTCAATGTTGATAAATGAAAAGTAATGCACATTGGAAAACATAATCCCAATTATACATATAAAATGATGCGGTCTATTGATTAGCTAAATGATTAGCTGTTACCACTCAAGAAAGAGAACTTGGAATCATTGTGGGTAGTTCTCTGAAAACATCAGTGTGCAGCAGTAGTCAAAAAAGCTAACAGAATGTTAGGAACTGTTAGGAAAGGGATAGAGAAGACAGAAAATATCATAATGCCGCTATATAAATCCATGGTACACCCACATCTTAAATACTGTGTGCAGATCTGGTTGCCCCATCTCAAAAAATTTATTGTAATTGGAAAAAGTACAGTAAAGGGCAACAAAAATGATTGGGTATACAGAACAGCTTCCATATGAGGAAAGATTAAAAAGCTTGGGACTTTTCAGTTTGGAAACGAGACGACTAAGGGATAATATGATTGAGGTCTATAAAATCTTGACTGGTGTGGAGAAAGTAAATAAAGAAATGTTGCTCCTTCACACAACACAAGAACTAGGGATTATCCAGTGAAATTAATAGGCAACAGGTTTGAAACAAACAAAAGGAAGTACTTCTCCACACAACACACAGTCAACCTGTGGAACTTTTTTCCAGGGTATGATGTGAAGGCCAAAACTATAACAGGGTTCAAAAGAGAACTAGATAAGTTCCTGGAGGATAGGTCCATCAATGGCTATTATCCAGGATGGGCAGGGATGCAACATCATGCTGTATAGAGTGTCTCTAGCCTCTGTTTTCCTGAAGCTGGGAGTGTATGACAGGGGATGGATCACTTGATGATTGCCTGCTCTTATCATTCTTTCGGACACGCCTGGCATTGGCCATTGTTGGAAGACAGGATACTGAGCTAAATGAACCACTGGTCTGACTTTTGGAACTTAAGACTGTAACTCGTGTGTGTGCATGTTTACCTGCTTTAAGCTTGTAAATCATTTGTTTTCTTAGTTAATGAATCTTTAGTTAGTAAGTTCTGGAATAGCCTTCCGAGGGAAGTAGTGGGGGCAAATGACTTATCTGGCTTTAAGACTAAGCTTGATAAGTTTATGGAGGGGATGTTATGATGGGATAGTTTAATTTGAGCGATTGATTTTGGATTATCAGCAGATAAGTCTGCTCAATGGTCTGTGGGAATGCTGGATGGGATGGGAACTGAGTTACTGCAGAGAATTCCTTTTTGGGTGCTGGCTGGTGAGTCTTGCCCACATGCTCAGGGTTTAGCTGATCGCCATATTTGGGGTCGGGAAGGAATTTTCCTCCGGGGCGGATTGGCAGGGGCCACGGAGGTTTTTCGCCTTCCCCTGCAGCATGGGGCATGAGTCGCTTGCTGGTGGATTCCCTGCAGCTTGAGGTCTTCAAATCTCACTTTTGAGGATTTCAATAACTCGGTCATGGGTTCGGGGTTGTTATAAATGTGTATGGGTAGGGTTTTGTGGCCTGCCTTGTGCGGGAGGTCAGACTAGATGATCATATTGGTCCCTTCTGACCTATGAGTCTATGAGTCTATTAGAGGACTAGCTACAGGCATTGTCTTTGGTGAGAGATCTAGGGTGCATTTGACTTGAGGTAAGTGGTTGGCCCTTTGGGACTAGGAATAACTTGAATATTACTGTGACTTTTGGTGTAAGGGACCATCTAACACAAGGGTAGACTTATCTGGGTGGCAAGGTGGATTGGAGTACCCAAGGGGATTGTCTCTGACTTCTTAACGCTGTTCTCATGCCTAAGTTCATACTTGATAGGTGAAATCTAAGCATAGAACTCGCAACTCCTTGGGGTGTGTACCTTCCTCCTTGACACACTCAGTATGCATTTCCCTCTTAGGATCTGACTAACCCTTGCTGGATTCAGGAGATCCCAGGATCTGACCTACAGAAACTAGCACTAGAACTGACCTGTCATCCAGTTCATTTCCCTGTCAACTCTGGATTCTTCCCTCCAGTAGGACAGATCCTCAACTGCTGTGAATTGGCATGACTCCATTGGAGTAAATGAACTACACCAACTTATGCCTGTTGAGGGATCTAACCCAGCTGAGATTTAACAGTGTGTTTTCTATTCTAGCTTTAAATGTCTCAAGCATTTGCCTGGGAAGGCTGTTCTCGGTAAGATAAAAGGAATAGTGAACTCACTGGGTGGACTGTGTTATCCCCCAGAACCTCCAGTGCTGAATGGAAAACGTGGCCAAGAATAATTTTGTTTACATGCCAATAAATTGTCTTTGGTTCCAGCTCTCTGCCCATACAGGTTAGTTTGACAATCTTTGGAGAGGAGAGGCAAGGAGAGATTTCCACATCTCTGGTGAGAGGGGATTTCTAAAGGGGTTAAACAGGTGTTTTTGGAGAAGAGAACTGTATTGTGGGTGGGTATGGGAAGGGATAGATGACACCCACAATTCCTGTGTGAACCTGGATTCATGGGAGACCCCTGGCTGAATTAACCACTTTG